>JAMZAV010000471.1:0-600000 GCA_024449915.1 Sweltsa coloradensis | reverse complement strand
AGTATGATAAACTAAACAGTGCTCTGAATGTGATTTAAAACACGTGATTTTGAAAGAAATTTGAGCTTTATAATTAAAAATCCAGATAGATAAAAATAGAGACAAATTCTACGCGAGCTGAGTCAATACTGTGAGCGATCCACTAATTATTTACTAAGGGAATAAAGTTTACGAAACAGTCTGTTGTAGCCTATTCACTGAAATATAGAAACTCATAATAAATAATTAGCAAAGTTTACGAAATTCACGTCTTTTATGAACGATTCATCAGCAGTGAAGTCGAAATGAAGAAACAAGTTTTACAGAGTTAAGTCAGAAGACGATTCCCCAATTAGTAAATCGAAATGGATTTAGTAAATTTAAATTTAAGTTCATTTTTGTCATCGTTTCAATAAATTTATCATTATAATTAGTATTATTTTGTTGTGTTGTGTTGTTATATTATTAAATATTTTGTGTAAATACTGTTCATTATTTTCGTGTGCACAAATATAATTTCGCTTTATTTCTTGCCTGCGTTTGTGAAGCTGTTCTAAACTGACTAGGTTAGACGTCAAGTAAATAAATCAAACAAGAGACTTGGGTGGGTGTACAACCCCCCCCCCCCCCCACCCCGCGCACTCACGAGAAAATTAATTTTCCTCTTCGGTACACTATCCACTTTTCTTATAATATTTCTAAACCTACCCATAAAACCAGGATTCAGGCCAATCCCACATCGAAATAGCGTTTTAGCCACATCAGACTGCAACTTAGTCTACAAAAGTAATTGGATATTTAATAGTTTAATAAACACTCAGTGGTTTAAGTGGATTTCCTCTAGACATTCAATTATTGGGGTAATTTTATTACAGATTACTCTATTATGCAAATGGTGATATTCGATACGACTTTTAGATGCTTCGAGTAAGTGGGTGTTCTGAAGCATACACTTTATTAAAATGTAAAATATATTACACTATAGAGGAAGCGATTTCACAAAACCAATTCTCGTGGTCAACGGACCTATTCCCAACTTCAAAGAACGATTCGTATAGTTCCAATATATAAGTTCATACTGTCATGATTAAAACTAAACTTCCTGATTAGAGCTATTATTTATTATTGGATGAGCGTAGCGAAGATTCCATTTCACTACACTGGAGAAAAAAATCCGGAATGTTTTTTTTTTGTATTTTTGTGTGTTTGTTAACACGTTTCCGGCTAAACCGATACTCAAATTGCAATGAAATTTTCTGGAGACCTTTGAAATCTCTGAACTTAGAACTGCACGGTTCAAAAAATTGATCGAAAATTTATTTCTCATGAAAATTGCAATTTTACGATTTTTTTTCGATTTTCTTGTTTTTTCTGTTTGTATTTTTGTGTGTTTGCTAACACGATTCCAGCTTAACCGATACTCCAATTTCAATGAAATTTTCTGGAGGCCTTCGAATTCTTTAAACTTAGAGTTGCCACGTTTTTGAGCGCAATCGAAAGATTATTTTTCATGAAAATCTCAATTTTACGATTTCTTTTCGTTTTTCTTATTTTTTCTGTTTGTATTTTTATGTGTTTGATAACACGATTCCGGCTAAACCGATACGCCAATTACAACAAAATTTTCTGGAGGCCTTCAAAATCTTTGAACTTAGAACTGCCACGTTTTTGAGCGCAATCGAAAAATTATTTTACATTAAAATTGCAATTTTACGATTTTTTCCGATAAAAAAAAATTCTTCGACTTATAACACCTACATTCTTTATTCGATTGTAATGATTTTTTCACAGAACCTTAATTTTATGAATTAATATATTCGTGTGAAATTTGAGTGCAATCAAAAAATTATTTCTTATGAAAATCGCAATTTTACGATTTTTTTTATTTTTAAAACATTCTTCGACTTATAACACCTACATGCTTTATCCGATTGTAATGATTTTTTCACAGAACCTTAATTTCATGAATTAAAATATTTTTGTGAAATTTGAGCCCGATCGAAAAATAGTTTCTCGTGAAAATCTCGATTTACGCTTTTTTCATTTAAAAAAACATACGCTCATCCAACAACGCGCCTGAAAAAGCGTTTGCGAAGCTTCCTAGTTATTATTTAATGATCATGTGTACAATAATTAGGGAATATCACAACGAGCATAGCCCTTAAACACGGAATTGTGTGTGATATCCCTAAATAGTAAATATAATAAAATTGATATTAAAGTAGGTAATTAAAATCAACATTTATGTAGCAAGTTTAAACAAAAATAGATAATCAAAAACTATATAAAACCACGACGATTAAACACAATAGTAGGCCACAATAGACCCGCAATACAAACCTTCAAACAACTAACATTATAGGCCTAACTTATAACATTACGCACATCAAAATATATTCAAGTTCACCATCATAAAAACATACAGCATTTGAATTGAAATGAATAATGATAAAAATTGTACAAATCTCTTTAAGAAAATCATAGAATATGAATGTGAATAGGGAGAGAAGGCTCTCCGCCCCCCCTCCCCCCCGCCATATAATTCTCATATTTCACCTTAGTGGTCACTGATCTCTCAAGACAGTTTAAAAAATCGTCACCCGGCACCTAAACCATTTATGAATGTGAAAACAAGCGACGAAACATTTTTCATGGTAAGCCAACCTTGTTTTGCCACCAGAAAGAATAAAAACACGTCAAATTATTTTAATTTTAGTTTTTTTCTTCGTACTTTTTTCGCTTTTACGTTGTTTATGTGCTTGTTTCTTTATCTAAACAGGTAAAACACGAAGATTAAAGGAAAATCTGGTTCACAAAGTTCAAAATCTATGCAAAACAAAATGGGGTTTGGAAGGTTTTGAAGGGAAATTCAAGTGTGAGTACAGCCTGGAAACAACTATGTGGGGTTCGTAGCGACTGGAATCTCAAAGAAAGTTGTCAAAGAAGCCTTTGAAACTTAAACGTTACAATAAAAACAAAAAATATTTACTTTACCTCGTTTGGTGCGTTTCATACTTTCAAACAATATAGTTTTGAGTCGGTTTTGTTCGCTTTGTCTCTTTGTCTTACGGTTGGTTTGCTTCAAGATCTGAGACTGGTTTCAAACGTTCGTCTGGGTGAACTATAACCACCCAGACCAAGCGATTGTACTAGGCTTTGTGTGTAACAGAAACTTTTGCACTTTGTCTCAGATGTTATGATCACCTTTTAGTAACTGTGATAGCCCTTCTAAACCCGCTCGTAATATAAGTATTAGTTGGTTTAGGTCGCTTTAATTGCAAAGGTAATTCGCGCCTCGCGTATCTATGAAGCTTTATAAAATACGAAAAATAAACGCAACAACAACACAACGTTATTCTCATGTAAAACATTGACAAGGACGACCTATTATGTAAAGCAATCAAGGTGGTGGACACAAACGAGACAGCATTGATGGTGAAGAGCAAAGAACATGAAAAAGTAAAAGATGGAGATGGTTGTTAATAGTGAAAATGTTTGCATGAGACCCTTCTATGTGGTCTCCAGTCACCTCAAGATGTTATTTGACGGGTCTATTATCGCCTTTCACGATGAGCGGAGGAGGAATGCTCTGGGCCAATCGATCATGTCTACACTTCAGTGAAATTTATTAAACAATCAATGTTCGTGGACACAGGTTGTTGAACTGTGAGGCTAGGTCCCCGCTAACACTGTGCGTCCCCAACAGGTGGTGCTAGGGGGTGGACGACGTCACTGGCTGCCCAAGGTCGCGCAAGACCCCGAGCTGCCGGGAGAAGAGGGGAGGAGACTAGACGGACGGAATCTTATCGATGATTGGCTGAGAGATAAGAAGCGACGCGGCCTCAAGGCGCAGTACGTCTGGAGTCACGCGCAGCTGGATGCAGTTGATGTCACATCTGTAGATCATCTGTTGGGTGAGTGTGAAGCTACCTTGCCGATGCTGGTGACCTCGACGAGTGAATCTTAGCCAACCAGCGGGTATTTATTTAAAACGCTGGTCGCTGGTTGGACAGTACCTACCTAAGTGATATAGCATCGGGAAGGTTAACTGATATCAGAACCACTTTAAGACGTATTTGAATGCGCTTTCTTCATATTATTATTCTTACCTTTCAAATATTGTATATATTTCCCTACTAATCTGCAATAACAATTTAAAGTACTCCGTTTAAAAAAAAATTAACACTCGGAATAGATTATAAAAGAATTGGGTTTTTAGAAGCTTGATTTTTTTACGCATATACAAAGAAATAATGTAGCAATTAACAACTAGTTAACAAATTATAATCCAAAGTAACAATACATGATAATCTGAACGGTACATACACATTTTACACTACCGGTTTATTTTTCTATGCTATCTGCTTCTGCAACAAATCAACTGATCTGAATTGATATTGCTGATGAAGTTTGTTTGAACAGATTCCAACTGGTACTGCCTGTTGGCGCTAGTTGCCAGAGTCAGTTGGTCAGGTGATCAACTGGGTGGGACAGCTGACACTCAGTTAATACCAACTGATGTAATTTGATAGGCTAATTGATGGTCAGTTGAATATTGACCTATTATGCGTTCAAATATCAAAGTATCACTGGAAAGTTACTTAGAGTAGCATTCAGGATCACATCTCGGCTTTCAGTTCTTATTCCAGTGGCGTATCCTTCAGACTGCAGACGCCATCACCTCGCCGACACTTAATATTCTTCTTCCGGGAGACTGATCCCGTATGCTCGGCCCGTATTGCTTAATAAATAATGCAAAGAAGTCAAGAAACAGATGAACTTGACTTTTTGTTGCCTCATCTTCTGTGATATTCTGAATTTATTTTTTAAGTGTAGCCGTTTTACATTTCCTGATGAGATTTTAAAGTTTACGTCGCTTTCGTTCGCCTTTTATTTGCATTAATTAGCATTTTATTAAAATGTCGCTGTGAAAATGCGCGGTCTGGTTAGCACGCATGGGTGCGGGACCCACTTTGCTGGTCCGCGCTCGACTCTTCATAGTTCACAAGTTGGTTGGGCCTAACGCAGTACGAACAGATGTCGAGAAGTATGCGAATAAAATATCTAGAATTCGATTTGGGTAGCCGGAAAAGATTACGTGGTGGAATTGATAATATTTGATAAATTGCACAGTTAAATATTATAATTCCACCTACGGAGGTGTTCCGACTATCAAATCGAGAAATAAAATCCTCATATCTACGTGCTAGCTTTGCAACTGTTCCATCATTCATATTATAATGCAACTTAATTCAAAGTTAAAATGACGTCAGTGTTTTGTGGCTAGCGCCAACTAGAATGGGGAGACTGGTTCGACCTCGGCGGTATGGATTTTTATTTTGATTGTATAAATATTAATATGAATTTTTACGTTTAATTAATGAATTTACAACAAATCTATATGTTGAATTATAATTGAAAACGGCTAGAATTGGGTTTCTCTGAATATCGTTGGTAGTGACTGGTATGTCACTCATGGTCCGCTTTGTTAGTGTAGATGATTTGACCCAATCAGCGTCGCTCACACTAATAAGTAATAACACACGCAAAATAAAACTAATCTGACAAAAATTCTGACTAAAAAGTGAAACAAGTTAAACCCGGCACCTCCACCAAAACTAATTAATTATTGTTTTTATTTAATTTTTTAGTACAATTATATATTTCTATGATCATGATTGATGACTAATATTAAAGAGTTTTTAATTTGTGAAAGGATTGATCAATTTATTTACATTATTTACACTATTCTGAATTCACTCAATCATGGTTTTCTATTACACAGTCGTTCTTTCTTGTACAACGTAATCTGCTTTTTTGATACGACATAATCAACTGTTTCTTCTTTGATATCCACTCCTAGCCTTTGTTTTAAATCCTGCTACTATACCCAGGCCTTGATTTACTTTTAGTCTAGGGTATACACAGGCCAACAATTACGACGCCTTTGCAAGAGTATCAGGAGAATTCACATTTAGTTTTGTATAGCATATAAAGGTAAAATTTGATTTTCAGAATCATATGGTCTGATGATTATTTTAATTGCTGTTTCTAAAATGTAATAATAACAGAGTTTAACGAAACAAACCAAAATAACAACACGGCAAAAAGTTAATTATTTGCACACGCATTTCCGCCAGACTGCATGTTGATTACAGATAATGAAGAGTAACATAATATCTACCTGTGTGGTGAAGGTTTTATATTTCCCAGAACAAACTTCCCCGTGAACTTTCGTTAGGTATTAATTTACCCTGAACTCGTGATATTAGTTCATAAATTTGTGCTGGATAAAATAACATGAATAGAAAGTGGTCCATTACGTGAAAGTTTCTCTCGGATAAGTGCTCAGGCTGCGATACTTAGCTGATAGGTATACGGAGTTCACTTGGTGGTGGAAAAAATAATGTTGTTGAGAGCATTAAGGCAAAACATGATAAAACAAAGTTGGAAACTTTGGTGTTCGACCATGAGTCAAGGTTACTTCTGATTTTCATGTTTACTACATCAACAAAACTATTGACCAAGTTGCGACTTAAGGTGATCTCCAATATAGATAATAGATAGACTTTGTCTTTGTTTTGTTGTGGTTAATTGAAGTGCAGAGAAAATAACAGTATAAAAATACCTAACAGGAAAAATTACGAGGTTGAATCAAATTAATGTGGATGTTCCTAGTCAGATAAACATAGTTTCTAAATTATTCCTTAGTATGATATATTTGATGAATCAAATCATTAAATATTATTTAAGTTCATGAAGTATAAAAAATATGGGAAAAGACAAAACTCTAAATTTTCCTATTCAAATAATCAATTATTCAAATATTTATTAAATATAAAATAGATATTTTAGAATATAATGTCATACCGACTCCATAAATCTAACTTCAATTTGACATTATGCTTGACTAAATTAAATCCATCCCTTGAATTGATCAAAGTTTATAACCCATGTTCTGTGTTGTCAGGCCTGTTCGCGTATTCACACATGGAGTTTGAAGCTGACCGAGATAACAGCCTTGAGGGAGACCCGTCCTTAGCAGACATGACAAGAACGGCCATCAGGATGCTTCACCGCAACCCACGGGGGTTCTTCCTGTTTGTTGAAGGTGAGACTTTCATTTTCTAAGTAGCATTATCTAGGTATCTTGGTAGAAACAAAGTGGACCGACGATCGTGCCTTGATGTACTCCCGAGGGAACTCAAATGTGAGCCTTGTCACTCACGGATCTATCTTCGTTACATTCTTATCCAATAATAAGAGATTTATTGATGATACTTTAGGTACCAACGTTGGTAGTAAATATATTGATATATTGATAGATTGAGCAAAAACGATTTACTAAGAAAAAGTCAGCAACTTTTCTATTTTTCTATTCCCACATGCTTTCTTAAAAGAATAAAAACATTAGATTGTATGCTAAAAATGAGAAACAAAATTATCAGAAACGAACAGGGCTAGAGAAATTGAGGATTATACTCGGTCGAGAACGTTTAAGATTGTTTGGGCACGTGAAGTGTGAGCGAATAGAAGGGATAGCAGGTGTAGGAGTGAAACTGTGGAAGACAGGAGAGAGTGGGTTATTTGTTGTAGAGGCAGATGCAAGACGAAGGTGGAGAAACGCTGGCTCCGGCAACCTCGGTACAGTGCTAGATACGTGTGTACAGATCACCTTTCAACCCGACATGGGTGGAAATGAGTTTGAGATGATTAATATTAGTCATAGATAACATTATGCCTGTGTCGGCGTAGATCTCAAACATAGACAAAGACAGAAACTTAGGTTAATACATATAGGCAAAAACATAAAGGCAAAGGAATAAGTATTGGCATTGGACTGGCTACAGAAGAGGCTTATGTCATGTTGTACGTCATATGTCATACTAAAATACTTAACTTTACAACGTGTATGAACATTATAACTAGGAAAATGCTTAAGTCCCGCCGCGTTGATGGATGAGCTTTTTTGTAAGTTTTTAGTTTGCATAGGACCACTTTTCCTTTGCAAGTGCTTTTTGAATGCATTGTAAGTGATTGTTGTCAAGTTTCTATTGTTACTTATTAATTGTTATTATAAACCTCAAAAATCTCATATTAAAACCTTTATTCTATGGATTCTGGCTAACTTTTTCAACTTTTTCTTTCAGAAAGCAATACATCACCATTACCTTAATGACCATGTAAAATATGAACGTTGTAGCCCCACCCGTTTGGTCAGAATCTGCCCAAATGTCACGAAAATATCGCATTTAAAATTAAAATAAATCTTAAAAGTACGATATTCATGAGAAATATATCTTCGATTGTACTAAAAAACGTGGCAGGTCTAAGTTCAGACATTTCGAAGGTCCCCTCCAATTTTCATTAAGATCGCATAATATGCCGTTTGCCCGGTAGCGTGCAAACAAACAGACAGAAGAAAAGAAAAAAAACATTGGAGCTAAATTTTTTAATGGGTCAGTGAAATTGAAGTCTTCGCTTCTCTCATCCAATTATATAAATCGTATTTTAAATATTCTTGACTGCTGCCCAGATAGTGAGCGATTGCCTGAAGCTTTGGGTTTAGAACCAAAGCCTGAAGGTCTCCCAGTCAGCAAAGCAAAATCCACGGTCGGGGTTCGATTCCCCGAGGACGCAATTTCCTCACCATCCGTCCCCGACAAAAAGTTTCAAACAAGTCAGTCTGTTGTGAAGTTAACGAGCACTTGTTTGGTCGCTCCGTGGCTTTCCTTAAACTCACGACGGTGTTTTTACGACGTCACAAATCGCCGCGGGTAAATCTAGGTGAACAGATGTAATTGGTGATTCGGGTGAATCCCTAAAGTGATGAATAACAGAACGGTTGGATGCTTCAAGATGCTTCGCTGAGCAGAAGACGAACGCGAACAAAAGACAGCCGTGGAACGAACATTCGAATATTACGAGAATAATACGACTGAGATGAAAGAGAATTTTAAGTTCACGGGCTATTTACAAAAGGGTAAAAGAATCGAATTTGAAAGAAGGTAAAGATGTGTTCTCGATTGCTCAAGCTTCTGCTTATGGCAGCAAATTCAATTTTACACTTAATGTACGTATTCTGCATAACCTATTTAAATTTTGTTCAAACGTACATGTTATTATACTAAATAAGATAAGAATTTAACTATAATACATATTACTCTTTGTAAACTTAAAATTGCAATGAAGTAGCTACGTCGTATAAATATTTAAAACAATATTATTTATTAATTAATAATTGTTTAAAAATTTTTAAAAATAGATAATAATTTAATAATTTTAACTATAATGAATTTAATACTTATATTAAAAACGTTATTTAATAATTTATTTTTAATTATTTTAATTGTTGATAGACCTATTAAAAAAAACTCCTAAAAACTTATATAACATATTAAAAAAAAGCGGCTTCATAACTTTTTAACAGGTCAAGATTATTATTGTGATGAGTCTAAACCACATTCGGCAAGAAGAGATTCATGAAAACCGCTGATTTGAACAGTTGAAATCAGCTGACAAAAATTGTAGCTCTTGTGCAAGAAGTATGGAACCAACGGATGCTGGTTTGAATCCAGCTAATAATCTACACGATAAAGTTGGTTCACTTGTTAGTCCTACTAGTGTACTTATATAATGGATCTGCATTCAATTCAAAATACAGTTAATCCTCTCGCTCATCCACCAACGCGAACCTAATAAAGCATTGTTTTCTCATGGACAGGGTAACCTTTGTTAGTGTAGATGATTTGACCAATCAGCGTCGCTCAAACTTACTAAAAACACCTAATAAAACTAAACTAAATAAGGAAAGAAACTAAAAACTAAAATATCGTTGGACCCGGCACCTCCACCAAAACTCATTAATATTTTTTTCTTGTGATTATATATTCTCCTAAAGTGATTGTATTTGATTGGAATATTTAGTACATTTTAGTAAAATTATTAATATTATTTTAATACATAAGATCATGTTACAGGTTGTTCGAAACGTGCATAGTCACAATCAAACTAGTGTGTCTAACGACGTAATAAACATAATGTTTCTGCACTAATTAAACAAATTTATATTTAAACAATAATATATAAAACAATCTGTACGTGAGGGTGGGTAGACAAAGTTTAATACGAGTGCTGAATGTATGGTAAACGATTGTTAATGAGCATATTTTTTCCAATTTTGTTTCAATAGCAAAATATGTACACTATTATTGTTAAAACCTTTTCTACATTAATTTTTGGTCACTGTTATTTACTCTGTGATGTCAACATAAAATTTCTTTTCAAAAGATAGAAAATTAAAGTTTTAGATGATGTTGAACTACTTTAAATCCACATATTAATATGGATTAGAATCAAACGCTTCGGACCAGCGCCAAACCATTTGCTTGTTATTTAATCTGTTTTTGAATAATTTTAGTTATACATTTTATATATGTTTTTTCTCCCTATACAAAAAATAAATGTTATGTCCTTCTGTCAGTCTGTCTGTCATTTTTATGTCTCGTCTTACGATAAAAATCTAACATTTCCATCTATTGGCAATTAAGCGTTTAATTATTTTGTTGGTAATAACGTCAACAACGTCAACTTGACATTTTAATTTGAAAGTTGTTTAGGTTACCCTAGGAGTCTGGGGTCTGGGTCTGGGGTCTGGGCACCGTCCCGCTCATCTGTTAGATAAGCAGCTCCATACTCGTGTACCCTAGCTTGTACTCTCATCAGTCGGCCATTACTTTAGAATATGTATTTGTTTTTGTTTGTTATGTTTCACCCATGGCGGGAGTCGAACTCTCGCCTCATAGCCCCCGGTCAGGCAATCAATGTATAGTGCGCTGCCCATGGCTGATGTATTGATATGCCGATACCGCGCGAGAGCCAGTGAATGCAACCATAACCCTTTCAACTAAATTGCATGTTGAGCTTCTCTCGTACAGCCGGGGACATAAGTCACTGCAACACGGGGTTACAAAAGTGAAACTCTTGTCCAGTCTGGCGAGAACACGGATTGTGGGGCTGATAATTATGAAGGCACTTTGTTGTGTGTATGTATCTAATTAACTCTCATATTCAGTTTTAAAAACTGATTGTTAAAGATCGACAAAAAATAAAAATAAAATTTCATAATTGAACAGACATAAATCAGTTTTGATAACTGAATAATATCGACATTACATAAATGAAAGAAAGAAAGAAAGAAAGAAAGAAAGAAAGGAAAGGAAAGGAAAAACAAAATGAAGAAAGAAAAAAAAGGAAAAAGGAAAAATAAAAAACTAATTTGTGAGACAATCGCATTCAAACCAATATGTGGGCTGGAATTGGGAATAGAATACGAAATTGCCCTCAGATCAATAAAGACATCCCCAGCCTTACGATTCTGATTGTCAATCTCTTTATACAGCAAATTAGATCTGTGAATGCAAGAGAGTGGTTTGGCATTGAACTTCCCATCCTATAACCATATTGGTTAGTTGTTTAACCTACAGATTCATCTACTTCACGTAAATCTCTACAATAAATGTATGGAATTATTACACTTGCAAACTTAGCAGTAACTAGCTAGAAGACTCCACAATCATGGTTTTTCTAGCATTCCCTTCTAAGACACAATAGTAAACACCTACAGCATTGGAGCCTGATGTGGCATTTTAATATCAAGTTACATATCAATGTAAACATTACATTAGTTAATTAATTATATTAATTATTGAATAAATACATTAAATTGTACGATAGCATGAAATGTTCCTCATAAACTACACCAATCCAATTCTTTCGGTAAATAGAAGAAAGTATTATTTATGTGAAGAGTTTCATTATTTAAGGGGGTGGGGGGGAGGCTAAAGAGCTAATAGCCTTCTTAAGTGTTGTGAGCATCTTGATTGACTGACCATCACAATCAAAGCCTTTATCCATTTATATTTGGAAAATCGTTTTTAATGTACAATATATTATTTTGCTAAGTAATTACATTTGTTTGTATGCAAATGATATTATTTTTTTCTGGAGTTAAAGCAATAAAAGTTCACATTTAATATTTAAACAACGTCATCTTTATTGTAATATTTGTGTATCTAGGTTGTTTTAATGTGTTTTTGATCATTATGATATTTTATTAACCTGATCACAGAAATGACTGACGATTTTCGAAACGCTATTTTAGTTAATTATCAACAAGTTGTCCTCTTAATTGTGTTTTAAATAACCACCTTGTTCTCTGTACTCTGTGTTTCCCCAGGTGGCAGAATAGACCACGCCCACCACTACAACAACGCCTACCGCGCCCTGGACGAGACCCTGGCCATGGAGGACGCCCTGCTAGCCGCCCTGGCTATGGTCGACCTCTCTGACACCCTGGTAGTGATGACGTCAGACCACTCGCACGTGCTCACCCTGGGTGGGCTGGCCACGCCCAGGGGCAACCCACTGGTGGTCGTCGACTGGCACACGCACTAGGATAGGTACTAGACTAGTACTAGTACTAGTACTAGGTATGGTACGAGTACAGGTACGAGGTCTAGGTACTAGGTACTAGGTACTAGGTACTAGGTACTAGGTGCTAGGTACTAGGTACTAGGTAATCAACAAGAGACTAGTATTTTAATCAGGAAACACCGAACAAACAAGCTGGGCACGATTCATTTACCAGAATCAACAAAGTTAACTCAACACAACCTTAGAATCTATTATGTGCGGCTCCAAAAGTCACCATTTACTCCTTTCGAAGCCAAGAGTTGATGGACTTAAGTCTACACAAGCCTTGAGCGGGAATCGAACCCTGTACCTTCTGCATTGGAAGCAGAGGCTCTATATACAAGACCAACGAGCCATTCATCTATGTATAAAAACAAATTAGTCACTATAGAAAATATTTTTTTAAAGTTTTGGTGGAGGTGCCGGGTCTAACGGATTAAATCGATTGATTTGTTTTGATATAGCCTAACGTCTCATACTAATGCACTAAACTAAGGCTATTCGAGACGATGAGTGGTGATAGATGAGGATGAAGTATGAACAGAAGGGAGGAGGGGAAACCCGGTACCGGCACGTAGCCTACTCCTTTCGAAAAGTACCAAGGGGACCAACGGCTTTAACGTCCCATCCGAAAGGACGTGTAACCTTGATCTGCAGTACAGGGTTCCTCCACTAACCCAGACTGCCGAGCAGACGTCGAGGAGAACGAAGCCGTTACACTAGCTCTCGAACCCTCCGTCTGCTCTAACCAGCGGTATACGTGAGTTTCAAGACATAGCGATCACCCACTCCCTCCCTGACCATGCCCGAGGGTTGCTTAACTTCGGTGTTCGGGTGGGAACCGGCTAATTGACCTCGGCTAAATCTGACAAATTTAAAATGAATTATTAATTTCCAATCTGTCACCCAGCAGTTAGCGTCTGCGTGTTCTCTAAAACTGTCAGCATTCCGAGAAATTCCAGATAATAAGTTGCTGATAACACGACATTGATGTGAAGCGAGTTCCCTATCGTTCCAAGTGTACCTTGCCGGTGAAAGTACAGAATATTGTTATCTCTACGCTCCGAGTTTTAAGCGGGGGGGGGGGGGGAAGGGGGGGGGCGTGCCTCGCTCTCACCCCAACCCAAGCCCGGTCTCTATACGCACAAGTGCGCTATTCCTAGGCGGAGTGCTGATAAAACTTAATTTAATTCAGCGTACATGTTCTTTCTTTCATCTCGTTATAAATTATAAATTATCTTGATGTGAAATATCTAGAAGTGAAATCGTTGCTTGATTGTAAGTTGAACAGGGAGATTTTAGAATGAAACGTGAGATCGCATGTCGGGTACATGTTTTCAGCTAGCATACCACGTCTTGGACAAACCAATGTTATAACAAGTTGTTGAATGTTTTCGAGCACTAAACGTGTTATAGTGTAAATAACATGGCCTTGGTAAGGACGTGTAACGCGTTTACTCTTGAGGAATAATGTTATCATCACATTTCATGAACTCATCAGCTTGGTTTAAACCAAATTTTTTCATCTTTCCTCCATAATCGTATCTTTCACATTTTCCAGCTTCTCTTCTTTCCAATTATCTGCATGTGACTTCATCTCTGCCAGGTCTACACCTCTTCTTTCTTAATCGTTCTTCATACATTTCTTGGATCCTATTTCCCATTTGTTCTAGTCTACCATCTCAACCTTGCCCTGCCTATTCTGTCACTTACTTATGTAGCACCCAGCATTTCTCTAATGTCGTGTTATCTTATTTGTTTAAGCTTGGTTTATTCATAATATTTTTACAAAATAACTTTTTTTTTTAAAAATAAAAATAAGTTAAACAAATAACAAATCTTTTAAATATTACAATATAAATCTGTGTATTTACTATTTTTCTTGTTTGGCAAATATTTAGTTTAGTTACATCAAATGCTTCTGGTCAATGCAAATCGGTAGCCATGACACCTATTATAAAAAATAGCAATATGAAAAAAGTTTTGTGTATTTTGGTGGAGGTGCCGGGTCCTAGAAATTTAGAATTCAAAATAAATAAATTATGTTCGTATTTAGAGTCGACCCACTCAGTCACAGAACTGATTTTCATTGGGGGGCATTAAAATTCATTTCATTCTGCCACCGTGCAGTTAGCTTATCGTCTCTCGTTTATTAAGACACTCGTTAAATGACTGTTAATAGCTCTGCACTTGTGCACTCCCAAAGCCACTTAGCATTGACTTAACTGTCCATTACACCTTCTCACAAGAATTTAATACAACGGGAATAACCATTGCATTTCCAGCACCTGCTATACATTGGAACACTCCATTTCATTCGAGCATTCAAGACCGTTAATTTTGATTGCTATTAGATAATTGGCTCTTCTTAGTGGGTCGTTGAGCAAAGATATTAGCAACAGCTGTTCTACCGCTCAGCTTCGAGGAATCTCTTTGCATTGCAACAGCTGAGTGCTAAGCTCTTTGCCTCCGTGTCGTCAAGCAGTCGAGTGTGATGTCTTTACAGGTGCGACTAAGCTGTTTTCTTTGTCTCTCGTCTGATAGCAAGATCACTTTCCGCGAATAAATTCTCAGCCGTTCGTAATGTTGCTTCGTGTATTCAGAATAAGAGTAAAAACTGTGTAAAACGACACTAAATGATGGCGTGAGAAACATTTATCAGAAAATAGTTTTCAGATAAGAAGACTCATTGCTTATGACGATTACTAGGACTTGTATCAAAACAGATTTTAAGATTTTACAGTCAATGAAACGTCAAAGATGGCAGGAAGGGATCTTACAAAAGAAATTAAACTTTGCTGATGTAAAGACAGCTTTTAAAGACTTCGTTTTTCTTACAATTGTCACAAGAACTGTGAGATTTATTCATCATGAATATTTTAACTGCGTGACACGGTTTGTCGATTTAACACTTTGAAGGTAAATTGCGGATCTTAGGGTCGAATCTTAGCGCTAGGGTTCTCTATCTTCATCCATTTGTATGATAAATTTTAGAGTTATCTTTTGACTTATTGGAGAATACTGATCATTGATTCATTTTATTTTGTAAGTATGTATTCACTTTACTAAATTTAATAAATTCACATTAACGGCCATCACATATTCGCCTTTCTCCGTTATATATATCGGCTTATTTTTATTCTTTTCTGATATCTACCTAGCTTTCTTATTTGCTATTTCAACCACTCTTTCACATTTTTACATTTGGATTTGTAACTAAAGGATATTAAAAATTTGATTGCAATACCACGACTCAGAATAAGATTGCCTCTATTTTGTTTTTATCGTGCATCTAATTTCTTCTTCCGTTTATATTTTTTACTTGGTTGTCTGTAATGATTTCTCCATGCGAACATAGGATTTGCTATTAGATAGATAAGATAACGTAGATTTGCTATAAGGTCTGCTAGAGAGTGATAATATAATATCCTATAAAATATCTCCGTCGTTCTAGAATTCAACTACCCAGCGCCACATGGGATGATAAAACGTGCAGCATTCTCTCCTCTCATCCCATACCAATAACCATTTACGATACTTTGAGCCCGTACCATCATGCATACAGTGGCTCTGACGGAAAACTGTCTTCCTTCTTCGCGAAGACTCCTTTGTGACTTTAATAAAACGTCCTTGCGTCTGACGATCGCGTCCATACTTCAAACTCAGTTTCCGCCATTTAAAACGCGTCTAATGGCATACTTACTTTCACATCTACCCGCTGCCACCAGTTTGCTTTGAACTTCGGGTATCTTCGCTTCTTCTCGGCTAGCGTCGGCTTGACCGAGATCCATGCGATTACTTTTGATGTAACACTCTTCAAGCGAGGAGATTGTCAAAGAGCGTTCGATGTGAGTAACCATGAATAACAAGAAGTGGAATTTGTAGAATCGATTTTGGGTGGTCGACGTTTCGTTCACGGCTACTGGCAATCCTAATACCGTGTTTTCCCAGGGATTCCCGCAGCCTTTTAAGGCATTCCGTTTATTCGTAGTCTATTATTTGTATTAAATTGTGTTTTTCATGTTTTATTGTATATTTATGTATGCGCTTTTTGTTATTCTCTTGTTCGTCGTATAATTTTACTATGTTCCCAATTATTTGTAACAATAACTTTTTTCTGAAAGTAGAGTACTCTTGTTCGAAGAGAGTCGGCAAAAACATTAACACGATATCACATTACACTAAAGTCTTTGGATTTTAGCAACATTCATGCCGCGCTGGGTTTAAAGAAATTATAAATAGTTTAAACTAGTTCAGTACAGTAGGTACTACCAAAGATTATAAAGGTGCAGACTTTGGTAGCACAGTACAGTAGTGTAGTTCCCGTTCCTTTCCTCCCCCCGCCAACCCCTTCCCATTGAACACTATAATTATTTACTGCCTATGCCTTTTGGTCAATAATTAGCCGTCCGCGGTGGTTCATAAGATGAGGGCTTCTGCTCCGAAGCGAGTGACTCTACGAGGACGTGGATTCGAGTCCCGTATAAATGAGGCATGAGTTTTTTATAATCGTCTTTCTGTAACTTTTAATCGATAAATAAAAGTTGATATGAATTGATTCTAGGCGTGGACACCAATGCCTCCCCTACTCCATGTTTGCACTACCTCACCCCATCGTACTCTAAACTACTCTAGACTTGAACGTGCAAATGTTTATAACCCTGCCTTGTTTTCTAGGCGTGGACACCAAGGCCTCGGACGTGGACGGCCTCCCCTACTCCACGCTCCTCTACGGCAACGGCCCCGGCTACAGCGAACCTCGGTCCGTGCCCAGCAACGGCAGTGCCATGGAGCGCAATTCTGCCCACGGCTCGGCCGTCCCCCGACAGTGGGCGACCCACGGCGGAGAAGACGTCCCCGTGTACGCCCAGGGCCCCCTCGCGTCCATCCTCTTCTCGGGCACCGTCGACCAGAGCTACGTCCCCCACGCCATCGCGTACGCGGCCTGCCTCGGCGAGCACAGTCAGCGCTGCGGCGGCGGAGCGGACAACTACACGGCGCAGCCCTGCGCGACTCCAGAGGGCGGTGGGCCGGCGCCGGGAGGGGTGGCGGTGATCGCCAGCAGTGTCATGTCGGACGATAGTGCGCCGGTGAAGAGTGCGGCCTCGACGAGGGGCGGGGGGTGGGGGGCGATGGTCACATGCATGGCTTACTACTTCGCGGTCACCTAATGGTCGACGAGTCTCTCAAGGACACGCTGGTGTTTTTAAAGTTAACCCCTTGTTGACAATAAGACTGTTAGACGGGGAAATAGGCACGACAAGCACACGTATAGTTAGTGACGAGCGCGGTGGATCTGCTCACATCTGATTGGTTGTCCTCGGCACCGCCATCTTGATTCCCCGCGAATGTGTTGAGAGACGGTTCAAGGAACACACTAGAAAACCTCTGCGAGGGGATTCCCAAGGTACACACTCCTGCACTCGGAAATATGACCTTGGAAAGTGGCAGTGTTGTATGAAAGTGATATTACTATTCATGCCCAAGTACGTCAACTTTCTGAACTGTCAGATGGACCTCTCTTTCTCTCCCTCTACATTCTGGTGGTGTCCAATTGAATTGCAAAATAAGAGCATTAACCAGATCATTCTAGACAAAGTGATATAAATCTTCAACAGGAAGTTCACCGAAATCTGCTAAGAGATTTCACGGTCATTATTAGTTAAAGATGTTGCACACATTAGGCGGATGTCTTGGGCAGTAATCTTATACCTGGCGTTCATTTTTCGACCAATCAAAAAGTGTTTTGATTAAGGTGAGAAAAGGAAGACTTTTGTAGAAGATCTTCAACCCCCGGGGAATGTTTCTCTGGCGATCTGTTTTGCTTTGGGGATAAAAGACATGGCCCATGTCGAAGGGTAAAGGAAACAAGCCAGGTCCAGCCTTTGTGACACCTTAGAAATACTTACTCTGACACAGTTAAGAAATGTTTCTTAAAAGACAAGTGACTAACAAACTTGGGTTTCAAATCCTGGTTGAAAGACGTGTGCTGACCAAAATACTCATGCGAATGTGTGAGTTTGCATCAATGACCATTGCTGTAATTGATTATGTGAAATATATGAAAAGGCTCAAATACTGTAATAGACGCTAAGCGTATTTTACAGTATTTGATAGACTCCACGGTTTTGTTTCACAATGCTCTTTCATGCTGTGCTAGGGCAAGACTTGGTGGATAAAATAAGAACATTGTTACCCAAAGAATCAGACAACATTAACTGACAGCACCATCACTTGATACATTTGTTTTGGTACCTCTGCTGTTAAAGTGTTAACAAAAGCAAAGTTTATCATCTACAGCTCATATTGACGTAAGACACTGTACACTGACGTTACAATTGAGCCAAATGTTTTAAGCAACGAAATAAGAAGAACCCAGGAAATACCGCCGACAATTAACTCGAATAGCTCTACTTATGTTGTAATTCCACGATTTGTGGCGACAGATTCCTGGTTGGCAGTTGAGAAAACATTATTTAAAATTCACGATACTTACTTTTGGTGATTTCCACTTTACCTTCCAGTGAGTGTTTGATTATCTCGTAGAGTTCTGGAAAGCCTCATTCTGTTTTCGGAAGACTCTCAAATAAAAGAGAGAACACCCACCAAATTCGACTTCATTTTGCACCACTCGGTCAAAAGAGTAGTGCAAAATGAAGGCGAGTAAAGTTGTTTTTCTCTCTTTCATTTTATGGAGAAGAAGATCAAAAAACCTGGCGATGTGAGACACTGGTATTGTGGTGTACTTAAACCTGGCACTGTGATATGGTGATGGGCCAAGTCTAGATCACCTGAGTCTAACGTTATTACACAAACATAATCTTGAAGTTCTAACCATGGACCATGGTCTGGCAATACAACTTATCACTCACATTGAAGACTGTTGGATGTGCTTGGACAATGCAGGTTTTGATGCAGAATTATTGTAAACTCTGTCAATATTGTACATAAAGTTTTTGTTTGCACCAGTGTGTCAAATAAGAACGTGATGATTGTCTCTAACAGAGCACATTTTCAAAATAATGCTTGTGTTTTAAATAAACTCACAGTAAATTGGCCTCTACTAAGGTTTTTTGTAGCTATTTCAAATTAAGTATGAAACAAAATTTTAAATATTAAAATGTTCTCTGATAATGACATGCGCATATCCTTCGTTAACAACTTCTGAAAGATTCAATTTTTGTGTGAAAATTTGAGGTGAAAAGTGGTACAAAATGTTTGTTAGCTTGATTCGGCGATAAATTGATTTTATAAATGGTCATAACAGTCTAAAACAAGTTTGCCCAAGATCATCCAACGGTTTTAAGTAGTGGTACAGACACTCGAGTAGAAGACCAGACTTTCTATAATGTTGTTTTATAATATATTTATGCAAATTTCTGTTGTACCGCCGGCTGACATCAACATTTTAGTATAGACCTTTGCACAGATGTCATGGACGACTCATGCGGTTACAAACACGGAACAAAACTATTTGATGATGATTTTCAGTTTAGTTTAAATTTCCAAAACGTCATTCTTGTAAAAGTTTTGTTATCAATCATTCATAAATTGCTGATAAACACGAACATGATATTATTTATATTTCCGTGTTGGACGGTTTGCAAAGTTTAATATACTGAATGGTAAAGTCTTTAGCTCACTCGTCAGTGGTATCTATGTGGGGAGAACTTCTTGTAAGTCTCAAATGAACTGACGCCACTTTAACTCAAAAGTGTGAACACACGACGTAAAACAGTCGTTCTTCAAGATAAAGAAACGTGAGTTGAGTTTGCACCTTATTATTATCATCATTGACATAGTCTAGTGCTAACCGAGAACATTGTTGAACAGAGAGACGTATTTTCGAAGTGAGGTCACGTGACAATTGTGAGAGGGAGTAGAAGATAAAACAAACAAACACAACTGCATTCTTGCAAGATATTTTTTAATAATCAACTTACTCCTCGGATAGCTCGAGGATTCGTGACGGAAATTCTCGTTCATTAATTCCTGAATGTATGTATGTTATAAATATATTTCTTGTGGTTATAATTATATTATATTTAATTCAAAGATACATTTTATGTTTAGAAACAATCACATTGCCGTAAATTTTATTTAGATGTTTCTTTGTAAAAATGATATTGAAATATTATATAAAAGAGATAATACAATATTGTTATTGGTTCTTGTTTACCTGTCGATTTCACATAAAAATCAATAAAGTTGTAAAATTAAAAGATTTACGTAAAAATATTTTTTTATGGATTATTTGCATAATGTTTTAATTTCATAATTACTATTAAAAAATACCCACACTCTCACACACAAAAACAACCAAAATAAATTGCCAGACAAGAGGTGTGTAAGTCTACACAAACTTATAATGGTTCTCATTTTTATGTTGGCATACTAAAAGGATTTTACGAATTAATGTATCCCTATTCCTAATCGCAACTAAGCAAAGGGCACACAGAATAAAAATGGCAACTAACCTTCTTTAAAAGACTGAACCCATTCATATGCTTCATTTGCTTGGCAAAACAAAACTATGTTTGTATTTCCAAATTAAATCTTGAATTAAGGAGGACTTAAGTTTTAAGCACACCAAGCCCACCCTGTTGGCACCGACGCCATGGACGAACGATCAATATGGCCAACCAGAGACCGGTGTTTCCTATTTCAAAAGCCGATCCTAAGGTTGGCCATTGTTCGAGTTCGATGGCGTCGGCGCCAACAAGGTTGGCACAGACCGATTTAAATTAGTCCCCCAATGAAACTCAGGTGTGAACTTAGTGGGTAGACTGCCAATACGATTTTTTAAATTTCAATATATTTTTTAAAGTTATTTCAAAACTTTCCAGGGATATCAATTATGAAAAAATAATACAAAGGTAATGCTATACACACACATTAATTAATAAAGAGGTACAATTTTAGTAAATCGTTAGGATCAACAATAGTTTTCAACATTATTTTCAAGTCTCCGTAAAAATGTTATCACAAACATATTTTTCTATGAGGGAGAATATATTTAGCCCATATAGTTTTTTACTGGAAAACTTAGATCACCGAATAAGGATAACAACGACAAACGGAAAGTTTCCCTATAATCTCATCGCTTCAGAGAATCTGTGAATATTTAGCTATAGGAAAGAAATCTACGTTGTTTTTATCATAATGAAACGATTCCGATGCACGACCGAGGTTTCTTCTGCACGATGGCGTGAGAGGCTGTAATTGACCAGCAGCCCATGTACAGACCAAGCCAAGATCTGTGGAGGTGTGGGTGCAGTGTATGCTTCGAGAAAATAAGGTAAGCTTGTATTGGTTAGTTATTTGTTAATAATGTGATGAATTAGTTGGACTATACACTGCTCTTTTAAATAATGAAAAACTATGTAGGTAACGATATTTCGACGACTATTCAGTCGTCTTCAACTGGTTTAATTAAGTCGTTAATAAGTCGTCGAAATATCGTTACCTATACATAGTTTTTCATTATTTAAAAGAGCAGTGTATAGTCCCACTAATTCATCACATTATTTACCCCACCTGCTCTTAATATTAGTAGTTATTTGTTATTATAACAGAGCAACCGACAGTGTTGGCTAGAGCGCTAAGCGCGCGACTCTGATTCGAGAGGTCCCGGGCTCAAACCCCGACGATACCGGCAATCCTGGCTGAAGGTTTTTCACAAGGTTTCCTCAGTCGTTAATGCATATGCCTGAGTCCTCTAAACAGCCCTCGAACATCCCTTCACAATTGTCTTAACTGCAGCAATATACCTAGTATAGGAAGAAGAGCATACAATCAAAAACATTACACCCTAAATAAAAGGTTTCCCTCAGTAAAAAATAAAATATTAAGGAAGTCATTCCGTTAATTCCTGGTGTTGGGTTTCTTAAGTCTTGGCCAATACAAAAAGAATTTCTGTAATAAATGAAAAAAAATAAAAATAAATTCGTGTTTAGTCTAACCACTCATTATAAAGTGATAGCAACCAGACCAAGCCAACCCTGTAGGCGCCGACACCATCGAAGAGCAAACAATGACCACGGTATATTTTTAATCGGAAACACCGATCGATCAAGCTGGACACGATTCTACCCGCTGACAGCGACAGAATCAACACGGCTACCTATTATGTACCTTGTTGCTAGGACGGCTCTAAAGTCACCTTTACACATTCCTAAGCCAAGAACAGCTGATGGACTTAAGTCCACATCAGAACTTAAGGGGAATCCCTAGACCCAAATATGACCTCTTAAGAATGCAGTAAAGACGTCTGAAAAGCAAGTAGAATGTAAAAGGGCCTTAATTAAAGAGGGGATTATTTTTTTGAAATTTTTTTGACGGACATAACCAATTACGGAATCAGTTGCTCAAGTTCAAAAACGAATTTTGAGCAGCGTTTTTTGTATATTTTTTCTAAACTTCTTTATCTACAACCAAAATAAAAGGATTTTTGTATTTATAGTGTTTGTTGCGTTTCACAATTTTTTCGCCTGCCGGTACAATTTCAAATTTTGTACCGTTTATACGAAAAAATCGTGCAACGCCTGAAATCATATAAAACCAATAATACTTATATTTAGGTTGTAGATAAAGGAGTGTAAAAATAATATACAAAAACCGCTGCTAAAAATTCAATTTTGAACTTGAGCAACTGATTCCAGTAATTTGAATAACATTTTTGATTCTGAGGTTATGTCCCGTCAAATAAATTTCAAAAAAATTATCCGCTCTTTTTTTAAGCCCCTCTTACATTCTACTTACTTTTCAGACGTCTTTACTGCATTCTTTAGAAAACATATTTGGGTCTAGTGATTCCCCTTAAAGGGGTACAGAAAAATTATAAGGTCCACCATGATCCGAAAAAAATTGTCGAACTTGGTATATTTCGAGCTAGGTCTCATCTGCAAAAATCTCCCATAAGAAATAACATGGGGACCATCTTTATGCCCCGTGACCTTGGAGGATTTTGATCCAAAAAATTGGTCATTATTGATGTAACTCGACAGCCTTTTTTGTAAATTCTCTATATTTTGTTTTCAATTTGGGCAAGTGGTTCGGTCAAAATATACTGATTACCAAGAAGGGGTGTGATTTTGGACTGCATGTTTTTGCGTGTTTGAGTGTACATTTGTGCCCAGTTTAAATACACTATGTTATAAATGGTAATTTTAGATCGGTACGATGCTCTAGTATCTATGTGGAACAAAAAGAAGCAAGTTAAAACCGATTTAAATTTTTTCCAAAACACTAATTTTCGCAAATTTGTTGATAATTTATTTTTTAAATTCGTGTAAAATCACAGTTACAAGACATAATTTTTTAAACGGTCATTTTAGTGTAGTATTATGCTATGGATTGTGTGGCAAAAATAATTTTTTGAGGTAAAAGCCCCTTTAAGAAAAGTTCTGCCTAAAGCGGAAATCGAACCCTGTACCTTAACTGCAGACCCCTTTTGTTATTCTACGACTATGAGTGGCAGTAGATCTTGATCCCAAAACTTACACTAATTTCGGAGCCTTTGTGGGATTTTGGAGAAATATCTATATGAACGATGCAGTGTATTATTAATACACACTCGAAGGTAAGCAATAATATGATAGAAAACAAAGATGATTATTATATTATACGATTATTATGAACAAGGATTGAGAAAGATGGGTAAAATGTATACGCTTCCAATTTCTTCAAATCGCTCTCGGTTCACAGAATGGACAAGATAACGAACAAGGTAATATTCCCAATATAACCATTATATGAAAAGCCTTTAGGTTAGTCGCACAGAATGAGTGCTTTTAGCATTTTACACAAAAAATACTGATTTACTAAAGTTGCATTTGCATTGTTTGCATTTGTTATTTAATTAACAAGATGACAGTAAGGTGTCCTGAAATTTTGGAATCAAAATCAAGATGTTGCAGTGTTATTATTAGAGCATATGTTTTTTGGTTAGACAACTACTTTTCTCGTATAACTTTAAAAAGAGAGGACAGAAAGATTAATAAAAATATCATTTTTATGTGGGTTTGTCAATCGAACCGCTCTTCAGTGCACACAAACTACATGGTTAAACCTATTTAAACTGAAGACTAGGTAATACTATTCTCTAACAAAACGAGGGTCTTTACGTTAAAAAAATAAAAAACTTTGAAAACTTTGACGAAATACGGCACTGAAGTCAAATAATTTTTAAGTCTTTTGGTACAAATTTAAGTTTTTGCAAATTGTGTAGGCTACAAATTATAAAAATCAACTTGGCCTAATGTAAAAACATATTACAGCCCTGAGCGGATACATGTCATTGCAGTCATTCGCTAACGATTTGTGAGCAATAGTGTCAAAGTAAAAAATAAAAAATACTACCACAGAAACTAACTAGGGCGCTTGGTGAACGCTATTCCAGTCGCGTTGATGGATGAGCGTTTTTGGTTAACTATTTCAGGCCTTTTATTACCGGTATGGTTTTGTGTACGTTATACGTTTAGACAAAAGCAATCGTGAACAATGTCTGACTTCATACCGACAGTGAGCATTAAACGCGCGACTCTGATTCGGGTTGTCCCGGGTTCAAATCCCGTCGAGACCTGCAAACCCGACTGAAGGACTTTTCCTAGGTTTTCCTCAGTCGTTAATGCGAATGCAAGGGATTGAACTCCAATATACTAAGATAGATACCTGAAGAGGGGCATGCATTGACTAACGTTTCCAACGAAAAATTATGTATAATAATAATTATGTCCGACGACTTCAACAATCAACAATGCGAGGCGACCGAGTGCAAGCCTGGACACGCGCCTCGACGTGCCAGCAGCGTAGAGGTGCTCTTCTATTTTCTTAAAATATACTTAACTTATACCAAAAATATATTATCTAAGTTCAGTGATCTCGAATGTTCCCGCAAAGTTTCGTCAAGATCGAAATAGCCGTTTTTCCCAGTGGGGAGACATTACGAAAATATCTATCACAAAGGAACAATGTCAATATTAATGAGAATAATTTCTTCGGTTGTATCTAACAACGTGGCAGGTCTATGTTCAGAGTTTCAGAGAGCTGTTTTTCTCAGTGTGTAGCGAAATTGAAGTCTTCGCTACGCTCATCCAATAAATCGTATTAGTAGCGTTAGCGTACGATAATTTTAGGCGGTGTACAATAATTTCAGTCGCTGTACAATAATTAGCGCCTTCCGCGATGGCTCGATTAGAATTGGGCGTTTGTCCGAGCGTTTGACACCATGGGGACGTGGGTTCGAGTCCCGCATACGGCATGGGTTTACTCCAAAAATAGAAATACTACTAAAATAGATGAAAGAAATTACAAAAGAAAATACAACAATAACAACAACAACAACAACGATGATGAGGAGTTAGAAATCTGGCAACACTGCGGCAGCCGTGACGCGTGGGTGATGCGCACGCATCCTACAAGAAAATGGCGGACTTCTAAAACATCTCACCGGTGTTTCATTTGCTTGACGTATTCTAGAGGTATTTATGATTAATTCATTATATAGTTATTAGTTGTCTAATTAGGCATTTGACATAGCTGTAATTTAGGCTTATACTCGTTATGCGTAGTGCCTCTGTAGGCCTAGGCTACGCTAGGGCCCTAGGCCTAGGCCTCGGCAATGATTGCCGGCCTAACCTAGCTTTTCTAATTTAATACACGTGCTCAAAGCTTTATTTGTACGGTATTAAAAAATGTGGCATAATGACATAATCTAGGGCCACTAGGCGTAGGCCTAGCTACCCTAATATGCAACAAGAGGTCTCGGCCTATAGGGTACTAGCACCTAGGCCTATGTCACAAATCGAGGGGAATGAGGGGTATTCTCCGCTTAGAGCCCAACTGATGGACAAGCAACCATCGTTTCGCAAGTGGACGCGTGTGAACGTCGCACAACTTATCACGCTCTAACTTTTACCCTATTATTCATTATTGGGAATGATATTCCCATTTAGCAAATATATCATTCCTTCTAATAGCGATCATTTTGAATTTTTAGACAGACGTTAACGTGTTATATCGATGTGCGTATTGATTTAACATTTAAAACTGTTACTTGTTTTTTATGAAATTAAATAAAACAACTTCATTGACAAAACCTAGTATCGGATTTTACAAGATTTTCAAAAAATTCATCGGACTGTTTAGACAAGAAATAAATAAACTTTCTATATAGAAAGTGCACAGAACGAAAATTTGTAGCATAGGCCTAGGGTAATATGCATGGTATGTGTTTTCATCTAAAATACGCGCTTTTGACGTGCGGATGAGCCGTGAAAAACTGCACGCTATGCTGTAAAATTTCGTTCAGTGCATTTTCTATCGAGAAAGTTAACTTATTTCTTTTCTTATTAGTTGGATGCATATTTAGAGAGAATTCTTGTTGAAATCCGATCAGTAGTTTTGTGTCAATTGAAGTTGAGAAGACTTAAAGTAGTTGATAAATTTGTCATTTATAATGCGTAACTTGTTATAACAAGCTAACGGTTCTGTTAAAAAATCGAGATAATCGCCATTAGATGAAATGATATGTTGGCTAAATATTATTACTCTTAAGTTTTGTCCAAATAATGAATAGGATAAAAGTTAGAGCGTGATATTTGTTGAGCCGTTCACCAGGCGTCAACTTGCGAAATGAGGCTGCTTGTCCATCAGTTCGATTCGCGGTCACTTGCCTGGCGAGCTGTGACGTCACGTGAGGCTTGCCTATAGGGTCTCTGCCGAATGAGACAGTTTGGGGGTCTTTTGTCTTGCAGGGAATCGCCTCCTTTTCGTGTAGGGCTAGGGCCTAAGCCTAGCTTTTCGTAGCCCAACCCTAGGCCTAGGCTACCTCGCCCTAGAATGTGCTTGGAATGGTAGGCCTTAGCCTAGGCCTAGCTTCCAGCGAGCGTATGGAAATGATAGCCAGCCTAGGCCTAGGACAGTCTATCCGAATATAGTGTTCTTGGCCGTTCTTGGTCTCATTACTTGGTCTTGTTCTTATTCTTGGTCTGATTCCTGGTCTTGTTACTAGATTGCTTCAGGGTCATTCCATTTAGATTCACCAGATGAGTGTTGCATCATGATTTTAATTTTTTTCAAATTTTGCATGTTGATACCTATATGTATTAAGATTTCAAATCCAAGTTTCTAGATTTTTGGATGAACCGTTCACATATTTTAGGCATTTGAGTGCCGCCCCGCGTAGCGTTATTTGCTTTTGTAGCTAGTAGCGGTAAATGAAATAGGTTGAGAACCGTTTGAGATATCAAAATGAAGTAAGACAATATTTCTTACTAAAATGACAATCTTTCATTGACATCACTTCAATTTTGAACAACTTTAATTTTTCTTGCATTACGAGGCAGCCAAATATTGACAACGCTTTTGGCTTTTTGGCTACTTTCAATAAATAGTTTAATATGGAAGGGGTGACAACAACAAAATAATTTTTTGTGAGTAAAAACTATGAGTACATACCTTTAAGGTTGTAGAAAAAAAATGTGTTGTTTTAACCCCTTATGCCTGAAAAAAAATTCTGAAAATGGAACAAAATCAAAAAGTACCCCTTTGAGGGTAGTTTTTCGACAAAAGGGGTAGGTCCTAAAAAAATTTCAAAATAGCCATAAGTTGCTTGATCATATGAATTTTAATATATCAAAAATTTGTCATGTTGTTTTGCTTGGTTTAAAAGTTACAGATTTTACAAAAGTACTAAAAACCACTTAGATTTACACAACGTAAAATAACGGTAGAATATGTTAAAATGTAGATTTAGTTTTCTAATGATTCTGAAAATATCAAAATAGTATCATTAATCATTAATCATTAATTATCATTAATCTTTTTGAAAGGCCTTGACCTTAAGTTTGGTGTTCTGATAGCATGCTATTTATCTCCATGCAAAGAGCATTACTAATACAGTATTATGAGATCGTCTCGTTGCCGCCCGACAACTCCAAAGGTGATATAATGCGCAGAATGTTTTCGTGTTTCACTTTCACCCATACTGAATCTTTATCTGACATTTTGAAAACAGTTGGCCTACTAGGTTCTGATGGGTGAAAAAAGTCAATTTTGAAGTCCATATTTTCCACCGAAGATTCAGCAACTGTTCCTAACCACCACTTGTGATCATAGATCCAGGCAACATAATCCCAGAGCTTTATGTTTTGAATACTTGCATTGAGTTCAAATCAATTGGTTTGAAACAATGGTAAGATCTTGTGTTTGGCACCCCAACTGCATTGTCATAACGTTGAGCTAGATGGTTTTCTTCTTTTACGATAGTTTCTGAAGTTAGGCTACATAGAAAAACTTAATCCCTTTGACATTTTCATCACAAAATTCGAACATCTCTTTAGGAGTCTTGATATGATTATCTAATGTTCTTTGTAGGCTTGTTTTCGTAACAAGACATTTAACTGTTCCACCAATCCCATCGCATGGACCTTTGCCATGCGGTATGGCAAAAAAATGCCATTCAGCATAATAATTAAAATCCTCAAAGTGATGGCACAAGTTGGTGATTTTTTGTTTGTTTTTATACTGACTTGCAGCACCTCACTAAAGTAAATAACTTTTTTACTTCGGGAGCAAAAGATTTAAAAAAATCTAGAACTACTTTCTGAAAAAAATGCATACACTGCAGTAGTACTATGCTGCAAGTGGTCACTGATAATGCACACACTTCTCGAAGTTAGCTAATTTTTTGCCTCATCTACCTATGTAGGCCTAGTAGATCACAAATGGGTGAAGTGTAGCTTGACTGTTCACCAAGTGAAAACTCTGTATCTCTTCCTGCATCACAAAAGTAAAATTTTCAGAGAAATCTCCACTTATTATGCATTCAGCTGGATTTACAGTTTCTTTCTTTGTTCTCATATATTCTGCCTGTTTAGTGGCAACAAAATGATGCTTCTTCAGATCAGTGAGTTTATCTATTAACTTACTCACAAAGTCATTGTAATTGTTTGTTATCGCCACTAAGTCACAACGATCGGTGGTGACCCATTGCTTGTATTGTATATTTTCGTCCCAATTATCATCGCCATCTTTTACGGCATCTAATTGTGCTTCAAGCTCTGCAGGTCCAGGGCAGTTTGTGCACTCACGTAGCATGCAGGTTTCATTTTCTAAATCACAAACAAGTGAACCTAACATCTCTTTGTAACTGTTTTGTATCTTGGCTGTGTTTATCCTGTCCAGGTTATTCCCCGCCCCCACCCCCCTACCCAAACACATTCTGCCCAATCATAGTTAATTCCTCATCAACAAGTTCAAACTTGGTTAAACCCTTCCCCTAGTGATTCCCCTTCACCCTATCTTTTAGTGGCTCAGTAAGAAATTAAAACATAGTCAAAGCTAACAAAGGATGAAGATCTAGACCTTCCGAATAGTCGATTTTTTTAACAGTTTGTAAATCTGTAACTTTATAACCAAGCAAAAACAACATGACAAATTTTTGATATATTAAAATTCATATGATCAAGCAACTTATGGCTATTTTGAAATTTTTTTAGGACCTACCCCTTTTGTCGAAAAACTACCCTCAAAGGGGTACTTTTTGATTTTGCTCCATTTTCAGAATTTTTTTTTCAGGCATAAGGGGTTAAAACAACACATTTTTTTTCTACAACCTTAAAGGTATGTACTCATAGTTTTTACTCACAAAAAATTATTTTGTTGTTGTCACCCCTTCCATATTAAACTATTTATTGAAAGTAGCCAAAAAGCCAAAAGCGTTGTCAATATTTGGCTGCCTCGTAATGCAAGAAAAATTAAAGTTGTTCAAAATTGAAGTGATGTTGATGAAAGATTGACATTTTAGTAAGAAATATTGTCTTACTTCATTTTGATATCTCAAACGGTTCTCAACCTATTTCATTTACCGCTACTAGCTACGAAAGCAAATAACGCTACGCGGGGCGACACTCAAATGCCTAAAATATGTGAACGGTACATCCAAAAAATCTAGAAACTTGGATTTGAAATCTTAATACATATAGGTATCAACATGCAAAATTTGAAAAAAATTAAAAATCATGATGCAACAACTTTTTTTAAAATCTGGTGAATCTAAATGGAATGACCCTTCATGCATTAAACTTACAAATAATCGTCAATATATCGGACGTATCGTACAACAGCCGCCATGTTCTAGTACCGTACCAAGATCAAAATCAAGTGTCCTTTTTCGATTCTTGTTCTCATTCCCAGATTTCCGGCGAGTCTCGACCGCGCGTTCGTCTATTCGGATGCTACTAGCTACGTCACGGATATCATAACGCGTGGCGGTGACGTAAAACGAGAATAAGACCATGGAATGAACGCGTTTTGTCACTATTCGGATAGCTCTCGAGCCTTCTTCGGTTGGTAGGGCCTATGGACCAGTTTTTTATCACTTTTTTTCCATTAAATACAATGAAAAACTAGGCCTACTTCAAATGAGAAATAAATTTCGAATAACTCATTATTAACAATTTATTAGCTCTAATAGACCTAGGTAACTCGGAAAATATACTAATCACTAGCATATTTCACTGTTTTTGGGCCGCCATCATTTAGGCCTGCCGTGCAGAGATGTTGTAGGCCTACGTAGGCCTACTGGAAGTACCCTGGCAAGAACATTTTGAAAACTTACAAAATTGAATCATCACGTTTTTGCTTACGCCTAGTAGGCCTAGGCCTAACAAAAAAAAAACTTCAAAACCTTTAACGTCGCTATTTCAAGCGAAAGTAGGGCCTAGCTACTTTCCGTTGAAAATAGCAACATTAAAGGTTTTGAAGGTGGAGTATTTTAGTGAAAAAGGTTGGTAGGCTAGGGCCTACTGTCCGCCATGCTGGCAATTTTTATTTTTAGGTCTACGATGATAAATGCCCAGTTTAAGCCTCGAAGGCCTAGGCCGCGTCACTCCTCGCTACTTATAGCCTACAATTATTAATAAAACATAATGAAATGAAACATGTAGGCCTAGGGCCTAAGTGTATTTTTTAATATGGCTATAGGCTAAATGACTAGGCCCTACTATTTATAAAATGGCAGAGGATATTCTTACGGCATACCGTAAGAATTACTAGAAATTATTCTTACGGTATGTGTTTTCATTGGTTGTCTCATCACGTGACTCATCAACAGGCGCGCCGTAAGAATAGTGGGTAGGTAGGCCTACTTGTTCATTAACGGGACCCCCCTCAATTTTTTGTTATTAGTCCCCCCCATCCTCGTTTTTTTACTTATTAGGGGAACATGCTGTACCTTGGACATAGTTGTACCTTGGACCATTCAAGATATCTCTGCTATCTTGTGGTAAAAAAAATAGCTAAAATTTATAGTTGTCAATTATGCCACTAGGTGTCAGACTATACCAAACTGGGATGGTGGTAGAAAACCTAGCATCATTAAAAAAATAATTTGTGTTTTCAACCATTCAAAGTAAATATTTTGCATGTTACTATTTTGCTTTTTAAAGCCTTGAATGATATTTTACTGCTAAAACACTTTATTAAGCCTGAGAACCATGTTTTGATGTATAATTATACCAATTACCGGTACATAAAACAGGCAACTTAACCTCAAACTAAATTGGAGGGAAATCAAAAAGTTACGTGCTTGGTTGTACCTTGGGTTTACTTATAGTAGGCTAATGTACCTTGGACCATGTCCAAGGTACATTTAACATGGCATTTCCTTTACCATGGTAGGCCAATTCGTTTTGTTTCTTTACATAATGCTACGAAGTAAAGAGGCAAGGTAAGGGTGAAATTAGTGGAGTTGGGGGGGGGGGCGCAAAGCGCCGTGGGGGAAGCATAAAATGCGTTGCCGTTGTCAGCTAGGCGCCCCCCTCGGCACTTCGCGCCACCCCCTTAACCTACTATCCACTTTTTAGGGGAGGGGGGGGGGGCTAGCTGACTACGGCAACGCACTTCATGCTTCCCCCCCCCAACCCCCTAACCTACTTTCCTTTCGGGGGGGGGGGGGGGGGTCTAAGTACAGATTTTTCTTTTTTATATTCTATAATTCAAAATGGCTGGCCTTAATAATATTTTTAGTCAATAGAAATATAACTATAGGCCTACACTCCCACTCTTTAAATATGAAGTACTAACAAGAAAGAAAACATTAAGTAGGTCTATAGGCCTATCCTTCAATTTTCTATGTAATTTATGTACATAATTCAAGGCATAAATTACATGGTCCAAGGTACAAATTACATGGTCCAAGGTACATCGCTATGCTGTACCTTGGACCACTTTGCACTAATTATTAAAATGGTTAATTTATAGCAATAATCGTAAAGTGCCATATACAATAAAATCAACAAAGCTTGTACAAGGCATGTTCTAGCAAATACAAAAAAAATAAACCAAAATCATCATCTCATTTCTCCGGAAGCCATATAAATGTAAAAAGTGGTCCAAGGTACAGCATGTTCCCCTACTGTTTACAATAAATAATTACAACTTGCGAGGAGTTGAATATGACTCTGTGACAGTGAACTTGACTCGCACGTTCAATGTGACTCAGGTGAGTACAGTCCACTGGAACGCTTAAGCCTACATGAGAGCAGTCGTCGCCGTGCAGCTGACATTGACGTTCACGGACACCAAATGAACCTTCAAAACCTTTAACGTTACTATTTTAAACGAAAGTACTTTTCCATTGACAGTCCTTTATATTTAAAATAGCGACGTTTAAGGTTTTGTAGATGGAGTATTTTGGCCTAGGCCGTGTCACTCCTGGCGCAAAGTATGTAGCCGGAAAATGTTTTCGAGGCTTTGTTTGAAATAATTGTGTTTTCCTGACTCCTGAAACTCAGATGTAGTAGATGTAGTAGTTATGATTGTCTAATGAAATGTTTTTACTGAATTTTTACGTTTTTTGGAGGGGGTCCCGTTAATGAACAAGTACCGAATAGTGTATAGTAATTCTTACGGTCTATGCCTACTATGACCATGCACTAGGCAGGCCTAGGCTAGGCCTAACGTCACTATTTTAAATCTAAAGTACCTACAAAACCTTTAACGTCGCTATTTTAAATCTAAAGTAGGCCTACCTACAAAACCTTTAAACGTCGCTATTTTAAATCTAAAGTAGGCCTAGCCCTACCTACTGATAAAAAACTGGGCATACCAAACGAAAAAGTTCGCTCCATGCCGTAAGAATAGTGTGTAGTAATTCTTATGGCATGCCGTAAGAATATCCACTCCGTTATAAAATATTAGCCTAGGTAGGGCCTACTCATTTTAGGTTGTTTTTCATTGTTTTTTTACCCTAACAACAGTGTTTAAACAATTGGTCAATATACCAACCGAAGAAGTACCGGATTTGCTAGGCCTATACTGCCCTCGGTCTTAGAATTTAAAATTATTTTGATTCAGGTAGGCCTAGGCCTCCTATGCCCAGCCTAGGGGCCTACCCTGAAAGACGATAGCCCTAGGCCTATTGTTGGCCCTTAGGCTAGGCCTAGGCCTACAATTTCCGGCCACATACAATTGATTTACCGGTATTGTTTTGTTTCATTCAAAATAGGGGGGGGGGGGGGGCTTGCTTCCATTTGATATCATTTTTAAACATCCCCCTACTATATGATATGGGGAGCTGAATATCCACATTGCCTACTGTAGCCTACCTAGGATGTTAGGCTTAATTTCTATTTTTGATCACATTTACCTGGCTAGTCGAGTCGCCTAATTATTGTACGCTACCTCACTCAATAACTTCCTTGTGTGTTTAGCTTGCCTGAGCGAGAGAAGAAGAAGCAGCAGAAGGAAGAGGGGAAACCAAGACTGAACCTCTCCAAGCCAAGAGAGAAAGATTACCAGCCAGATATCGCGCAGGACTTAAGACTATAGAACATCCAAGTCCAACCTCAGGTAGGCTACGACTACAAGCGTTGAAGAAATTAATGTTGCAAGTTTTCTGTACTTTTCATGGATATTTGCGGATTTAAACGTTCTCCAGTTGAGCATTTGAGAAAATTTTCAGTGGCAGCCCGGAACCCAAGTTTTGAATCAAAACGTCAATAATATTTCAACGTTTTAGTGGTCACGTGGTCTGATAACGTCGTTTTCCTCAAAAAGCTAGTTATGAAAATACTTTTTGGATGTCCCACAACGTTTTTTCTAGGCCTACCCACAGGAAAATAGACCTCTTGCCAACATTCACGGCACCTCGCGTTTTATTTGCCTTTTAGCATGCATGCAAGTTCTTTCCACGATGCATCTTTGTTAATTTTAGGTTATGAAAAGTTGAGTTTTGCCAACACAAATCGTGTATTGTCGAAATAAGATCTTCTTGCGTTCAAATGCACTTTGGATGTATTTTTAAACCAGTGAACGCAGCTCACAGCTTCATAATCACGAAAGAGGACACTCACTGTTCGGTTGCATCTGCTTTATAACTTGTCACAGTCAAGTCAAGGTCACGACTCACGATGCGTTGGCTCGGGGCGCGGGAAGGGGGGGACTGGAGCCTGAACGAGAGTAAACAAGATAAGGAAAGATTTATCACCATGGGTGATAGCTTTTAAGTTTTGACTTGTAGCAGATTGAAAACATAAGTGATGTTGTGGTAATTATTTACGCGGTATAATCTCTGGAAGATCGCACAAGTGGTTAGGCAGGAGGGGGTGGGGGGGCATACTCAGCACACTGCCACAAGTCGGCGGCATGAATCGGCGCTCGATTCAAATTCTCGCAAAAACGATATTTTGAAGCACGTCCATAAAAGTTACTCGCAAGAGCCAAATTGTCACTCGCAAAATGCGAGCGTGCGAGTGGGATTTTCAAGGGTTGCTGTCGAATGTTGCACGTCAAGGTACCCCCAAATTCAGCTCGTAGATTGAGTAAACCTTGCAATATTTTCACGTATTTTGTACTGGCTATGTTTTCCTTGGTATTGTCACAGATGATGGACTACACTGTGTTATATGCATTTCAAAACATGTTTAATAATTTTTAAAATACAATCCAGAAATTACAAAATCTTTCCTGACCAGGGGATTGAACCCACGTCTCCCATATTTCGGCTATAAGGGCGCTTTAGCCAACTAGACTCGGGAAACCCCAAAGTCGTTGTTAGACGAGTGAGCGAGTCATGTGTTGAGTACCCGGGAACATTTCCATTTGGTTGGTACACGGGCGCGGCGCGTCAACTGTAAGGCCATAATGCGCCTCTCTAGCCAATGATAGGCTAGGGAGGCCTAAGGTAGGGGGAGGAAAAGTAATGTTACGGGGTACTCAACACATGGCTCACTCACTCGTTTAACAACGACTTTGGCGTTTCCCGAGTATAGGTTATGTTTGGCACTGCGGTGGGAGAACGCAAAGACTTTTGGACAAACTTGTAATATGTGTAGGGCCTAATAGGCCTATCTTTGCCTGATATTGGGTGTACGAGCATAGATACGGTAGACCCTACTTGTATTTGGTTGGTCCCGTACTCGGCAATGTTCAGCTCACGGGAAAGATAGCAAAGCAAGTTTATCTCACAACGTCAGTCAGTAGAAAGATTCAAACCTTGTATTTCATTCAAACCACAAAACGTCGACGTTATCAAGCGACATTATAAAAGCGATGTTTTGATGAAAATGCCAATTTCAAAACTTTGGTCACTGGTCAGGCTTATAACTTGATAGGCAGTAGGCCTAGGCCTACTCTCTCTCTCTAGAGAATAGGTGATAGTGTTATACTTCTACTCTGTATTAGTCAAATGAATAAAACATTACTTACTTACTTACTTACTTACTATTTATGGTATAAATGAATTTTCACCACCAAGAACGTAAATTATAAATAATTTCAACACCAATTCACCGCTTTTGAACAGAACAAAACCAAAGATGTAGGCCTAAATAAGTTCCACTCCACCACAAATACCTGTCTCTGAATTCTCATAACTAGACTACTTTTTGTTGCAATCTGCAAGTCTTTTACAAGATCACACAACAAAAATATCACGTGGATATCTTTCAAGTAGGTTTAAATGTTGAATTATTTTCCCCGTCAATTCACCGCTTTTGGGCATGTACTAACAAAAACTAAAATTGAATTTTATTTTCACTCCAAATACCTGCCTCTGTCCATAGCCTACTACTTCTTACGTTGTATTGAGAACAGTAAAATAAAATTCTTTGTTACTTTAGGGACCTATGTGATAACCAGAGGATCTAATTTACCGGTACCTTGTTGCTCTGTCTCCAGCTGACATTCAAGATGGCGCCTGTGGGCAATACACCGCCCTCCGAGTCCTGCCGAGTTTTCACTATTCTCTACGTTCGGACTGAGAGAGATGGACCTCAGACTTGTTGACGTCATTCAGCGCAAGGGGAAACTGGAACTTCTGCTATCTATTGTAAGTTGTAAAAACTGCACTACTGATCCTTGCTTCTATAAGCATACAGTAAGACCTTGATTATCCGTGCTCCGATAAACCAAAATTCCGTGTTATATCCGAGCTGGTTTCAGGCGCGCTTTTTTTTAATTAGGCCAAAATGTTATGCTCTCTAGGCATATCTGAATGTTGCAGTATGCTGTTTAGTACAATAACGTAAGAATCACACAGTGCGGGAGTTGTACGGAGTCGGGGTGCCAGAGAAAGTTGAGCCAGTGGTTATACGGCCATTCCATAGCAAAGTGAGCCTGACAAGTGAAAAATAATTTTTACCCAGTAGTTTATTGATGGGTCAAAAATTAAAGTCAAAACTCCACTGAATTTCAAAATGTCTTTGCTTTCTTTGTGGGTAGTAAATTATGTGTTTTACATTGCTTCAAAGTCGGTGTAAAGTTATTGCTTTTATTTTAGTGCCACATCCCCTAAATTGTAAGCCCTCCAATTTCTTTTAGGTCAGCTGTGTGAAGTTCTTTCTTTTGTATATCAACACTTAATGATGTTGTGAAGTATTTTAGTTGGAAAAACTGAACACAAAGTAAGTTTTACTTAAATTTTGTATCATTAAAGATGTTATGAAAACATGTCACACCCGCAACACAAAAACTACAATAAACTATGATAGTGTTATGATTATGGCTAACAAAAGTTGGAGATTACTTTATTTTAAGGTTAGGTTATACAGTGGAACTTTGAATTTACGAATTTAACTAGAGGCAAAAAAAAATACATAAAGTCAAGGAATTCGTAAATTCAAAAAACCTTCAAAATTGCCGCCTACTGTACCAACAAAGTGACAACATCAACTTGAGTGCTTCAAACTACTCCTAGGTAGCGCCTATGCTGGATTATGAGCATGGAAGGCTGCAGGAAGTGAGTTTGTTTGCTTATAGGTGGCATCGGATGGTAAGACATCGTTAACTCGGCGCTCGCTTCGTGTTGTGCAATCGCAAGCAGGAGTAACATCAAGCACCGATTACGAAATTGTTTGTGACACATCTGGGTAGTGTAATTGATATCGGATCGTAGGCAGCTCAAGGTCAATTGCCTCGTCGCTATCTCAGTGCCTCCCCACCCACCACCATGCCGAACTTACGCAATCAGTTCATTCATTAGTGCTCGCGCCCGCCCGCTATGTATTTTATCTCCGAATGCTGTCAGTGTCACGTAATAAATATTGGACACTTAAAATAACGCCGCTGAATCTTTAAAACACGCTGAAATCGAACTTCACAGAGACAAGACTTCCGCGAAGAACGACCTTCACCTTCACAAAGACGAGTGTAGTGTAGCCAGCATTGTTTACGCGACATCACGGCGGCCGGCCTCGCGCGGGAAGGGGAGGGGTAATTATGTTGTGTATTATTCTGTTCCGTGAAATAAATCGCACGAGCGGAAAAAAACATAGAGAGCAGCTGGAAATTCCATAAAATCTTCAAAACGTAAAAATAAACTACAAACAACATTTTAATAACTTATCTCAATTCAATGTGCACACGCCAAGTTTATTATGAAGTAAATAAAATGCAGTAAAACCCCTATGGATTGTTCCCGCATCATCCGTTTTCTCGCCATGATCGCTATATTTGAAAAGTTTTTGCAACAGTCCCATTTACACAATGTTAAAAATTCCCGCATCCACGGTTCTATTTCCTTCCAGCAAGCGCGATCTTTTGTGAAGCTGTGTGTCAGGTTCACTTCCCCACCCCGCCAGCCGGCAGCTGCCGCCTAGAGACCGGTTACCCCTCCCCTCGCACTCGCGCTGCCAGTGGCACCGCTCTCTCCTCTCTCGGCCGGCCAGCCAGCTCAGACACAGTAACACTTCACATTCTCTCTCAGCAGTGCCGTGTTTTTCTTACGCGATAATAATTGCAGGATCATTGTTTTTAATCAATGAATGATGCTGTCAATACAACACATGAGGCTGGCTACTCAAGGCTGGCTACTCAAGACTTCTGTCGATTTCGTCACATACAATAAAATGATCACATGTCATAGAATCATGTGCTTGATTCCTCAATCAATTGATTCATATGCTCACTCATTCAAGCTCGTCGGGAAAAGAGGCCGGTAGTGGGGTGGGTAGGCCAGGTCAAGTATCGGGTTGCGTTTGTCGGCAGTGCTGAAATACTGCGGTCGTTTGGGTGGGAGGGGGAGGGGGGGGCGAACGGTGATCCACTCGAGACTGCTGCTAATGAGGGGGGAGGAAAGGGACTGCATTATTACCCATGCGGTTGGCGGCATGTGTTGAGCTGTCAAAGCGGGCGGCACTCGGACCAGTAAATAACAACCTCCCTCGTTCCCCACAGTGTTAGGCAGCATAGATACTTAAATTCGAGGCCATATATTATGACTCGGGACTTTTTCTTTTTTTTTATTTGCATTCTTATATTAACATTTGAGCATGTTACATTATTTATAAGACTTTCTTATTGCACTCATAATAATGTCATTAAGACATTAGAGTATTGAAAGTTATCCCATATAGGCTACAAGCTAAAAACTAACTTATAACTAGGTACAAGGTACGTTAGTTCAAGGAAAATTTAACATTGTCCTTATGGGAAAATTTTTGGGTCCAACAAAAAACTTTACACAATCAAGGAATTCGGTGATTCAAGGTACGTAAATTTAAAGTTCCACAGTATGACTTATCATATCCAACAGAGAAAACTGAGATGCACTGACTAGAAGTGGTTGAAATTGTGTTGCGGGTGTGACACACAGTTATGTTGCGGGTGTGACATGATTATTGAATTGCATGATAATGCCAGGGCTACAGTCAAATAGGTAAAAAAAATTGCCCATTAGGCCTACCTAGTTAAGGTAGCCTAGGTAATGCACATATAACGCACGCAGTCAACGTATTTTGAAAATGCAAAAGAGAGATTAGGTAGGTGCCGGAAAACGAATTTGTACTTCAAGTCAACTTTGCTGAAAAATTTTTCGGCAATCATTCAAGACGAGATTCAGAGCACTCATTGGAGTCATGATCAAATGACTGTTTTTACAGCCTGCGCTTGATTAAAAGATGACGTTAAGAGGTCCTTCGCGGTTGAAAGTGATGACTTGACACATAACAAACATGCAGTGTGGGCATTCCTCAAAAAGATTTTTGCTGAACTAAAAGTCGAGTTTCCTAAGTTAACAAAAGTGATTATTTTTCGGATGTCTGCGCTTCCGTCAACAATCCTGCCCTAGATATTAACGTTGGTGATTTTGTCCTCGTTTCACTTGCGGTAAATGGGGAAAAAATACCGACAAGCAGTATTATACTGAAATCGTAGCATTTGATGATGAAACCAGTGAAGTAACCCTTAGGCTAAAGTATATGCATGCATCCTAGTGGCAACTAGCTATTGGGTATGGCCCGATATTGTGAATAGGTCATGCGAGAACAAAGACGTTATCAAGAAGATGGTAGCTCCTCCAATACTTCACAACAATCGTGGGCAATTAAGTTCGTCAGTGATTAGGCATGCATGAATAATGATAAAGCTGCATTAATTATAAATGATAAGACATTATTAGTTAATCCTCTTTTTATGCTATTAGCCCCTACTTCAAAGTTTAAACAAAAAATAATCAGTGACGAGGACCCGTATTTCATTAAAAAAATTACAATGCAACACTTTATTTTATAATAGGCTACCTTTTTTAAATATCATATTTAGCATGCATATTTGTTAACTTACATTAAAGTATTGAGTATTCATAAAGTATGTAAGAAAACTGCCAACCAAATTGTATCTACATAAAAAAACTCGTATTTAATGTTATATTTTGTGCACTACGTCACACCCGCAACATTTCCTTGTCACACCCGCAACATCTTCAAACCATCATAAATCGTCTTTTAAATTATTTGAGCCACTATTCCTTATATTTTATTTTAAGGGTGTTCTATAATGCTTTAGGAAAAAAATAGTTGCCTATCCAAGGGGACCTATATTCACAGACTTTTGCACTTGTTCATGTAAGGGTGTAAATACAGTGGCAAAAAGTGTCACACCCGCAACACCTGTTTTAATTTTTATTTACTGATTTCCTAAAGTCACAGAAAGTTGAAATTTGGTGTATTTGTACATCTTATGGCAACAATGAATGTATACAATGTCTTGGGTTTCAATTTGTAATTTATAAACACTTGGCAGGTATTTTAAGTGTGTAATGTGTCACACCCGCAACTATGGAATGGCCGTATATTGTCCTTTGTGAGCACTTTCCGCCGCCGCGACCTTGCTTGAAGACGTTGAACGAGAGGAGGGTGAGGCGGACCCAGCAGGCGAGGTGGCTGGTCTCTTAACTCACACAGAGGGGACTGCTACAAAGTGTGGAAAAGGCCAATCGGCTAGTTTAGTTTAGATTGGAGAAGGGTTAACAGGTTGGGAAAACATAGAGAACATAAAGCCCAGCCTGAAGGGCTGGGGGCAACAAAACTTTTCACCTTACCCACCTACCTATGACAACTGTCAGCTAATTTGAGGTTGTTTGTGACGCGTTTCGTCCTTCTGGGACTCATTAGGTGGATGGTGGCAACTAAAAATTCGGGTTGCCGTTTGATAACATGATAATTGCGCATCTGCAATCGAACGATAAATATTGATTTTTTTACGTCGATCGATAATCGAATAAATTTAGGCATATAGGCCTAGGCCTACAGTACTTTCTTGCATACTGACGCGGACCGTGGACCTTTTGTGAGTGCATCCTTTTGTTCCTATTAGCTCAAAACAGGGTTTTTCCAAGCTAGCGATGCACGCGCCCCACCCCCCTCCCATGTGTGGTTGGCTGGCCCTGCGAGAGCCCGCTATGTAGTGTAAACAGATGCTACCCGGCTCGTGTGTTGTCTTTGTGAAGGTCGTGCTTCTCGGAAATCTTAGTTAGCTGTGAAGTTTTAATTTCAGCTTTTGTTGAGATTGTCATTTATTCATTTACGAGATATTATCTGTAACTATTCAATGCTCCAATATTTATTTTGTGACGAGATGAATAATATTCAACATTACCGGTACCTTGGAAGACTACGTGATATTGGTCTGGGGGAACTGATAAGATAATATTATCGAAACACTACGGAATGAAGTAAAGCGATAGGCTACCGAGTTGGTGCGGGGTGGGAAGGAATGCATCTCAATAGATGCTTGTATTGACCTTAAGTGGCATACTACAATATCGGTTGTGTCGCGGGGCAAGGTTGAGTAATCGGCGCCTGCAGGCGCGGCGAGTGTAGCCGCACAGCAACACACGCACGCCATGCAAGTTGCCTACACTGCAGTAGGGCAGTGGCGATGCATTGCGCTTCGGACTTTGTGCCTTACGCATGTTGTAGATCTCGCAGTGGACAAATTTTTCACAGAATAAAGTAAATGTCTTGACTGGAAATATTTTATAAAGTTCTGCAGAGCGAGCGGTTTATTACAAAATTTCGGAAGGGCAAGCTATTCGATTATCCATCATTTCGGGAAATAATCGTATTGATTAGGGCTGTGCGAGTACTCGATTTCTCGAGCTTTTTCGAGCTTCAGTTTTGAGCTCGCGCCGAGCCGAGCTTGATTTTAGGCTCGATTTATTCGAGCCGAGCCTACAAAAACACGCAGTACACGCGCTCATTTTCATCAACTCTCAACAGACAGTCTTGTCAACAAAGACTTTCGCGGAAGAATGCGGCAGCCTGAGCCAGCGATCAACAGTCGACTCGACGGTCGACGCAGTAGAATGCGATAGGCCTAGGCCTAGAATGCAAACGTGTCTCTCTCTCTCTCATGTGGGAAAACCTATCACACTATCGCCCGCGCTGAAGCTTTCATCGCAAAATAAGCCTAGGAAAGAAAGGAGATAAGCCAAGGAATAACAATCCAATGCGTCGTGATCGTAGAAACATGATCACATCGCAATAATTCTTCTTCCAACTAGTTCCACACCGACCATCTTTGTTCTTCGTCAGCTGTGAGTTGAGTTGGTTGGATCGACCGAACGCGCACGCAGTTCGCGCAGGTGTCACGTGTTGGCTTACAACGCGCTCTGTTGTCAACTCGAGTTACTCTTTAGCAGAGTCGACAAAGAAGTTTCCCCGGGTCTTCTTTATCGACTGCAGGCAGCGGGCAGGCTCCGCGGGAAAGATCGCATCGACGTAGCGCGTAAAATAATAAACCCGTGAATTAGGCCCTAGCCTAAAAACGGTCGCGAAAAATACCCTGATTTTATAATCGGCTCCGGGTAATTTCTAGAACCGGGTACCCGATGACATCCCTAGAAAATATGTAGCCTAACCATTTTTAATTTTTTTAAATTTTAAAATTAAATTTTTTTTTTTTTTTTAAAAGCTCGGCTCGAAAATCAAGCTTTTTTTTAATACTCGGCTCGGCTCGACTTAAAAATTTCTAGGCTCGCACAGCCCTAGCGATGGATATATCGATAAAGTCAAACAGCAACCCTACTAAAAATCAGCTAACTACACATAACCATTAAACCAAACCAGTGGTCGGGCCATGCCACACAAGTAAATTCTGCATGCGTGTTGTCAATTGTCATCATCAGCAAGGTTACTTCACACACCATTCATACTGAGACATACCGTCAGCACAACCAGTAAGGGGGCTTCTCTCCTGGACTCGGGTGCTTGGGCAACATAAGAACCATGTCTTACCCTGGATTTGAACCAAGACCCGTGGCAACGAGAGAGGCTGCCCTACTAATTGTAATGACTAATTGGGAAAATCACAACTGCCACCATTGTTCCCTTCATGGTCATAATTATCTGTTGTCACATTCCAACTCTGCGTTGGGTCGTCAATAGAGATACCTAGGCCTCTCCGTCTTCTTTTCTCTACTACTTTTCTCTTTTCCAACACATTTCAGTCTCCTCCTCGCTGTTCCACAATTTCCTCACGCTATCCTGCCATCGTTGTCGTTGTCTGCCCCTTGTTCTCTTACGTGGAATTTCTGAAAATCCAACTCGCAACCTTCTCGTGGTTTGGCCCGTGATTAGGGTAATTTCACTCCCTGAAACTAATAGCGAGCTCTGGGTCATCGTCGGGGAACTTTCCCCTTCCCTTTTACTACCTCCCCGACGGCGACGACAATGACAACACGGACGGATGATGACACAGACGGAGACGACCACGACGTGGGGGAACCCCTGCCCTCCCCATACGCTTGTGGCTGGTTCTGACCAGCACAGGCCTGTCCACCCCTTGTCCCCCCGCGTCATCCCTTACGTCCCTCCTTTCGTCTCGATTAGCCAAGTTGCATAAATATGAAACGTTAAGCAATATCCAATCAATCAATCAATCAATTCTAATCCCATTATTAGAGATGTGCCAAAATGTTTTTTTTAAGTTTGAAAATTCGTGCCTTAAAAATAAAAATTCGTGATTTGTTGCGATTTACCAAAAAACTCAATTTTCTCATGCACAACAAAAAAATAAAAAAATAATTAGGCCTACAAGTTTCAGGATAATTTATGATTGGTTTTAATGAATTAAAAGAAAAATACACACATGAGAGTGAAAGTTCAGAATCAGTTTTAATTTTAAGCTCAATTTCAGCCAATGACATAATATAAGCTAAGCGCTAGACACACAGTATAGCCGTGGGGAGCATAACAATTTGAACCTGTCTTGAGTAGGGAAAAACCCACCGCCGTCTAAATGTATCGTACCCTTAAATTTAACAGCCTTTGTGTTAACAAGCGGTGTAAAATCAAAACCGCAAGATGGCGATTTCTCGTTATTATTGAAGAAAAACAGTCTTTCTTCCTCAAATCTCTCAGTTTCTCCGATTTCCGAACAAAGCAATTCAAGTTGGTGGACTATCATACTATTGTCTATCTGCATTAGGCTTTTAGTAATCAAAACTAGTTATTTGTGCGGAATATGTGTCTGAACAAGGTCGTGCAGGTCTAGGGTTGCCTAGGAGAGGCCTAGGGCTTGTCAAACGTGTTATGTTAGCATTAATTGAATGTAGTCCTATAGCCTAATGGAACTAAAGGCTTACACTGTTGTATTATAAATAATTTTCTTTATCTGGGCCTAGGCCCGGGACGGTTTCTGGTTTGTTTTATGAAAGTAATGACAATTTTTCTCGTTTCACACAAAGAAGCAAAATTTAAAATGTCCGCCATTTGTTTACGTATTTGTTTATCCCCGCGACGTTCAAATAATCCACTGCATCTTAGTTCATTCAACTAGATGAAGTATCTATGTTGCAGTGAAGTGATTTTTCCCTACTCGAGAGGCTTCAAATTGTTACGCTAGCGCTCGTTTGGAAGGATAGGAGACTGAGCGTCTAGCGCTTTGCTACGCAAAGCTTATGTACGTCATTGGTTTCAGCCTTCAGTTTTCATAGTTTCTTACAGTTTTTAGTTTTTACCAGAATTAATTTCAACTACCTGGCACCTCCACCAAAATTACGAAATTATGCATTTTTTGTGTAATGTCTTTTGATATTGATATGAAGTATTTTGAGCTAACTCCGTTCAAACGATTATTACGATCTCACAATCGCGTTGTATGACCCGGCACCTCCACCGTATGTACCAGCCAGGATTAATTTAATTTTGACTACGTACCCGGCACCTGCACCAAAACTTTGATTTTTTTTTTGTGACCTAATTCGCGTTTAAATTAAAGACATAATTGCTAATTTCGCCACTAGTTTGCGGTATCAACTAAAATTTCGCGAACTGGAAATTGGTACCATTCAGTCACAATTCAGGAGATTCATGTGCAAAATGAATTTGAAGGGATTATAGGCCTACCTAATAACTTTAAAAAAATTGCAAATTTTGTGACACCATTTTTGCACATCTCTACCCATTATTCACTCGACAATCTCGCTCTTCCATCCTTTTGACATGTCCGAACTACTTTAATCTCCGTCGCTCCATTAAATTCATTAATCATTAGTCACCATTACGTCTACTTGATCTTGAATATCCTCATTCCGTATTCGTCTACCTGGTCTTATTCCAACAATGCTTCTCAAAAACTCCATGTATACACTAAACTTCATTAAACAGGCCTAGCTATGTTTCAAACATCAGGAAGGTTTGTTTGGAACAACTGTAGAGTCTAGCTCTGTTTGAATTGTTAGTTACTCTCTGTTTTTTTTTTTTACTTTCAGGAGTTCGACAAACTCTCGAGTTGTCAATGAGAAACCAAAACATTCATTGTCGTTGCACGTCGTCGCTAACATCACCGGTTTAGAAGAATTGTGTGGACCGGTAAGTTATTTGGCTGTAGCATACCACCATTGATGTTTCCATCTGTTGCATGTTAACATCGAACATAACATTTTGAATGACTAAAATATTAGTTGTAAAAATTATACTTCTGTATTTATTGTTATTGTTTTTTTTATTTTCTAAATTTATGATAAATAATAATACATAGACAGTACCGGTACATACTGGCGGTGTAAGTTTAGAATGCCAAGGGATGCGGAAAGAGAGGAGCATGCGTGCCAACTTTTAGTTTGTTAAAACGACTTACGTTGTTATGACTCTTGTTTAACATTATGAACATAGAAATTTGGGCCGGACCACCGATGTTTTTCGGTATAATGATAATTTTGTGGTGCCAATTATCGATTGTTTTTATTTTATCCTTGTACAACCCTACTAGTCACTGTGTTGCACATTTCAGGAATGGGATGAACGTGATTCGAGAACCTTCCACATCATGTCACAGCTCACATGTGATTCTTCAACTTCAGCGTCTCGGACATCACCATATTCAGCCGCCTGCGCTCGTATAGCACAATAATTGAAATGTTTGTAAGTCAGTTCTTGGAACAGTTGATTAATTCCTAATCCCTCTATCCTCCCTTCTAAGAGGTTTATCCTGCATGTTCAGTACGGTGCTCGACTACTTGCTTAACTATTTCATTTGTTAATGTAATTTTATAAAGTCTGTTAACTTCCTTGTTTCTTGCAGTCTCTTAAGTTATCTGACACGGCTGTTGTCAGTGAGTGAAGTGATGATATCGTTAAGCTAGTGGTCATGAAGTAGCACCAGCATGTTCCCAGCATGTTGACTAGCTCACACCACAGTTCACCATTTATTCAAACAGTTTTTACGTTCATTACTAGACTAGGACAATATCACTAGTTTCACGTTCAATTTTGAGTGGCCAGGTTCACATTCCATAAGAACAATGCTATTTAATATTTATAATTCCCTACGTCTACCGGTTGTACGTTGATCCACTTATGACGCCATAATTTCGTGGTCCCGTGCTGATTTTCACTGTTTTTACCATGTTTTCGTGGCTCCGTGACATTTTCAGCCAGTCAACAACACTTCATCCACTAGCCTTTTCTGAACGCAAATTATTTATCTCGCGCGGTAGGTCTATCTTTTCTTTTGCCATTGTTCTACGTTTCAAGTGTAACATCGCGAGGAAACTTCTTGCCTTCATTTAAGAATGCATTAGTAGGCACACACATTGTATCCGCTGGTTTATCCAAATAAAATAGGCCCCATTTAAAAACCAATACCTATAATAGTTTGATTGAAAAATTGCTAATTATAATAAACTGGCATTGGAAGTTGGAACCCCTAATAGCTTAAACATTTTCCATTGCTTGCCAGCTTGAGGCTACTCTGTAGTAAACTGTGGAGTGAATCCTAGTGTCCCCTGGTAGTGGGTGTGGTGTATGTCTGTGTCGTCCATGATACTTAATCTCAGCTGCTCTTATTGAATCTCCTTGTCCCGAGTAAAACAACATGGAAATAAACAGGATCGAGAATAGGACAAACAACTTGAGATTTAAACTGTGAACTAGTGATCAATCTGGTTAGCAGAACTGTTAGGCCAACAGATTGTGGTAAGTGCTTTTCTGGAAACTTTGTTTGTCCTGAATAGTATAACTATTAGATAGGCAACACACTCTCACTAAAACTTAACATGGCCTACGTAAAGCAAACACAACATTGTCACTTTAGGGTTTCAAAACCACTTTTACATTTTGAATGAATAAGGCACTGAACAACTGAACAACAACTGAACAGGGTTAGAAGTATGTACAATGTACATAGTATGTGAAAGCTGTGTAAAAACTAAGAACACAGTTTGGGATGTCAGGGTGGTTACAAATAACAAAAGGGCTGAGGCAGGGAAGTGTGCTGTCACCACTGCTATTTATAATGGTGATGGATGACATCCACAACAAGGTAAAGCTGGAGGAAATGGAGGAGGTAGAGGTTATGCTGTTTGCCGATGATTTTGTTGCGTGGTCATAGTATGAGGAGGTACTCCAGGGATACACAGACCTAGCTGGAAGAGGCACATTGAAGAGGCCGGCATGAAGATAAGCATGAGCAAGAGCAAGGTTGTTATTATGCCAGGAGAAGGAGACGTAAGAAACTATCATGCAGAAATCAAGATTGGAGAAGAAACCCTGGAAGTGGTGGAGAGTTTTGGATACGTAGGAAGTGAAATAATGACAAGTGGGAAGATAAAAAAGGAAATTACCAACAGAATACAAAAGGCAAGTAACTTCTACCAATGTGTAAAAGGCCTGGTGTGCGGTAGGGAAAAACCCATACAGTGCAAGATGACACTATACAACACTATACTTCATACCGATCCTCACATATGCGGCAGAAACCTGGACTATGGGTGATAGAGAAGAAAGCCAAATACAGGCGGCGGAGATGAGATTCCTGAGGAGCACAGTGGGCAAGACAAGAAGAGATAGAATTAGAAATAGGAACATCAGAGAGATGCTTGAGTTGGAGAAGTTAGGTGACAGGATGGGAAGGTCACGGCTGAGATGGTTTGGGCATAGGAAACGAATGACGGAAGAGAGGATGCCCAGGAGAATGTATGAGAAAAGGATTGAAGGAGGGAGAAGAAGGGGGAGACCAAGGAAGAAATGGAAGGAGACCATAGCAAGAGACCTACATACTAGAGGAGAGAGCTGGGAGGATGTTGCAGAGACACGATTGTGGGAGGATAGAAAGAAGTGGAAGAATTTGGTTGCAAAACCCAAGCTGACCCTGCCAGAAGTAGGAAACGGCGATGGATAATGACGATGAAGGCACTGAAGGCTCTAAAAGAATGGTCAACACTGAACGGAATGATGGTGAACAAAAATAAAACTGTGTACAACTACCACACAACCAGGCAGTTCATCCCGATTTCCAACTTAAGTTTGCAGGGACAGTACTGAACAAGGAAAACAACCCTGCTTCCCTTTCCTGGGCCAGTATTTAAGAGAAAAACTAGCTCTACAGGGCCAGTATTTTCCTTAAAATTAGGCTTAGATATGAATTGTCACTACCACCCTAAAAATCATAAAACCCAAACTCAAACTCATTATATGATTTGTTATTTAGTAGTATTTCACTAAAAATACTCAATTTGACACGGAAAGCTTTAGAAGTACTAAGGGTAGGCGCTTTTGTAGATCACCAAACACCATGGAAATGTATACAGCTGTTGTACAAAGCCTAAACAATCCACTGTTTACAGCCTTCCAAACGTAAGAAATGAAGACCAAATGGTTCAAATGAATCCTTACAGATAGCAGCACTAGCTTAACACAGTTTACATAGCCCTGATATATCAGTGCGCGCCCTGGAACATTCGGAATATTCAAACGTGAAAAACTGATACATCAGTGAGTGCCCAGAATAGACACTATACATGATAACTGTTATATCAGCGCGTACCCAGGAAAGGGTTAATGCTTATCTTGGTAGGTAGGCCTATGACTAGTGACATATGCACAGTGGTGTATTGGGGCCGGAACGACGTACAGGTACTTTTTTTCGAGACGGAACGATGTTCCTCTTCTTTGCTAGTATTTTAATGGTTCAAATGTGTTCACAAAATATACAAAATGTTATGTTTGTGCTAGGAAATATTGTAAATTTTGCGCAATCAAGCCTCACTGGGTCAATGGGAATGTTTACCTTTTTGGAAATATGTGGTGCTAAGCCTGTTGGCGCGGCGGGGCACTTCGTTACTCAATCATTCGTAACAATGATTATTATTATTTATTTTCCACTAAAGCTTAGTAGGAAGGTTGGAAGAAAAGGGCAGTATGCCCCAAGCACAAGGTGTCTGCCAGCCTCTACACAACAAATTGTGATAATAAACAAGCTTATAAAACATAGAATATAGAAACATAAACAACATAAACAAAAACATAAAGAAACATAGAAGAGACAAATTAACAAAACAATAACAATTCAATGAATTCATAATATCAAAAAAGCAATCATAATGTAGAAGACTTAATAGCTCTCTTGAAAGGAGACATGCCAAGTCCTTGTGTTTCTTCGGACAGGGAGTAGTTCCACATTCTGGCAGTTCGGCAGTAGAACCCACGTATGTACGCGCTGGTTCGGGCAAATGGTGGCGTGATGGACTGGGCCTGGTGACGACTTGAATCCCAGCACTCAAAGTCCCAATTTCACATTATAGCGCTGAAAACATTGTACAGGGAGCTAAAGCACAATCAATAGAAAAAATTGTATACAGTCTAAATGAATCTGAATTGAGGCCACTAACAAGGTTTTTAGAAGCGCATATTTTATTGCCAAACATAGGAAATAGAACTAAACATTGTTACGCCTAATTACATCCTTGCAGTTATAAGGGTAAGTCATAAGTGACATTTTATTATTCATAAACGCAATACTCGACGTCAACTGTATTAGTTATTAGTTTCATACTGACAACCATGCACCCCTTGGCTCCTTGACAATTTAAAAAAAATTTGCCCATTATATGCACGTTTTTTTTTTATCGATCGTACATGGCGTTCCGGCACTTCTTTTTTAGCAATACACCACTGCATATGCATGACCATGGACCAAAAAATGAAAGGAACTGAGCAAATTGAAAAGATGTGTGCAGCAGGGAAGAGACGACGGAGATTAATGAAGAGAGTTACTGGTGGGCAAACGAGGTTACCCTAAAAACTCGGGTTGCCCTTCAATATGAATTTGAGTAACGATAATCGCGCATGTGCAATCGATTATCGATCGTTTTTAGAATTCGTATTTACTATTTAGAATCTACCCACTCAAGTCACATAGGCCTAACTGATTTTCATTGGGGGACATAAAATCAAAGTGAGTGATAACCAACCAAAGATCGATAGTTTTTAATAGGAAATATAGCAATCACCAATCAATGGTATGGACAGTGCGAACACTCGCGGATCAACGCCAGAATCAACAAGGCCGATTCAAAACAACTCTGAATTTGTTATGTGCCTTGCTGCTAGGTCGGCTCCAAAGTCACCGTTTACAAATTCCTAAGCCAAGAACTGATGGACTCAAGTCCAAATCAGAAGTTTAAAAACTTCTGCCTTTAGCAGGAATCGAACCCTGGACCTTCTGCATTGGAAGCAGAGACGCTAACCACAAGACCAACGAGCCACACATTGAATTGACAGTTTCAGCGCAATATTTTTTTGACACAATATTATTCTCATTTTGGTGCAATTTTCGATATGAACGTTTGACATCCCTACTTAATAATTGCTAATTTGTTGGGGGGAAAAATGAAATAAAGTATTTGACTTCGATGTCGATGTTGCTATTTAACATTGATGCCCAGTCTTAAAATAATGAATACAAGGTTTTTAAGCATTTAAGCCTGCTTAAGCCGATGACTTGGTGCCTGGTGGCATTGTCCGAGCATGAGGAGGTACTGCAAAGACATATAGACTTGTGGAATAGAAACATAGAAGAAGCAAAAAAAACTTGTCGTAGGCTTTCACGGCCCGAGTCAATAATAAAACTTGTCTGTCTGGATACGCCGTGTGAATAATGACAATCGACACGGCGTATCCTGACAGACAAGTTTTATTATAGAAGAAGCAGGTATGAAAATAAGCATTATAAAGAGTGAGGTTGTAACTATGCCAGGAGAAGGGGACACAGGGAATTATCAAGCACAGATAACATTAGAGGTGAAACCCTGAAAGTGGTGGATAGTTTTAGTTATCTAGGAAGTGAAGTACTAATGGAAAGTGGAAAGATTAAAAAGGAGATTAACATCAGAATAAAAAAGGCCAGTAACTTTTACCAGTGTGTGGAAGGCCTGGTGTGGGATAGGGAAAATACCCATTCAGTGTAAGATGACAATATATAAAACTTATTTCATACCGATCCTTACATATGCAGCAGAAACCTGGACAATGGGAGATCGAGAGGAGAGTCAGATACAGGGGGCAGAGATGAGATTCCTGAGGAGCACAGTGGGCAAGACGAGAAGAGATAGAATAAGAAACACGGACATTAGAGAAATGCTAGGTGTAGAAAAGTTAAGTGACAGAAAAGGAAGGACAAGGTTGAGATGGTATGGACATATGAAACAAATGGGGGGAAAATAAGATGCCCAAGAAAATGTATGAAAGAAGGATTGAAGAAGGAAGAAGATGGGGTAGACCAAGGAAGAGATGGAAGGACATCATAGCAGGAGACTTGGAGGCAAGAGGAGAAAGCTGGGAAGATGTGGAAGAGATACAATTGTGGGAGGATAGAAAGGAATGGAAAATTTTTGTTGCTAAACCCAAGCTGACACCGACAGAAGCAGGAATCGGCGATGGGTAATGATGATGAAGCCTGCTTTGATAATAATAACAACAGTCCCATATTACTATCGGCCCTGCCATGAATTAGCATCAAGGTCACAGTAGGAAATAATAACTTCTGTAGTGAATCCTAAATATGTGTCAGTAGGCCTACGACACACATCTTTTCACCTGCTAGTGAGGTCTGCAGCAAAGTTGAAATACTGTGTTAGGTAACTTAAAGTTACCTAGACCCATACTATAGCGGAGTATGTGTGTTATGTGATGTGCTCTGGATAAAGGGACCTTCAGTTGCACTTAGACTTGGGAATATAAGAGTTTTAAAATTGCTGGGTGTAAAATGTTGATTTTCATATTCTTGTTGAAGCTGACAGATATCGGTGTTCTGTTTCAACTTCAACTCTTGTTAGTGCAAGAAACTGACCATAGATGTGAAATACACATTTTTTAGAGGGGGAATTTCAAATACAATTTTGATTTCTATATGTAGGGCCTACTTACATGTTTTGCTTTAAATAATTGTAAATTGTTCATTTATAATATACAGTAGTAGCACAAATTCACAATGTCAAACCTATGGTCCTATTTCACAGAGCACATCACAATTACTTATTTCTTTGTTTCATTTGTGTTTTTAAGAATTCAAATGCAGAACAATTTTTTTATAGAGTTTTTGAGTTATTCATTAAAAGTTATTTCTAGCTACTATGGTACCTCCGTCCTTGTGCATACCATACTTATTAACGCAGTACACAATACACCAACACACACACATCTTGTAGATGGAGCCACTGTATAAATAGTAACTACCAGGCTAGAGGGCTGGTTGTTACTCGATTGCTTGCCTTTGTTCCATGTTGTTTTTTCGGTGCCACCCACAGCCTTCTATTTCCCCGTTATTGGATGGATCACAAAATCATAACAATAGATCTCCATACTATACAATCACAAGTGAAACCTCAATTTGTGACTACAGTTATTTAAAGTAAATTACTGTACTCGACTCTAAGTTGTTCTAATTTGAAGTAAATTGCTTGATTGCTATTTGCTTCTCATTGTTTTTTTACATTTCACCAGCATGAACTCTAGTTTTTGTGTTGAAAGATATGCCCACATGAGTAGAATGGCTAACTACAATGCTTTCATTTCATTGTTGGCACTAGTTAGTAACTTAACCGAACGAGTAAAGATATCAAATGTAAGCTTCTTTTTTGTAATCCATCCATGAACTTGTGAGTGACGTGCACAATCCTTTGTGCCTGAAACTTATTAACATAAACAGCATCATGTGTGAGTACTGTGTAGGGTTTACATTGTACAGTATTTTCAAAAAGATTTTAGTTGAGACATTTGCCTCATAGGAATATATTTTACATGTTATTCAGCTCAACCCAAAAATTAAAATCATAGTTCTAGGCCTATTGAGGAATTTACTCATTGTGTTGTACTTTATTAAGAACTAACTTCTAATAACGTAGTCCAACCAACCAGTATTGCCATTGTATAGCGGATAGCCTACTTTGGAGTGGTAATTGCGGTTATGGAGTTTTAAAATTTAAATGATTTTTTATGCATTTACTACACTCCAGTCAATATTAGGACTAGATGAGCAGTCCCTATTGGTCTACATGACTTTTGAATTGGGATTAACTTTTCATCAAAATTAAATCTTGATTACTTTTTAATTTACATGTTGGTTGTTGACGATGCTATCAATTAAACACAATTTCAGAAAAAGCAATTTTGTTTCACAAATAGATAGGGGTGTCGAACCTTGAATTTTTTTTCGAACCGAACCTTGAGAAAAATTTCGAACCTCGAACCGAACCTCTAGGAATATTTTTTAATTAAAACTAAATAAAAATAAAACCTAATCAACAATTAGAAAATTACTAGTCTTGGCCTAGGGGCCTAGCCTAGCCTAGCGTACGCTTAATTTTTACACAAGGCCTAGGCCCTTCAAGTCTACAATCTAGGCCTAGTTAGGCCTAGCCTAGGTCTTTGTGTAGGCCTAGGGCCTATTCATGCCTGGGCCTAGGCCCTACGCGTGTAAAATTAGGCCTAGGCCCTAGCCTAGGCTGCGCGCTAACGGCAAATTTTATTATCCAATTGACCAAAACTTCATAGCTTTTTAACTGATTCTTCTTTTGTGTTGATAAAGCTTTCTACATCATTTATTACGATAAACAATAACAGGATTTGGATGCGAGGACCGGGAGACGTGAATAGGCTAGGCCTACCCTAGGCCTAGGCTAGCTAGGAAGCCTAGGCCTGGACACGGCGTTGAAAATAAACATCCTTTATTGGTTTGCTTGCGTCTATATCACTAATATTTCCGATCAACTATCCTGAAGAAAGAATGTGGAGAATATTCCATTTGATCACTTTGTTACGTCTTTTAAACTCGTAGTTTGCGTGGTTTGACATTTTTTATGCTCCTTCCATCTTTACTTGCATTTCACTGACTTTGAAGGTCAAATTCACCATCGCCGAGCGTCGCGATTGGAGGAAACTAGTTTGCCATAGAGAGCGCTGGAGAGCATACGCGTGGTGCGCTCTATCGGCCATCGCTGGAACTTGTACTATAGGGCGCGGGATATTCAAACGTGCTGAAATAGCATTTTCACTACTTTCACGGAGAGGTTCGAGTTCGGTTCGAAATTCGAACCGAATTTTGTCGAACTCGAACCTTCACTAAAGTTCAAGTTCGGTTCGAAATTCGAACCGGTTCGCACACCCCTACAAATAGAAATAGGCGTGCTAAGCAAAAGAAGGCCTTGTTGTAATCCTTATCGTGCTGTATGGTTTTTACTTTTTTAATGTCTAATCCTCACAAAGGTGTACAGTAAACCCCTTTAATTCAAACTTGGTTAACTCAAAGTAGTGTTGGAAGTCCATACAGAAGCTTTGGTATAGGCCAAGGGCTTAATGTTATATTTCTATTAGTTAATGTTTTGATAATTCAAACTTTGATTTTTGGGGTTCCTTGGGCTTCAAATTGAAGGGAGACTACTGTTTTTCGTTTCGAGCATTGCGTTTTACAATTAACTGCAATAGATGACATATTTAATTATTTATTATTTACCGGTACAAAGTTAGATGTCACAAGTAAAACCTCTAGGTACCCTACAAGATTGCTGTTTATGTCAATACTGTACTAGTTTTAAATCTCTCACACAATTCCAAGGTGATGGCATAGTTATCCCTAATCATGGTCAATTGTAAATCACAGTCTCTGACTTTCAAACACTTTCTAGTTACAATAATCCTAGATTTACCGACTATGATTTGCAAGTGGCCCTGGTTGTATGCGTTGTTCTCTAAGGCAGCTTTCTTGATTATGTTTCATGGATGACTGGCATACTTGCAATCAACAATAGGTCTGTTCAATTTGGCTACAACAATAAACTCAATGTAGGTATCGGTAGGGCATTTTGTTTATAATATCCTTTGGCGATAAAGTCAATGTGTTCTTCAGGTAAACTGCTTGAAACAGGTTTCGTTTATGGCAAACAAATTCGAAAGTGTGACAGGACAGACATCCGGTACGCAGTTGTTGCATTGCAATAATGTAGTGTGCAATTGCCAATTCAATTAGTAACTTCTTAATCAATAAATAATAATTTCAAGACAAACATCATAGGCCTAGAGATATCCAACAAAGGTGATTTTCTTTTAAAATTTTAACATTGCTGACATTATTATAATCACAATTGTAACTTCAAATTAGTTAAAAGGTCAATTTACAAAGTACCTACTACCTACGTATGTACACGTAGGTTCATGTTTACTTTCGTCCTTTGGGCTTCTCCCACTTTTCAATGCAGAATGTCCTAGGTTTAAATCCTTGTTCCAGCAAGTTTTTAAACTGTAAAAGGTGACTTTGGATCCAACAATGAAGCACATACGAAATCATATGTATATGATTACAGTAATTACATCCACCCTAAAAATCAGTAGCTTGTATCCGAGTGGATTGGCTCTATGTACACATTTGTTTTTATTTATTTATATTTCCCTGTTTTGCCAAAAACAAACTGATTTCAAGATTAAGATTTTTTTGAAAAGAGTACCTACGCATTCTTTGAAAGCAGTGTTAGGCAGTTTTTGTAACTGAATAAGAGCCAATATTATGCTTACAGACAACACTGCTTTAAAGAATGTACTATACTATTCCTATGCAAGCCACATTGTTGTAGCCATCAACCAAATTATGGAGAACCTTGTTTGCTTTATAACTTACGTACTAGAAATAAACAGACCTATTGTTGTGGCCGATAGTTGTGAGAACTTTTACATTGCGACTCAGAAGAACCTGGCTTCTTAAGGTGGTAGACCCCTGCAGTAACAGGTTTTTAGTGATATCTCGAGAACAGTGCAAAATATGTAAAAACTGATTGCAACAGTAATGTGGTTTTGTTAGAATTATACAAACAATGCAAGAAAAAATTATAAATTTGGGACGGTGTATTTTGATTGTGCGTTTAATTTAAATTTAAAAGTCTAATTAAAAACTTACTTGTCCATAACATGGGAATTTTTTTCTCATGCAGAAATATGGTTTTCCCCAAAACCACATAACATATGTTGGCAGGGGTCTGTCGCTTTAAAAAACGAGCAAAAATTGAGCTCATTTGGGAACCCTTAAACTCTTCTGTGCTTGCTTGACCCTGGGGGGGGGGGGTGATCAGGGGCAGATACTAGACTATAATTATTAATTATTATCAACTTGGCCTGTCATACAAGGAGGATGAGGAAAACGCCAGTCTGCAATAGCCGGTAGAAATCTTTTTGGCTTAGGTTCTTTAAATTTAGCTTCAGAACCTTTGTGAAAACCATTGTGAATGTATTTAAATTTAAATCTTGAGAAAGTTCAGTTGAACACATTCTCAGTTACTTGTTAACATCACTACTATTAAAAAAATGCATGTGGGATAAAGCAAATTGATATTTAATGTCCCTCAGTTCTACGACTGATTTGAATTTGTAAGTAATAGTTTTATATTAGAATGAAATAATAATAGTTTCCAAAGAATTGGGGAATGTACGTTTTTTTCAAACCAGAATACTTAGGGTTTCAATACTTAATAAAACTAGGGGCAATGTAGCCACTTAACCCCAGGGAAGACTAGTGTATTTGTCTCACGGCTGGGATCGTCCCTGCAATAGTGGTGTTGGGTGTCGGCTATTTTCACTCTTTTGCTCTTTGCTACCACTCGAATAGTGTGTTATCCCCCATTGCGCCCGACGGGCTGATATGGAATCTCCTCACTAGAGGTTACCATTTTTTGACCCTGTTTTTGTGATTAACCCTCGTACGTTCAATCACAGTTTGGGTTTTTTGGGAAGTGGACCTCTTCGAGTTCCATCATACTCTGTCTCTAATTGGGGAGAACACTCTGTTGATAAAAGTTTCGACGTGGGGGGTGGTAGCTCTGAAGTGCAAAAAAGATTGGGGAGATAAAAAGCGTTTTTTTTGGCGGTTTTTGTTTTTTTTGATTTTTTGCTTTTTTTTCAGTAATTTTATATTTAATGTTTTTAAAAAATATTTTTAATAATTATATATTTTCCAATAAGTGTTTTTTATTATTATTTTTTTTTTTTTTTTTTTTCAAATAATAATTTATTATTTATTATTGATAAAGGGAAAAATATTCTAAGTCCAAAAGTAGGTCAACCAATAGTGGCCTTGAAAAAAAGGGCTATTCCAAAAAAAGGGTAAACTGTAACCTTGCAAGGTTACAGCGACCTAGTAAATGGTTAACCCAAAAAGTAGGCCAAGATGCCTTGGAAAAAAAGACTATCCCAAAAATTGGTCAATCCCCAATTGCCTTTTTGGAAACCTTTGGGTTTATCCCAAATTGCTTTCTAAGGCAACTTGAACACTGAAAGACAGGGAAAAAAGTATTAGTTACTGCAAAAAGCAAGGGAATAAAAAGGTGTATTTCAAATGAATTATAAACGGCAGGGTTTTAAACAATATTTATTGCACAGTGCTGTACAAAAAAAACAATGTATGGTTACAAACAGTATTTTAAACAGGCAGTAAAAGAATGGGTGTGGGAAAGAGCTATTTCCCTGGCCTTGAAAATTTCAAAGTGACAAAGGTTAGCACATATCATCTTTAGTGGGCAAGTAAAAAGGTGTAAGTATAATAAATAAATACAAAAATGGCAGGGTAGCAAAATTTTTTGCCAAAACTGTAAAAGACAAAACAATGTTGAGTACAGTATTTTGAACTGCAGTACAAGAAACGAACATCGAAAGGGGCATGTCCATGGCCTTGAAATGAAAATGACAAGGATTGTGCGTAGTCATCTCACCAAATTTGTTTTGAAGGGAGGCTGTTGTATTTTCGCCAGTGTCCGAGTGTGGGATGATGCCTGTAGAATTCGAAGGTTGCGATGCCCGGAACTGTAGATACAGATATTGCATTGCACTCGAAGAGGTTCCAATTCTGAAACAACCCCAACATAGAATTGTTTTTAAATAGCAACATTAAAACTAGGATTAAGCTTCATTCAAATGGGAATGATTTCGTAACAAAGAATACAAATAACACAAAAATTTAAAAATTTCAATGATGAAAAGAAAAAACAAAATATTTTACTACAAGAGTGGGAAGAAAGAACCGTGGGCCCACCCATTGGCAAAAATAAAGCATTTTGGGAATTTTTCTAGCTTCATTATTGTATTTGCATTTTTTACACACATTTTTTTGTTAAAGGGTATTGTCCACTCGCCGATAAATTTGAAAGTCGAAAAAACTGTCTGAAAAGTTTGCTGAATGAAAAAAGGCCCTTTTAAAAAAACAGAAAAAAAATTTGAATTTTTTTTTTGGCGGACATACATTTTTACTGTTTTACAAAAAAAAATTTGTACACCAACTGTTATTTTCAGAAAACTTTTTTGCTATAACAAGTTTTTAAACTAAAATGTTTTGAAACATTCCAAAACCTATTTCAAAAATTTTAATTTTGAACTAGTCTTGTATATTCAAATTTTTCCAAAATCTAAAATTTAAATTTCCAAAAATGAGGTTTTGTTCCGCCCAAAAAAAAATTCACATTTTTTTTCTATTTTTTTAAAGTCTTCTTTAAAATTTAGCAACTTTTCAGCACGACTTTCAAATTATCGGCCAGAGGTGGTACAATAGCCTTAAAACAATTGAAAGTTAATTTTTCACCAACAATAGGTTTACTTATTGTAAAATATTTGTTGGAAAGTTAAATGCAGGGAAAAAATTGCAAGTTTTGAAGCCACAATAGATATATGCAAAATATTTAATGGTGAATATTTATCACAATTCAGAAATTAACGAATCCATCCTAATCGGGGTTCGAACCCGGGTCTCCACCTTAGCTAACTAGACCACCAAAAACTTCTGGATTGTAGTTGCATTATAGGTCTGAAGGCAACTACAATTCAGTAGTTAAAAGTTACTGTTTCGGTGGTCTAATTGGCCAAGGCGCCGGCTACCTGGAATGTGGGAGACCCAGATTCGAACTCCGGTCGAGATGCATTTGTATCATTATTGAATATTGAATATTGTATTAAATATTAACAATTTCACGTACAGACTAACCAAATCCAAGAATATTTAATGACAAATTTTAATTTACATTACTTAATACATTCATGAATACATGGACAGCTAATTAGAACTGTACTACCCAATTAGATTTTTAACAGTTTTACTATATATGGAACACAATCTGAAAATTACAAAATCCCATTCAGCCAGGGATTGAACTCGGGTCTCCCACTTGCTTGCTTGGTGGTTTAGTGGTTGAAGTTTGTCTAGTCTAGATGTTCATACATAACCTTTCACATATCCCCAAATAATCATGAATGTTAGTTCGTTAGTGACTTCCTGAATCTGACAATCTATTGATAATTATCCAATAATCAACTACTTATGGCACATAATTGTCCTAAAATCCCTAACGGGGATCAACCAACTCTGTCTTAGTAGGTGTTAGCCATTGAAGTGACATGTCCTTGTCATTGACAACTGGAATAATTATCAAATAATCAGAGATTGATGGCAATAATTGTCGTAAAAATATGCCCCAACTGGGGATCAAACCCAGAACCTCTCTTTACGTAGCGATGCTCTACCAATTGAATAATCAATGTTTGTGCAATTGACTAACTGGGAATTTAAGAAAAATGCTAAATCTTTAATAGTAGATTTTTTAGGTCTTTCTTTCACTAGGACAAAACTTGGCTACATTTACTGGTTAAAGCTACTCTATTGTTACTTGAGCTACTATAATAAAATGTAGTATTTTACGTTTAAAAGTATACTCTTTATTTGGTCTTGTCTTTACTGAACCAGATCATTGGTAAACTACTCTTGTTGTACACTATAACATGTTACTTGTAATTGTTTAAGTTTTTTAAAGTAATTGTGTACGTCTGTCTGTTGTGTGTGTGTTGTGTCCTTGAAAGTCAGCCTGTCTGGGAGTCAAACGCAGATCATCTGGTTATGCTTACTTCTCTATTGTTGCTTGAGTTACTATAATGAGTGTTTAAACTTATCAATTGATTTTTTAAAGTAGTTGTGTACATCTGTTGTGTGTGTGTTGTGTACTTGAAAGTTAGCTTGTCTGGGACTCGAACCTAGATCATCTGACTATACCCTTCTATTGTTACTTGAACTACTATAATGAAGTGTTTAAACTCTGGTTATTTAATTGTAAATGTGTTTTGCATTTGGTTGTGTACATCTGTTGCGTGTGTTGTGTACTTGAATGTCAGCCTGTCTGGGACCCACCTCATCTGGCTATCAAACTATGCTTTCGTTGCTTGAGCTACTATACTAGTATAATGAAATGTTGTCTTATTTCTGCAATTTTCTGAAGTGGTTGTGTGCGTCTGCTTTGTGTGTGTTGTATTCTAGAATGTCAGCCTGTCTGGGACTCAAACCCAGATCATCTGGCTATGCAAACTACTCTTTTGTTGCTCAAGCTACTATAAAATGTTGTTTAAAACTCTTTTTTAATTTGTTAAATGGTGTGTGCGTCTCTTTGATGTTGTTTTGTACTGAACTAGCCTGTCTGGGACTCGAACCTAGATCATCTGTATATGCAACTACTCTTTTGTTGTCAAGCTACTATTATAAAGTAGGTTCAAGTTCGTGATGGTATGCCCCAACTTTACAACACTACGCACCTGCGGTCGAACTAACCTTTTCACTAAAATACTCTCTAGCAAAACCTTTAATTTAATTTTCAAAACTTCCAAAGGAAAAGTCTTTCGTTTAAATAGCGACGTTAAGGTTTGAATTGTTTTAATGGAAAAAAGTTCGGCATACCTCCTAAGAGTACCATGGTAAGTTTAAAACTCTTCTTTAATTTGAAGTGGTTGTGTGGACTTTTGTGTGTATGTGTACTTGAATGTGCAGCCTGTCTGGTGATACCTGATCTCTGTATATGTCAAACTAGTCTTTTGTTCTTGAGCTATGTAATGATGAAGTCTTTTTTTTAGTATTTCAAAAGTGGTTTAGTTTATTTTGCGGTGGTTGTATCTAGAATTCAGTCTGTTGGGACTCGAACCTGATCTCTGCTATCTAAACTAGTCTTTTGATTTCGGACTAATGAAGTGTGTTTCATTTATTTAATTTTTCAAAGTCGGTTTGTAACGGTGTGTGCGTGTGTTTTGTATACTAATTTAGTCCTGCTGGACTCGAACCCATGTGAATAAGCTGGCTATGCGAACTAACATCTTTTGATAGCTTGAGCTAATTGAATGTGAAACTATTATTTATTTAATTTTTTGAAAGTGGTTGTTACGTCTTTAGAAGTATTGTACTTGAATGTCACCTGTCTGGATGAACCCAGATAATCTAGCTATGCTAATTACTCTTGTTGCTTGAGCTACTGTATTCAATGTTACTAATATGGTTATGGCATGTCTGTTGTGTACTTGAATGTCTGCCCTCTTGTTGTGTGTGTGTGTGTGTGCTGTGTGTGTGCTGTGTGTGTGTGTGTGTGTGTGTGTGTGTGATGTGTGCTGTGTATGCGTGTTAGGGGGAATAATCAATGTTTGTGCGATTGATCACTAATGCATTGTAATCGATAAGCTGGGAATAAAAAAGAAATGCATTATCTTAGGTCTTTCACTAGGACAAAACTTTGCTATATTTGTACATGTAATGATTGATTTTAGCCGTTTCGAAAGGGAGAAGATACCATCAGTTACTGATTGATAATTCACTAATCGATAGTTTGCTGCAAACCTACAATCAAGAAGAGTTGAAATGAGGCAAGAGCTGAGATGGAAATAAAAACTAACAAACGCAAACATTGAGAAAGTTTTTTTATTCATCCTGGCTTACCTAATATGTATTATTAATGTGTACTCTTCATAGAAAGTAATCTATTAAATGTTATATTACTAAATAATTCAAGTTCTGTCATACTTTGTAATGGCTCAAATATACCTGGTTGGTCCTAAGCAATCACAAAGGTCATGGTTCGAATCCTGTATTTAATACATGAGTTGCGTCATTATTCTCAACAATACACTTCTTCTTTTCTTATGCCAACAATTGACATTATTCATGTCATCATGTGTTTTCTAGTTAGCCAGTTAGAGATAGGGTTGCCAACCGGCCGGTTTTTGCCCCACTTGGCCGGTTGCCGGTCAGTCCCTTCGACCGGCAATAGTGTTGCCGTTTTTTTTTACGTAAATAACCCATTATACTAAAAATATTACTAAATATACACAAAAACTAAAATAAATATTTAAAAACCATCCTAATCATCGTTTCCCAAATCCCACTTAATTAGTAAACATTGCTCTTCTCCACTTCCCCTTGACCTAACCCGCCAACCCCCTCACCAGACAGCAAACAAGGCAGTAGGCTGGCCAAAGTCTGCCACACTGCACTGCAGTCCACTGTCAATGCCGTTCATACGGGAAGTTTGTGCACGAATCCAACGATGAAATTGACTCTCCGCGAAAAACTAAAGTCCAACAAGACTCTCCTTCAAGCAGCAAGATCAACTGCTTAAATACTCATTCACGATTCATAATTCCTTTAAATCTGTTAATGCTGTTTACGTAATATTAATTTACTGCTTTATGAATCGTGATATGACAAATTGAAATGAAGACAAAAAAATTATTCGTGGTTTATTTGGAATTCATAATCCTTAGGCCTAAATTACTTATAAATAAAAATATGCCCATTGCCTACTCGAATTATGAATTCTCGGCATATCAGCGGATGTAATATTATAATCTAGGCCTATTACCTCAGTGACTTTTTTTATTTTTGGTAGTTTTCCAGTTTTGACTGCACAAAAACTACATTGTTTTGGTATATCATCCAGCCCACCACTTTATTCTAAAACGCACCAAATGCAATCTAAAAAGCTGAATTTCAAAACCCCCCGTGCTTGGTCCCTTTCCCACGAATTTACATGGGAGGCCGGTTTTTTCCGTGGTCAGAGTTGGCAACCCTAGTTAGAGATAGGACTCCTGTTTGCTCCGATCCATGCCATTTGGTGTTTTGTCCTGTTCAACCTTTCTTTATATATGTACATTGAAAAAGATGTTTCCCGTCTTGTTCACCAGCTCCACACATCCGACAGACACTAGATTCAAAAATTCCAAATCTATGGAGGTGCTTTCCGAGTATGTCATGTTCTGTTTGAAGCCGGAATTGAGCTGTTTCTATTTTTCTACTGTAGCATTTACGTTTACCAGTCGGCCTCATTTTAGGGTAATCTTCCCACAGTTTATTCTGCCCCTTCTCTTGCAATTCCTTACGGACTACTTTGTATGTCGATGCATGCAGGTGAGATTTGAGAGATTTATGTGACAGTTTTTTACTTTCTTGTTGCTTTTGCTACCTTGTTTGGCTAGGTAGTCGGCCTTCTCATTACCATATATGCCACAGTGGGCCGGTATCCATTGTAGCACAATTTTGTTCCCATCAGCCATGAGGAGAATCTGTAGTTTACATTGTCTAATTTCAGGTTCTGTTTCCTCCCTATTTGCAATGGCTGCAATGGCAGTCTTGAAGTCAGATAGGATAGGATCACAATTTTCCGGTTTTCAAATTTTGTTAGTTTCAATAGTGCTTCAACTATTGCTCGGATTTCTCCATCATACAGTTGTCAAGTAACAAAATCTATCGACCTATATGCTAAAATTACCTGCGCAAAACGTTCCTGTATGATACAATACAATAATAAACAGAACCTAATAGGATCTCAATTGAGTAAGTGATAAGTTTTTAACGCAAACTGTGTTAGTGCTGCGCTTGAATAACCGCTGTTAATCATTTTCCGACAACTTTGCACGGAGAAAATGGCTAAAACACCAGTGTTTAACAAAATTACCTACTTCAACGGAGTGAAAAATTAATTACAATAATCAGCTCGATCGCTGCCTACGTCAGAACGGTTTAAAGGGGAGATGATGTAGGGTCTAAGGTAAGGTATGATTTATACAACAGGGGTCCAAGGAGGGTACTTTACTTTGTGAAATCTTGTTCTATGAAATTATCATAATCTGCTTTATCCTTAGAACAGAATGGTCAAATAGACAGAGAAAATTGACTTATCTAATTTTGAACCATGTATTGCATTTAATCAAAGACTAATTTTATAGGAAATTATGCTTATTCAACAAGAAAAACTTAAGTAGCCCCCTACTTTATATATATATTATCAAACACCCTTTTCCAACATTTGTCGGGTCGTGGGGTGACGAGTCACCAGTTTCTCGGGCTATCTTCTAGTGCTTGCTAGCCAGGCTCAGCACCCTTCATCTTCTTCCTCGTTTTCTTCCATAACCGGCATTTCTAATAATTCTCTCCACTTCTTCCTGTCCTCCCAGAGTCTTTCTTCATTAACCCTATCCCATGTTTTCCCTCTTTCTTCGACGCTTCGCGTTATTTGGTCCCGCCATCTATCTCTTGGCCGGCCAACTCTTCGTACTCCCCCACATGTAGGGCCTACGTTCAAATTCTCGTCTTGGGATTCTGTCTTGCTTCATTCTTCTTACATGTCCATACCACCTGAGTCTTTCTCTTCCTATTTTATCTCGTAGACTTTCCACTCCTAATTTGTTTCTTGTTGTTATGCTTCGTACCTTGTCTAGTTTTGTGTTATGCCCACCGCACTTCTTAGGAATTTCATCTCTGCTGCTTGCAGTCTGCTCTCTTCTTTTCCTCCTATTGTCCATGTCACTGATGCATATGACAAAATTGGAGAAAGTACATTTTGTATAATATCATTTTACATCTGTTTGATATTTCCTCTTTCCATAGTAGTTTTTCGTACGCTTTGGTAGAATTTGTGTGCTAGTATGATTCTTCTTGATATTTCTGCTGTTATCTTGGCATCCTTTGTCAGAATACTTCCCAGGTATTTGAATTCTTCTGCAATTGACAGCTCTTCTGGTAGTGTTACTTTTTTCTGGTTCGGTTTAATTTTCTTAGTTACTATTAACATCTCACTCTTTTCAATACTTATTTTCATGTTAAATTCCTGTGTTTCCTCATTCCACTTATCTATACTTTCCTGGGCTTCTTCAATGGAATCTCCCCATCTCACTATATCGTCGGCAATATCATTGTCTTTGACATTTTGCTTTCGGTTGGTTCTACTTTTCTTAGTATGGCATCCATTACAATGGCGAACAATGTAGGAGACATCACACTGCCTTGTCGTAGACCACTGTTTATTTCGAACCAGGTCGTTCTACCCAGTGGTGTTTGTACGCAGCTCTTGCTTATGGCATATGTACTTTGGATTCTTGCCACTAGACTCTTTTCCACTCCTGTAGCTTTTAGGCATTCCCATACTTTAGCTCTTGGGGCACTGTCATATGCCTTTTCTAGGTCCAGGAAGACCATATACATTTCTTCTCCTTGTTCCCATTTTTTTCCATGATTTGTCTGAGTGCAAATATAAGGTCAATGGTTGAGCGGCCAGCTCTAAACCCATATTGTTCCTCTCTCATATTTGGCTCAACTTGTTGTCGTAGTCTCCGATCCAGTATTTTCTCGTATATTTTTGCACACTGGCTCATCAGGGTGATTCCTCGATAGTTTCCACATTTCTTCTTATCCCTTCCCCCACTCCTCTGGCACCTTCTTATTTCTCCATGCTCCATGCATCCAGTCTATGCCCGTCTCCCCCGCTGCCTTAATCATCTCTACTACTATTTCGTCTTCTCCTGATGCTTTTCCATTTTTCATGTATTTTACTGCTTTGGCTACTTCCTGTCTAGATATTGCATTGTTTGTAGTTTCTTCAATTGTTTCCTCATTGGTACTTGTGTCGTTTTCTTCTGTTGGATCCGTTTCTTGGGTTTGGTTAGGATTATTATCAGTAGGCTTAGTCAGTCATATTTAGTAACTTTTGAAAGTAGTTTTTCCACATGTTTTTCACTTTGTTTGGGTCAGTAACAAGTGTTCCAGTGTTATTGGTCAAATATCTTGTCATATCTCCTTTATTTCTTTTGTTTGTCACAAGTCCATATATTAGTTTTTTATTTGCATCAAAGTCCCTCTCTAACTTGTCTGCAAATATTTCCATAGTACTTTTCTTTTCTTCATTTTTGTATCTTCTATATTTGTCTTCATTATCTTTAGACCTGTTCTGATCCTTTTCTTTTCTGGCTACATTTTTACGTTTCACAGCTTTCTTCACTCTTTCATTCCACCACACGGTTTCCTTTTCCTTCCTTTTACCCCCTGCTATCCCCCATATTTCTTCCGCACTACTGACAAATGCTGATTTTAGTAGCTTCCATTCCTCGTCTACTGATTTCAGATCTTTATCTGGGTATTTATCCTCTATCAGTCTCCTGAAGGCCAGCATGGCAGTCTCCTCCTGTATTTTCCATATCTTGATTTTTGGTATTTTCATCCTGGGATAACTACCATGGGTTTGGTTCATGGTGTCCACTCTTATACAGCTTACTAGTAGTCGATGATCTCCATCTAACGATACACTTGGGATTACTTTTACATCCGTGACTTCTTTGATTACGTCGTTGCTTATAATTATATAGTCGATCACAGACTCCGATGCGCCATCCCAGGAGTATTGTGTTATTTGCTGTTCTTTTTTCTTCATGAACAAGCTATTTGCTACTCTCAGGCCACTCCTCGCACACGTATGTAGCAGGTTCTCTTCCTTGTTTATTTCGTTGGTCCATATCCATGGGCCCCTAGGACTTCTTCAAAGCCTTTTCTCTCCTTCCCCACCTTAGCATTGAGATCCCCTATGACTATTACTTTTTTCTCGGTTATACTTTCTTCTAGTTGTTTTAGCCATGCCTCTTTTTCGGCCATTGCTATTCCTACTTGGGGTGCATAGCATTGGATAATCTCTAAGTTGCTTTGTTCACTCGTATTTTTATTTCATCAGTCTGTCACTTATATTGTCTGTGTGTGTAATATATTCTTTCCACTTAGGGCTGATTATGTAACCCACTCCATTTTTGCCTTCATTTGCTCCCGACCACATTAGCTTGTAACCTCCTCTCAGTTCCTTAGTCCCCACCCCCTTCCACTTTGTTTCACTCAGTTCTAATATATCTAGTTTTTTTGCTATCATTACATCCACTAGTTCTTCGATTTTCTCATTCAAAGTGATAATGTTTAGGGTTCCTATTTTCATCCTTGTAGGTTTACTGAGATTACATCTATTTCTTCGGGGTCTAGTGTCCCGTTCCTTCCCTTGTATAATCGTTTGATTTTTTAATATTTTCTTCTTTTCTTTAATTTCCAATTTTCATCCAAAGTAAGTTATATTCCGCATTTGAAATGGCATTAAAATGCACGAGACCAATGTATGCAATTTTGAGACTATTTCAAAGGTAAATCCCTATTTAAGTCTTAAATTTTATTTTAGTATTTGCGACTGTTTGAGAACACGAAATGACGAACAATAGCAAAATATATAATCTGGTTGTATGCTATTGTTTTGTTTAGGCATTCTTGAACTAAGATGTGTTCCGAGCTCAGCATGGTCAAGGAATTTTCAGTTTTATGTGTGAAAAATAAAAAATTGGAATTTGTATTTTTAAAAAAATAACAAATTTGTTAGGCCTACATTATTTTATATTCGTTTCAACAGGGCTCGATTTTGATTTGTATCAAATAATCGTTTGACATCTAGCATAAACTACATGATTGGAATAGTTAAGATAATATTTTGAGGGAAAATATTTGAAGTTAGTGGTTCAGATAGGGAAAACTCTCCAACCTACCCATCACGATGAGAGTTAAAGTTGGTTATAATCAAGAGTTTGTTTTCCATTACAATACAGTGACTTATTTCCTTGCGAACGGTACTTGACCTTCCAACGGAAAGTAATGCTGTTGCGGAACGCACTGTGATCACCAAAGAGGGCTTGTAAAGATCGACACCTAAGCTAACTCTTACAGGGCCGCTATTCAGTAACTCTACGAATTCAATTCAGCAACGGTAATCGATCCGGTTGTTGTTGGTCGAGGTCGAAAGGTATGATTTACATGTCAGTGTATGGCCAAATGTGAACAAATGAATCGCAGTCAGTAGTCAAATCTTTGGTGTGTATTATTTGATTTATTTCTAATCGGGGAGAAATTGGTTTTAAATGGTATAATTTCATGAAAAAAGGGAACGTATGGGACTTTTAGGGGTAGGCCCTTACTAAAGGTAGGTTTTCTTTGAGCATACTATTGTTATTCGTTTGAGAAAGTTAATAATCTGGTTGTGTTTACGTGTAGGCCAAGGCTTATCATCCACCATTTTTACTAATCAAACATTTATAAACAAATTTTGGCTAACGAAATATATCGCATTCCTTTCGACCTCGACCAACAACAACCGGAACGATTACCGTTGAAAACGTACGGATCCAATTCGATCGGAGTTATAGAATCGGGGTCCAGAAGAGAAACTAGACTGTTAGGTAGGTTTCTCGATTTGTTTAGTCGGGAAACACTCCCGTAGGTGTAATTGATATTATTTACTACAATTCAGAAATTAAAAAGTCCGTCCCATTTCTTTCCCCCATTAATTTCTGAATTGTAGTAAATAATATCAATTACACCTACGGGAGTGTTTCCCGACTAAACAAATCGAGCCCATACCTGCGTAAAGGTTATGACATTATAATTAATGTTTGGTGGTCAGTTCAAAGGCAGCAGATATTCGTTGCAGTACTGTTTCATCCATTCAGATGTATAATGCAACTACAATTCAGAGCTTAAAATGTACCCGTCCCGATGGTCTAGTGGTTAAGACGCCTGTCTGGAATGCGGGAGATCCGTGGTTCGATTCCCGGTTGGGGCGGACTTTTTTAATTTCTGAATTGTAGTAAATAATATGTTATGTAGGTGTAGTGTTGTTGAAATTATCCTAAAACTTGCTGGAAATATGGAATGTATGCAACGGCATGAAAGCTATACTGTTTTTTAGAACTTTTAACTATAGTAGTCATCAGTGGGAAAATGGATGATGTACAGGCAGACTAGACAAAGGGTTGAGGTAATGTAGCCTAAGTTGGTGATTTAAATAATTAGGCCTACATTTAATTCATAATAACAAATTTTGAGTATCACTTTGAATTTACTTTCATGCATTGATTCTAGTTGCGAGTCAACTGGGTTGTTTTCAAACTTAACTACCCACGAATACACAGTCTAGAAAATAGTTTTGCTCTACCATCAGTTTTGTTTTCTGGCCAAAAAAATCATCAAGGCCACATTTTCTATTTTCTGGCAGATTATTTTGCCTTCTTTTCTAGTTGCAAAACGGAATAGTTAGTGTGCTGTTTTTACGGACTTATTTTGAATCGCGACTTTCGGGCGGCAATCGCGTTGTTAAAATAGTCCTTAACCTTGCTAGGAATACAGAATGGATACAACAGCACAAAGGGCTATACTGTATTGAAGACATTCAAACTATAGATATAGATGAAGGGTGAGGTAATAATAGTTGTCCATTTCAAAAATTACAAATTAGAAAAATTAAAATACCAAATTTGGAATTTCTCTCAAGTGTTAGCCTATGTTAGAAGACTGCATTTGATTTTTGATACAAGCTTATTTTTTGTGATTCAATTTGTGTTTTAAACTATGATACAATATTTCTGTTTGTGATTTCTAGTCTTATCAACAAATAATATTGAATGAATAATTTTCATCAGTGAAATTTCGAGTATAAACTCTTTTAGATAAACAACTATTCGGGTGATTTCATACAATTCTGCAAGTGATAAAAATGACTTTGGAATGAAGAAGATGGGGGAAGCCAGGGAAGAAGACCTACAGGCAAGAGGAGAGAGCTGTGAAGATGTGGAAGAGATGATTGTGCAAGGATAGAAAAAGGTAGAAAAATGTTATGACAAAACCCAAGCTGACTGCCAGAAGTGGGATACGGCAATGGTGATGACTGCATCATTACAACCCGACTTTAACTGACCGACGGAGCAAACAAGATCCAATAACTCGGAAAGTTAACATCAAATTATTTCGGTACATACTAGTGTGAAAATTTCCGTTGACAAAATCTTAAATGTCAAATAAACATTGTGACCAGTGGCGTAGATATCAGTGGTGCAAGTGGTGCAGCCGCACAGGGGCCCCCCAATATAGGGGGCCCACCCAAGGACAGGGGTCGGCGCCAGCATAACGTATTTGCCTCCAAATTATACAGCCCCCTTGACATACCGGTTTTGATTGCACAAACTGGTTTTGATTGCGAGGTCATATATAACAATTATCTATTATGCAATTTTCAATTTTTTTACACGTGTTTAGGCCATTAAAATTTGCAAATTTGCAATTTTTTACCATTTGGCGCCTTCGGCGATAAAAGGCACTAACGGCTAAAGCTTATGTAGCCTACAGACTCTGACCCCGATTTTACAAAAACCGAACTCGTCCCCTCCCCCTAGATTAAAAATGCTACTGCTTCCAAGTTCGTTTTTATAGTTATCTGAATATCTAAGGAAAAATCCACCAGGGCTATATCCGCCACTGCACTAAAGGTGAGCTTTGACTGGCAAGGTGAGTTGCTTTATGAGAGGAAACACAAGTTTTAAAAAACATAATAAGTGTGCAATGTCCAAGATTGTTCTAATGTTTATTCATATCAGTATAAGTTGCACGTATTGACGGATGTCAGTGGCAGACAAATGTATACTAGGCCATTATTAACTAAAGTGCACATTTGGTTACATAATCCCCCCCCCCCCTTTCAAGCAATTTTCTTGAATCAATTATTAGGATTTCTCGATTTGGTTAGTCGGGAAACACTCCCGTAGGTGTAATTGTTATTATTTACTACAAATCAGAAAAAAAATCGATTCCCGGTTGGGGCGTACTTTTTTAATTTCTGAATTGTAGTAAATAATAACAAATATTAGGAGTTGGTGGGAGGGGACCATTTTATTTATTTGCACCAGGGCCCTTTATCTACTTGCTACGCCACTGATTGTGACACGTGTACACCTAAATTGAGATATAGCGATGATATGGCAATATGCATAGGAAGTGTGTGTAATTAACATTCAATTCAATAATGTTGGGAACTTCAAATAAATAAATAAAAATAAATAAATAAATAAATTGTATTTAGAGTCTACCCACTCAGTTATATAACTGATTTTCAGTGGGGGACAGTAAATCAAAGCGACCAAGCAAACCCCGTAGGCCCCGAGGCAATCGACGAGTGAGCGATAACCAACCAAAGATCAATATTTTTAGTAGGAAATATAGCAATCAGTGGTATGGACAGTGCGAACACTCGCGGATCAACGCCAAAATCAACAAGGCCGATTTAGAACAACTCTGAATTTATTATGTGCTTCGTTGCTAGGACAGCTCCAAAGTCACCGTTTACAAACTACTAAGACATGAACTGATGGACTTCAAGTCCAAATCAGAAGTTAAAAAACTTCTGACTTTGGCGGGAATCGAACCCTGGACCTTCTGCATTGGAAGCAGATACGCTAACCACAAGACCAACAAGCCACACTGTTTTGTTTATTGTAGTTTTGTCAACAGTTTTTATAGCTAACCAGGATAAGACGTAAAAAAATAGGTTACTGATATTGAATGGTAATTTCAATCTTGTGCATTCACATTAGTATTGAAGTGAGGTAGGCTCGACACGCAGGAAAGATACTGAGGTGAAACATATGAACAATTCTAGTAGAAATTGTACTAAAGGGAACATTATTTGACATGATGTGAAACTTTGCAAGGTTGTCAAGCAAGGATAAGAACACTTCTATAATACAGAACATGAATATAGAAAAAAATCGAGAAATTACAAAATCAACCTCCGCCGGATATCGAACTAGGTTATTGCGGATTAGTCAGAAAAGAATCAAAATTTACCATTTTTCTAGATTCAAAATTATAAAAATGCATATTATTTACTCTTTTATCATGTTGCATTGCGTTTCTTAGATTTCTTTAGCTTGACAACGTTTATATATAGCATAGAATCACAATTTCCCGGTTTTCAGATTGTTAGTTTCAAGTGCTTCAACTATTGCTTCATTTGCTTGGATTTCTTTTCATATTGATTCCAATGACACTTCTAGCCGAGTAGGAAGCCTCATATTCTCGACTGTAGGCCTATATCCCTGCACCTGCATTACCTTCCCCCAGGGATGCTGATCCATCGGTATACAGATGTAGCCATTCATTTTAGGGGTATTTCTGGCAAATGTATGCCAATGTCAATTTCTTTGGTTGATCTAATGAGTGGTTGTTTTCTTAACATTTACGTCTGGTATTGTCAATGCATGTGGAATTTCTAATAATGCAACATTTATGTTTGATGGTAGGAGGTGTAGCATGGGTGCATGGGTTTTCAGTTTTTCACATGGTTCTCTTCTCAATCCCAGTAGTTCTGATAAAGTCTTACTACTTTTTCATTTAGGATCCTGGTTGCTTTATTTTGTCTGGCCTCTAGGGGTGGAATATTAGCCGTTGCTTCCATAGCTACTTTAGGTGTGGTTTTAACACCTCCAGTTACTATTCTGAGTGCAGTATTTTGGGCAATTCAGAGTAAGTAGAACAAAATACTCCCTCTTCATAAAATTTGATTCTTGTCTGCCTATAGTATTTACATATTTTTCTTCCATTTCAACTCGCATCATTCTCACACCCATAAACACTCTGGTCAACCGACTATTATATTGTTTGCTATTCTCAATTATCCATTTTTGCAGAAGTTTATTTCTGTCCACTACGTTCTATGCTTCTTGTTAAATCCTTCTTTTACATCAGCTGCATGAAGTATATTTGGTCCACAATGCTTCGGTTTGATTGGAAACCAGCTTAGTGTGGTGACAGAAGCCATTCTCTTCAAGAAGAGATTCCAGTCTCGAGATTACCATGTGTTCTATTAGCCGAGGACGGAGTTAATTGTAAAATTATTCTGGTAACCAGCCTTCAGACTAGTCCATGTTATGTATTAATCTACAGCAAATGCGTAAGCTTCGATAGTATAAGACCGAAATAGTTTCAACTTTCAAGTCTCTCCTGCTAGTTGCTAGCTTATTGACATACATAAAAATATATTAACTAAATATATTACTAAATATCCGCATGAAATCGGATAGAAATTGCCCGATTTACACAAGGTTAATCGACTAGGAGACGTTGGGTGCAGTTTTCTTAATCAATTAATTAACCAAACCGGGAACTGTCACTTTCAATCAACAGGACCATCTAGAGTACATGTAGCCAGGGATAGAATTGCCCCATTGTGCATTTCATGTTTTCATAAAAATAATCATAAAGGCTTAAAACCCTTTGCAAATTTGTTGATTAAGGGTCTGTCCGACTCAAAATCAACATTTTCTTCTAGAATATTAACAACGGACTTCTTCCATTCACAAAAAACCTATTCATCGTGAAATCGGATAGAAAATGCGAGATTTACAGAAGGTTAATGGACTAGGAGCCGGACCATCGGGTGCGGTTTTCTTACTCGATTAATTAACCAAACCGGGAACTCTCACTTTCAATCAACACGACTATCTATAGAGTAGGCCTACATGTAGCCAGGGATAGAATTGCCCCATCGTGCATTTCATGTTTTCATTAAAAAATCACAAAGGCTAACCCCTTTGCAAATTTGTTGACTTAGGGTCCTACTCAAAATCAATATTTTCAATTAATATATAAGTATATATAATTAATAAGAGAGTTCTTCCATTGACAAATAACCTATTCATCGAGAAATCCGAGAGAAAATGCAAGATTTACAGAAGGTTAATCGACTTGGAGCCGGACTATCGGGTGCAGATTTCTTACTCAATTAGTTAACCAAACCGGAAACTGTCACTTTCAATCAACACGACTATAGAGCAGTGTTTCTCAACCTTTTGTTGCACACGGACCACCTTCACAAACTCATAAATCGGACGGACCACCACATTCAAAATTAGTCCCTATAGTTATGTGTGTGTGTGGGGGGGAGGAAAGAACAATAATTTTCTTGTTGGAGTAGGGTATATACCTATCCATATACATGTGTGCATCGAGAGACTATGTATCATTAATTCTCGTAGTTATGAAACTAATTGTTTTTGCAGCAGTTTTTCCTTAAACTCTCTCGGCTTGCCCCCATTGTAAATGATTTCCTGAATAAACGTACCCTTACAAGAAAATACAAAACTTTATCTGCAGCCTGACTGAGTAGTAGGTGAGGAATTAATTATAAATTATTGTGAGAAAACAACTTGGTGAGTGGTTGTTTTTTATTGAAACTATTTACTTTATGCATCTTTTATGCACATTTCACAAACTAATGCCTCATGATATTTGCAGGTTTTATTGTATCATTGCACCACCAGCAAACATCATACTTTACTTGATGCCTTGCAGTTCCCACGGGAAATGAAAAGTTATTTGTCATATTAAATAAATAATAATAAATAAATTATATTTAGAGTCTACCCACTCAGTTATATAACTGATTTTCAGTGGGGGACTTTAAATCAAAGCGACTAAGCCAACCCTGAAGGCCACGACGCAATCAGCGAGTGAGCGATAACCAACCAAAGATCGTTATTTTTTAATTGGAATTATAGCAATCAGTGGTATGGACAGTGCAAACACCCGCAAATCATCGCCAGAATCAACAAGGCAGATTCAGCACAACTCTGAATTTATTATGTGCTTCGTTGCTAGGACGGCTCCAAAGTCACCGTTTACAAACTCCTAAGACAAGAACTGATGGACTCAAGTCCAAATCAGAAGTTAAAAAAGTTCTGACTTTGGCGGGAATCGAACCCTGGACCTTCTGCATTGGAAGCAGATACGCTAACCACAAGACCAACGAGCCACACTTTTTTTCCATTCGATTTGATTTTAGCTATTTGTTTAGCTTTTAATCAGCAGATTGTATATAGTTTCTTCATTACTGATTACTACGTGCCCTTTCACCTACCTTTGGTGACGATTCCCTTCTCACAACACAAGGGAATACAAGAGCATTAGTATTTTGTTTGTTTGTTAAAACTAATGAATTGATAAATGTCTCTTTATTAATTGATTGTTTTTCGATTTGGATGGTCGGGAAACACTCCCGTAGGTGAAGTAATTAATATTTAATACTAGGAAAACGCTAAAGTCCCGCCGCGTTGATGGATGAGCTTTTTAAAGTTTTTAGTTTGCGTGGGATATCTTTACTTTTGCAAGTGCTTTGTTTTGTTGCCTACGCATTGTAGGTGATTGTTGTCAAGTTTCTATTGTTTCTTGTCAATTGGTATTATTTATCGTAAAAAACTTATATTAAAAGCTTTATTTCTATGGATTCTGGCTAACTTTTTCAACTTTTTCTTTCAAAAGGTACTACATCACCATAACCTTAATGTCCATGTGAAATATGAACGTTGTAGCCCCACCCGTTTGGTCAGAATCGGCCCAAATGTCACGAAAATATCGCACTAAAAATCGAAAAAAATCATAAAAATACGTTTATTCTATGGATTCTGGTTAACTTTTTCAACTTTTTTTCACAAGGTACTACATCACCATAACCTTAATGCCCATGTAAAATATGAACTTTGTAGCCCCACTCGTTTGGTCAGAATCGGCCCAAATGTCACGAAAATATCGCACTAAAAATCGAAAAAATTCGTAAAGTACGATATTCATGAGAAATATTTCTTCGATTGTACCCAAAAATGTAGCAAGTCTAAGTTCAGAGAAAACGAAGGTCGTGTCAAATTTTCATCAAGATCGCATATGCCGTTTGCCCGGTAGAGAGCGAACAAACAGACGGGGGGGGGGGGGGGAAAAAAAAAAAAACACCCGAGCTAAATTTTTGGGGGGTCGGTGAAATATTAAGTCTTCGCTTCGCTCATCCAACAATCCAGAAATTTAAAAATCCATCCCGATCGGGATGGATTTTTTAATTTCTGGATTGTATTAAATATTAAATTGATTGTTATGAAACAAAATAATACTATTTTAAATAAAACCAGTTAATAGTAAATACTGGTACGAGGCCTACGTGGTTTGGCAGTTTTCATCTGTGCCATCACCAAACCTGTTACAAAGCAGAACGCACAAGCTATGCTAAGTTGACAATGTTCAATGTAAGGCCTACGTTAGATTCGGTTTGTAATTGTGAGTTATGCGCGAAGAGAAAATAAAAATAACAGGGTATTAAATATATGATATTAATAATATAAATTTATAATGTATAACATGCATAAAATGTAAGCTATTCTCTACCACCGCGGACCACCTATAAAACCTTGCGGACCACTAGTGGTCCGCGGACCACCGGTTGAGAACCACTGCTATAGAGTACATGTAGCCAGGGATAGAATTGCCCCATCGTGCATTTCATGTTTTCATAAAAAAAATCACAAAGGCTAACCCCTTTGCAAATTTGTTGATTTAGGGTCAGACTCAAAATCAATATTTTCTTCTAGAATTATAGAATATTAACAAGGGACTTCTTCCATTGACAAATAACCTATTCATCGTGAAATCGGAGAGAAAATACGAGATTTACAGAAGGTTTGACTTGGAGCCGGACTATCGGGTGTGGTTTTCTTACTCAATTAATGAACCAAACCGGGAACTGTCACTTTCAATCAACACGACTATCTATAGAGTACATGTAGCCAGGGATAGAATTGCCCCATCGTGCATTTCATGTTTTCATAAAAAAAATTTTAAAGGCTAACCCCTTTGCAAATTTGTTGATTTAGGCTCCAACTCGAAATCAATATTTTCCATTAAAATATAAGTATATATATAATTAATAAGGGACTTCTTCCATTGACAAATAACATATTCATCATGAAATCGGAGAGAAAATGCGATATTTACAGAAGGTTAATCGACTTGGAGCCGGACGATTGGGTGCGGATTTCTTAGTTAATTAATCAACCAAACCGGGAACTGTCACTTTAAATCTACACGACTATCGATAGAGTACATGTAGCCAGGGATAGAATTGCCCCATTGTGCATTTCATGTTTTCATAAAAAAAATCACAAAGGCTAACTTGCAAATTTGTTGATTTAGGGTCAGACTCAAAATCAATATTTTCTTGTAGAATATTAATAAGGGAGTTCTTCCATTGACAAATAACCTATTCATCGTGAAATCGGAGAGAAAATACGAGATTTACAGAAGGTTAATCGACTTGGAGCCGGACTATCGGGTGTGGTTTTCTTACTCAATTAATGAACCAAACCGGGAACTGTTACTTTCAATCAACACGACTATCTATAGAGCACATGTAGCCAGGGATAGAATTGCCCCATTGTGCATTTCATGTTTTCATAAAAAAAATAACAAAGGCAAATTTGTTGACTTAGGGTGTGTCTGAAAATTATTCAAAGTCTAGGTCCAGGTCCAGGTCTAGGTCCAAATTCAAGTCCACGTCTAACAACGTAGTTAGGTACTGATTATCTGTCGATGGCGTGTAAAGTACTGTCTGAAAAGTCTAAGTCTAGGTCCATTCTTGGTCCAAGTCGACAAATAGATCGAGCATTCGAAAGTGTACACTCGTTTTAGGTCCGATTCAAAATGGCCGTCCGCGACACTGAGAGAAACAATAAATGAATGCATTGTTAAATAAAGGTAAACATTTAGGTTTTGTTCGTTTTTATCACGTATTTAATTGTTTTACTAGATGAACAAATACTTTTAATAAACAAATACTTTACAAAGGACTATCGAATGCACACCTAACCTAACTTTAGGTAGTGTTGACTTTGCCCGGCAGGCAGCTCTACTGTAGGCTAGTATAGCACTTTAACATTGAGTTGGACTTGGACCTACACCTGGACTTGGACCATAATTCAGACACACCCTTAGGGTCCAACTCGAAATCAATATTTTCTTCTAGAATTATAGAATATTAATAAGGGAGTTCTTCCATTGACAAATAACATATTCATCATGAAATCGGAGAGAAAATGCGAGATTTACAGAAGGTTAATCGGCTTGGAGCCGGACTATCGGGTGCGGTTTTCTTACTCAATTAATTAACCAAACCGGGACGGCGGGAACTATCACTTTCAATCAACACCACTATTATCGATTATTGTGGTTTGAGAAATATGTTTTGCGGAGGAAACGTCATGAATTTTTTCTGAATTAATTTGGCCTAGTTGCGTATCATTCATTGTAAATAAGATAACCTGTCAGTTCGTGTTTGCAGGTCAGGTTGAACATGTATTTGCGTACACTTCTGACAGTCTAATATCATTCTATGTTGTTATTGTTAATGCCCGTTTCTAATTTCTACATCAACTTGCGCAAAAGTTCCAATTTTTATTTATGCCTAGAATTGTAACAGTTTAGAACCTTAAATAAATAATTAAATCCGTATTTGGTCTACCCACTCAAGTCACACAACTGATTTTCAGTGGGGGACATTAAACCAAAGCGACCAAGCAAACACTTTTTAAATTAAAACTTTTAAGTGTCTCGCTACCCGTTGATGACATTTTTTTTATTTATCGGGTTGTTTCGTAGCGGCGGTAGTGATATTTTTTAGTTTAGTGACAGAAAAATATCACTACCGCCGCTACGAAACAACCCGATAAATAAAAAAATGACATTAAATTATTTACTGTAGGCCTATAGCAAAAAAACAAGAAATGAAATAACAAAGTTCAGCAATAGAGAATATTCCAAAGTTTAAAGGGTAGATTGGTAAACTCGAATGGTGCAAGTGTGGGCAGTGTGAACCTATGAAGTGTGAAGTTGAATTGGTTTGTTAAATAAATAATAATAAATACATTTTATTTAGAGTCTACCCACTCAGTTATATAACATTATAAACATTTGATTAAACATTGTTGTACTGTAGTAGTTAGTCGGACATGGAACGTGATCAGTAACTCAAATTGAACAAAATATCAAATATTAACATGATTATAAATTAAATAATATGAAACTATTTTGTTGTTTTTATATAAAAAAAAAATACGTGCTTGAAACTCGGACAAGGCCTATGAAAAGAGCATGAAAAATTTTGAAAAATTTTGCAAAAATAAAAGCCTATATAGGCCTACTACAACACATGTTTTGTTAGGGATTTTCCATGCAATGTTTAAATTAATTTTGAATGATGTTGCTGTAGGCCTAAATACAAAAATGTAAATAAGATTAAAATGGAAAGTGCAAAATAGGATCTTTTAAGAACCAAATCAGAGAAAATGTTAAATAAAGGGCTTAGACCTAAGGGACCATCTCTAGAAATAGGGACTTTGAGGGACCTGTTGGGAACCCTGCCTACATGTAGCCTAAACCAGATATTAAACACACATTTTGATTGTCAATTGTAATGAATGCTATTTCATAATTCAGGCAACTGTTTACTTCGATATCTGCCCGACACGCTATGTAACTTTACTTTAGTAAACTAGCAAAATAGCCTACATTACACACTAGGCACGGCCGACCATGCCTAGATCTAACCAGAGGCTTTAGCCATCAACAAGAAAAATAAACGCTCTCAAGTGTAAACCGGAAATACCTTAACGTCATCACAGCCACCTATTTAAGTAACGTATCCCTTCAAAGAAAGATTAAAGTCCATGATCATGTGTTTAGTTCACACAATGCGATCTGATAGGAGCATGCAGCTAGCGCCAATATTTAATTAGAGTGTAGCCCATTTTTAAATTTGTATTCTTCACAACAAAGGCTGATCGTGATTGACGATTTGTTCTAAATATTATGCAAAATCAACATCTTAAGCCTGCATTGGACGGTTCAATGGTTCGTTCAAATTTCCTTGAATACAAAGACAAAACAGAATCAAAATTTGCAAAGCTAATTAAATACAACAATACATCTTTCAGATTGACTGGTTTTGTCCTTGAATTCAAGTAAACTTTAACGGACCATTGAACCGTCTAATGTAGGCTTTACAATAACCGACAATTATTAACAGTTATAAATTATTAGCAAACATGAGCTTTTATGGGGGTCAGAAATCAGAACTAACAATAATGAATGCTCCGTAGCCTAGGAATTGATTTGAACTGTACATTTTTACACGCCCACAAGATCAGCATGAAAATTACCTGTCCTTAAAAATTACTACCCATGTTTATTATTTATTAGGCCTATAATAACATTTATTTAAAGAAGTAAAATAAATAAATAAATATGTATTTAGTCCACCCACTCAGTCAAAACTGACTTTCAGTGGGGGACATTACATTTAAAGCCGCGCAGACACCATCGACAAGTGAACAATGATCAACTAGAGACCGGCATATTTAAGTATGAAACACCAATCAATGAAGCTGGACACGACTACACCAGCGGACAGCAACAAAATCTACAAGACTGATTCGTAACAACCTGTTATCTATTCAACGCTTCACGGTACTGTTTGATTATTTGAATTGCCCCTTCACAGCCTGTGGGATGCATCTAGCGACAGAGGGCGTAGGATAAAGAAGACGGGGAGAGATGGTTGGTTGCGAATGGAAGCAAAGGTATGTCCGTAGCCGATTATTCGATCAGTTTTGTATCCGTGTTTGTATACAAGTGTATAATAAACCTTAGAACCAATGTATTATGTGCCTTGTTGTTAGGACGGCTCCAAAGTCACCGTTGACGCATTCTTAATACCTATTCTACACTTATGTATTAAATGGGAGTTGTATTTAAGTAGACATATTTAAGTAACTCGACGTCTACACTACTATAATTAGAATGTACTGCAGTCTGGTGGTATTTTTTGAACGAACACTACGAACTGCGGCACCGCCTTCTGGATGGATGTAATTTACCTGTTCCAGACGGCGGTGAACAGCTACATTTGAACTTGACAAGCCTGACAGCAGCAGCTGTTGTCAGCTGATATAGGTTTCAGTGTAAACATGCCGCCTATTAACTTAATCAACTGTTTCCATGTATTGCATATTATACAACAATGGTTTACTACTTGGAACCATAATAGAAGAGAGATATATAGGCAAATAGAAGAAGAAGATGAAGTATTACGACGACGACGTACAAGAATTCTCCTACGCATGCAAAACCGGCGGAGACGGTTAGGCCTAGGCCGTAACAGACGCCTTTGGATTTAACCTGAGCTGCGGGATGAAGTAAAATCGAAATACTGGGAAAACGTTGTGCCACTATCAGTATAGTTAGTTTACAATTTACACTAAGCAATGCCGATAGCTGGAGCGTTGCCGATCTTTTTGGCGTGAAAAGAAGTACAGCAACATATTTAAGCGTGTTACACAGGATGCCCACACGCTTATAAAGGTTTTTATATCCCCAGAACTAAAATTAGCAGTTCTTTTAGACATTTTTTTTACTTCCACAAGTAAATACTCGGAGATCACAAGACAGGACCTTTGAGTAGGCCTATGGTAGTGAGGGACAGACAGATATAACCTCAATCTTATAGATGACATTTGTTTCCTGTTTACGCGAGAAATGAACAAGATCTCGCAAATAACGTTAACGAGATATTTAACCTGAGGTCTTAGCAATGATTATCACTGGTCCTACTTAAGTAGCGTTTAAGAACGTCTACACAATGCAATGCATACTTAACCCTCGGTCCCTCGCGTGGGGTTCTTCAAACCCCAGGGGTCATTGTATTACCTGTATCTACACACCAGACTGTTTTACCGACTCTGGATGCTCAGTACCTTCAAGTCACATCTGTTAACATAATTTGTAACCCTCTAACCATTAGGGCTTTAAGTGTTGTTATATTGCCGGTCTGAACTTGGCTGGGGTTGCTGAAACCCCACGCGACCATGTATCATGTAACTGTAACTGCATGCAGAAACTCAATGCAATTTTGGCTTAAATTTTGAAATTTTGGAAAAATTCTTCTTGCAATTTTCTAACTGGTCCATGTTAATTGTGTAAGACAAAACTTATTGCATTATTTTGACCCTTTTTATGATTTTCTTTTTGCAAATGTCTCTTTTTAGGGTGCGACTCTCGGGAGCGGCCTTATAGGTTTGCAACAAGTTTATAGATGTATGTAGGTATGTATCCGTGTACATTTGGGGCGCGTCAAGACCTATGCATTTATTTGAGGTAGAAGATATTAACCAATGTCAACGAAACTTTACAGGCATGATTCTAAAAGAACACTGCATCACTCCTAAAATTTCATATATTTTTGAGGGGCGTAAGTGTTCCTGAACGCAAGTTTAGTTAGCCGTAAAATTTAGAATTTTACACATTGCGATTGTTCTTCATCAATAGTCCGTTATCAATTTTGCGTTATCACAACGAAACTCACATACGCATTGCCTCGATTGTTTGGTAAAATAGAATACTACCAAATAAATTTTCCTGGCGTTATTAGTTGCGAATCCATGTGTTCTAGAAAATATTCAGATTACGAAATCAAAATATTTGTGTATACGTTTTGCCAAACTTTACTATGATATTGCCAAATTATTCCAAAATGCAGGGTGGATGCGATTAATCATGTCCAAACAGTTGTGTATCGTGCCAAAAAAACAATTAGTTTCATTCAATAGTTTATCAGGGGTGTCCAATCAAATTATGTTTTGGAGCACGTTTTAATCTTGTCGAGATTTTCTTTTTTTTTACATGTAGAAGATTGAAACATATGTCAACGACCTTTTGCATGGTGGTTTTTACTATTGTAAAGTAGAAGTATGTAAATTTGCAATTAAATCTGTTTATACGTAAGGCCAAAATGTTGCTTAAGATAATCGTAAATGTATCATAATCTGATCGCCCCAATAGTTTATTAGTCATTGTATACTAGCAATTTTGAGTTAGCACAATGTTTCTTAAACAAATTTATACCTTGATCCTTTGACTATAAATTGGCATTAAACTAATTCGCCTGATGTTTGTATTTGGGACAATACGAATTTTAATAAAATATTTAGAGCGTGATTTTTGTGGTGTGTGTGGCGTGTCTAGCGATTCTCTCGTATATCTGTTATCGGTGGTTACGCAAGGCAATCTTAGCCTCGAGCGCTGGGTGCATTGCCTAAGTGTTTTCTGCCATCTGTTCAGTGTCGTCTCGCAACAGTGGAAGGGGGGAAGGGACGTGTCTGGAATGGAATGGAGGAATTGAGATGCGTTTAGTTAATTAAAATAGCTAAAGAATGTTTTGATAGTGTTGTTATGTCATATAAAATCAGTATAAGTTAAATTGAAATGTTTGAATCGCACTATAAGAAAAAGATGTAGGACTGATGATCATGTTAAGATACGTGAAGTCATATTCATATTGCGCTATCAGACGTTCAGATGACAAAAAGTATTCATTTTTTATCTTTATTGGTGATGTTAGTTAATGGTATTGGGACTGCTTCACCGATAGAAGTATTCTAACGCTTCACAAGCAACATCCACATTCACGAGGTTGCCACTTCAATACCAGCTGCTATCCATACGAAAGGTTGTACCCGTAGTTTTCTTGGGTCGAGATCAAGGAACATGATGGGTCTGGGTGTCATCAAATGGCCTGTGGCTATTACGTTGACAAGGTTTCCACTTCAAAACGAATTTAATTTAAACATTCATTTTCAAGTCAAATAGACAAAAATAGTAATTTAGGCCACTGAAAATAATTTTAGGCCTACTATTTTGGAAATACATTTATTCTAGGCAAAAATTTATACAGAATCATAATGATAAATATTGATAGCTTATATAACACGTTCATGCAAAACATTTATCATACCTTACTTGATATATTATGTAATTCAAAATATGGATGTAACAATAAAAATATACGCGATGGCACTCCTAGTAGTACGTTTTACTGAGAATTTAAATCTTATAACACTGGTTATTTTAATCATTTTCATTGTATTTGAAAAGAGCGATTGTTGTACGGGTACACTCGCATATTTTCAGTGCGATCGTTTCCGGGTATCGATTTATGCCTATCTCAATGCACCGTGTATAACACACCATACATGCCTACCCAAGTTCTACTTTCAAGCAATAATCTCAGCCAATGAATTTTAAAAAATACCTACACTACGCTTTACAGATGGCACGATGAAACAAATTTACACGCATTCATACAGACAGAATGCACGTACAGAATACGTACAGAATGCAGTATGTTCCGTAATACAGCTAGCGTAATGTACGAGGGATTTTTATAGTTGATGACTAAAATGTCTCTTATCAAAATGTATTTGTACGATATTGAGTTCAAGTTATTCGTTATTGAGAACACTTATTTGTTTAAGTATTGTCATGGACCGTGTGATACTGGCATGTTGGAACGAGTATTTTTTAAATATTCGTGAACTTCCTCATTGAAAAATCGATGAAAATATTTCTTGTGGTAAGCGTACCTGCTTCCAATGCAGAAGGTACAGGGTTCAATTCCTGTCAAAGTCAGAAGTTTTTTAACTTCTGATTCGGACTTAAGTCCATCAGTTCTTGTCTTAGGAGTTTGTAAACGGTGACTTTGGAGCCGTCCTAGCAACAAAGCACATAACTAGGAAACGCTCAGTTGGACGCGTTGATAAGCGAGCACGTGCTATAGCTAGACCCACATTGCACATTTTTATAAAAAATAAAAAAATAAAATTTACGACGTTCGCGTTTTCAGTTTTTGTCAAGGTATTTGGGTAGGTATTTGGGTAAACCCGTGGTGTAAACCTTTACTTTGTGGATAAAATCCACCGCCATCTAGTGGACCTTGACTCCTTGGGAAAAATATTTAAACTCTTTGGTGACAAATAATAGACTGCTTTCTCGAAAGTATTGTGATTACTTCTAGGTGGCAGTGCATTAGAAACTTCGCGCGTCTTTTCGTTGCCATGGCAACGTTACTTTTGTTATAATGTAATTTCCATCTACACTACTTATCGGATCAAAATAAAATTAACATATTCGTGACCGGACGGACATTCTAAATGATTTGGCTATCTCAGATTTTGTGGCCGGTTAGTTTGAAAAAAAAAAACTTTCGATTAACTTTAATGTAACTTTTTAACTTTTTGAACGATTTTGCCACAAAAACTAATGGCATTCAATCGAGAACGAAGCTTGCGGATGGTCAAAATTTCAACTCGATCCGGGCCTCCGTTTCAGAACGTTATGGCGAGACATACAAAACAAAAAAACAAACATACAAAACAAACAAAAAAAAAAAAAAAAAAAACAGTGACTAATTTTTCCGGCAGAGTCAAATGGAAACGCTCGCTTCGCTCGCTTAATAAATTCAGAGTTGTTCTGAATCGGCCTTGTTGATTATGGCGTTGATCCGCGGGTGTTCGCACTGTCCATACCACTGAATGCTATATTTCCTATTAAAAATATCAATCTTTGGTTGGTTATCGCTCACTTGTCGATTGCGTCGTGCCTACAGGGTTGGCTTGGTTGCTTTGATTTACTGTCCCCCAATTAAAATCAGTTATTTAACTGAGTGGGTAGACTCTAAATACAATTTTTTTTTTTTTTTTTATTTAAGTAGCAATCGCATCAAACTAAGAGTTACTTTATTAGTATTACATTAAAAAAAAATTTATGATAGCAATAAAACCGTTTAGTTGCAATCTTCAACACCATATCGAGTCTATTTTGATTGCCTCAACTTCAGCGGCTCCTCTTCATTAATGTTTTTACCCGAGTTTTTGCTTTTGGGGTGTCACTAGAAAACTGCTCCAAGTTCATTATGCTTGCCTTGTAATTGATCGCGCCCTACAGTAAATGGCAGAAGGCAATTTACAGAGAAAAATCATAGGCCTAACCCATGCAATGATGTTTGAATTGTGTTATTAGACGGCTACACATAGGCCTACTAATATATTTTAATTACATCATCGTATTAGCTTCAGTCATATTTTTGTTTCCCTAAAGTATACCTTCAAAAGTTGTAATATTTTACCGCTCTGGTATCATGAGGGTGTACAGTTTTGTTTTTTTTTTCAAATAAATTTGAGAAAAATTATGTTTAATTACTCCGCGTTCTTTAGAAACCACATGCGTCAGTAAGTCTTTCGACAAATTGGAACATGCGGCGGTAAGGACCGACGGGGGAAGGCACTGCAAGAGGTCGCGCTTGTTTAAATTTGAAATAGTAAACCATAACAAATTATTTCATAAAAAAATTGTGTTAACATTTTATTTTACTGTCCTCCCATTAACAACCAACTACATAGTTGTTCCACAAATCATTTGAGCAAAGAAAGAAATACCCAAAACCTTCTACTGCACTAATTACAGCCCAAAATAATTTGGGGTTTGGGAAACCCCACGCCAGGAATGGTGTTAAGAATATCCGCGCGAGTGACCGAGGGTTAAAGGGCAGTACTTAAATATATACATAAAATATCAAGTGTAGAAGACGTTTTAAGCAAGAACTGATGGACCAAAGTCCACATCAGAAGTTATTGACCTGATCCCGAGTACGCCAGGATAATTATATACGTTTGGCGCACGCAAAGCTTTCCAGAGTTTTGAATCGGGCGCTCCCAGAGTATGTCTGCATTTATGCGTTCCCAGAGTATGTCTGCATTTATGCGTTCCTAGAGTATGTCTGCATTTACGCGCTGCGCTTTCTTACTGAAACGTCTCGCGCTGCGATCTGTTCGAGAACTTATGAAATAGACTGTCCAAAAACTGTAAGTGCGACCAACAATAGAGTTTTTCATCATATTTGTATCACGTCTTCAACTAAGAGTACCAACTGTTGCAAATGTTCACTCTTTCACTGGCGTCATACAGAGTAAAACTTTCACCTCCGATTTAGTAAATGAGATAACAGAGTTGGATTCAGTTGATGATGAAGATAACAGACGACTGGTTTAGTAGTATGCCTAAGTGAAGGTAATAGTAATAGAAATTTTGACTTAGTCCACGACTCTGCGTGCTAGTGGAAGTGATTCCCGCAAAAAAAACTCACAAATATGTGTACTATGTCAATGTCATGTATTCTTGGATGTATATTATTAAATATTATTGTTAAGGTTCTATTTACAATGAATAATGTAATCCACAAGTACAAATTTAATAGAGAACAGAGGAGGGGAAACCCGGTACCGGCACGTAGCTTACTCCTGTTGAAAAGTACCAAGGTCACCAACGACTTTACATCCCATCCGAAAAGACGGTGTAACCTTGACAGTTGGGTCATTCCACCAGAAATCAACCAATTTTAATAAAAGTGGTTGCTGACCCATTTTTTATTTTTTTTAAATTTTGCACATAGATACCTACATATATGTAGATTACAAATCAGTTCTCCTTACATTTTTAGAGCAAACCATATCCGATATACGGGCATTATCGCACGTGCCGGTAGAGCGAATTTGTCACTTTTTGACGTTAGCGATTATTGCTACCATTTGCATGTTTTTGAAGTTACAGCAACCATACTTACATAAATACTTTTGAAATACATTGTTCTATATAAATATGCAAGAAAAAGGAAAATATAAAAATAATTAAAGCATAAACAAGGGCATAAACTTTCCTAATTAAATTTGAGTTTTTTTCACTTTTTGAAGGCTAATCAATCAAAATGGAGACCAGATATCAAAACTAGGGTTGCCAACCGTCCGCAATTTCTCCGGACAGTCCTGATTTTGATGCCTTTGTCCGGAAGAGGAATTGCCTCATTCCGGACGGCACTTTGTCCGGAATTTGTGAATAAGTCATATTTGTACTACATTTTATTGAATTTTAGAGTATTGCAGTGAATTAGTGTTTTTTTCTCTCTAAAGTTGGTACATCAGTTGGTTTGGTAATTTGGAATAAAAGTTAGTTTCTTTCATGTAGCCGCCTTTTCGTAGTCCTACTCCTAGCTAGTCGTGCTCGTGACCTCTATGCTCGTGACTGCCCTGTCCCACTACCCCTCCCTAACCCCTTTGTATTGTATGCGCACTTGGCGAGGCGCAGGCGCTACAACATGAGATTTCAGTTTAGTATTAGTCCGTTTGTTTAGCGACCGTGGCCAGACGTGTCGGCACTGAACGTACAGTGAGCGATTTTCCTGTGCTTTCTGTCGGATTGTTGCATCGTGAAATGGAACTGGTAGGCAATTCGCCTCCCAAAAAGAAGAATTAAAACTTGGATATATCCAAGTCATTGAATCTTTAAATTACGTATCCGGCTGTTTTGAAGGTTAAAAGAGTCCAAAAAAATTTCGCCTCCGGCGGCTGGGGCTTCGCCCCAGACCCCTTGTGTGCCCACTAAAATTCGAGATTTGTCCGGAATTCTAGTTGGCCCAAGTTGGTAACCCTAATCTAAAACAGATCCTTTTGGAATTAATACTCTAGGTACACATGTATCAGAAAAAAAATATTTTGTTTTGATCCTGAGTCCCCTTTACCCCCCAAAACAAATCCAAAATGGGTGGAAACTCAAAATTTGGCAGTTTCAAGGTCACGTATCTCAAAAGGGGGACCTAGTAAAAATGTGACGTTTTTAGGGTACTACTAACTTATCATCCTAACCTTCATTGGCTTCAAATTTGGAGTTGATACTCAAAGCCGTTTAGGTGCGACAGCTTTTTGAAATTTGATGAAAATGGTGCTATATTTCGAGGTTTAATTCATAGTTTAATACCACTATTTCAGTGTTTTAAAGTGACTTATTACTAGTAACTCACAGGATTGTGGATGAGTGCCTAATGGGCATTCATCATGCTGCTGATTTGTAGGCTAAGCTCATATGGTATGTTGTGTGACCGTCCAGTAGATGTAGTCAGTTCGTTTGCCGATAGAACTCGTAGAATGTTACAATGCGGCACCCAAGCTTCATCGTTTTTTGAGTGTTTGAAAGCAGTGCCTGGGCCAGCAGGGTGAAAGAAGTGAATATTAAAATCATTCTTTTCTTCACAATATTGACGCACAATGCCCAACCACCAACTGCCATCATACACACAAGCAACATTATCGTTTATTTCAATGTCTTTTGATGGTTTAGCGAGTGCTAGTTTGGAGGTAGACATTTCACGGAACAAACAAGATGATGTTCGTCGAACCTGCATTGTATGTTTGTTTATTGGGATGAAGCTGTGATTTTCACGAGTGTTAGGAACTTGCAGAGCATTTTCATAACGTTGTGAAAGAGAAATGCCGCTTTCTTCAATTTTTTCACTGGGGACATAAATGAAGGATATTCCCTTTATTTTGCTGGTGCAGAATTGAAACATTTTTTTGGGTGTCAATATATGGTGACTTCACTGAAAAGCTTCTAGAAAAACTAAGTATCTTAAAGCAACACCATTATATTGCAAGTCAGCAAGGAGCATTTTTGAGGGAGAAGAAAGAAAATTTGACAGATAATGAATGTATTATTTCCGGGGATTTCTCGGAAAACTTTACATTCATTGTGCAAGATGAAATTCAAAGTTACCACTGGGTAAATGCTCGGGCAACCTTGCACCCATTTGTTGTTTATTACCGTGATGAAGGGGTAACAAAATCAGTAAGTATTTGAATTATAAGTGACAGCCTTCAGCACAGCACAACGGCAGTTTATACATTCCAGAAGCATGTCATAAATAAACTAAAAATACTGGCTCCTCAAGTAACTAAAATTCACTACCGGTACTTTTCGGACAGGGCTGCCAGCCAATATAAAAACAAACAAAAAATTAAAAACCCCTGTCACCACAAATCCAATTTTGCAATAGATGCTGAGTGGCATTTCTTTGCCACTTCGCACGGGAAGGGCCCATGCGATGGTTTAGGAGGGACTGTCAAGAGGGTGACTACAAAGCAAGCCTTTATCGAACTACTAACAACCATATTATATTGACACCCGAAAAAATGTTTCAATTCTGCACCAGCGAAATAAAGGGAATATCCTTCATTTATGTCCCCAGTGAAGAAATTGAAGAAAGCGGCATTTCTCTTTCACAACGTTATGAAAATGCTCTGCAAGTTCCTAACACTCGTGAAAATCACAGCTTCATCCCAATAACCGAACATAAAATGCAGGTTCGACGAACATCATCATCTTGTTTGTTCCGTGAAATGTCTACCTCCAAAATAGCATTCGCTAAACCATAAAAAAACATTGAAATAAACGATAATGTTGCTTGTGTGTATGATGGCAGTTGGTGGTTGGGCATTGTGCGTCAATATTGTGAAGAAAAGAATGATTTAAATATTCACTTCTTTCACCCTGCTGGCCCAGGCACTGCTTTCAAACTTTCAAAAACGATGAAGATGGGTGCCGCATTGTAACATTCTACGAGTTCTATCGGCAAACGAACTGACTACATCTACTGGACGGTCACACAACATACCATATGAGCTTAGCCTACAAATCAGCAGCATGATGAATGCCCATTAGACACTCATCCACAATCCTGTGAGTTACTAGAAATAAGTCACTTTAAAACACTGAAATAGTGGTATTAAACTATGAATTAAACCTCGAAATATAGCACCATTTTCATCAAATTTCAAAAAGCTGTCACACCTAAACGGCTTTGAGTATCAACTCCAAATTTGAAGCCAATGTAGGTTAGGATGATAAGTTAGTAGTACCCGGTACCCTAAAAACGTCACATTTTTACTAGGTCCCCCTTTTGAGATACGTGAGCTTGAAACTGCCAAATTTTGAGTTTCACTGCCATTTTAGGGTTTGTTTTGGGGGGTAAAGGGGACCCAGAATCAAAACAATTTCTTTTTCTCATACATGTACCTAGAGTGTTACTCCCAAAAGCATCTGTTTGATATCTGGTCTCCATTTTGATTGATTAGCCTTCAAAAAGTGAAAAAAACTCAAATTTAACTAGGAAAGTTTATGCCCTTGTTTATGCTTTAATTATTTTTATATTTTCTTTTTTCTGCATATTCATATAGAACAATGTATTTCAAAAGTATTTATGTAAGTATGGTTACTGTAACTTCAAAAACATGCAAATGGTAGCAATAATCGCTAACGTCAAAAAGTGACAAATTTGCTCTACCGGCACGTGCGATAATGCCCGTATATCGGATATGGTTTGCTCTAAAAATGTAAGGAGAACTGATTTGTAATCTACATATATGCAGGTATCTATGTGCAAAATTTAAAAAAAATTAAAAATGGGTCAGCAACCACCTCTGGTTGATTTCTGGTTAACCTAGACTGCCGAGCAGACATCGAGGAGAACGAAGCCGTTACACTAGTTCTCGAACCCTCCATCTGCTCTAACCAGCGGTATAGCCCTACGCGAGTTTCAGGACAGAGCGGTCACTCACTCTACCCCTGACCACGCCCGAGGTTGCTTCACTTCGGTGTTCCAACGACCGCGGCTAAACCGCGACAAATGCCGAGACAACTATGTTTTGTTGGTATATTGATGGTACAAGTATTCTAATGAGCGTAAAACTGTGAGAAACGACGGCATAGCCCCCACTCTCAATAGTAAAATGACAAGTGTTTGCACCACCCCCTACCCACTCAACTTACAGTGATCTACAAGTCATTCTAACAAACCAACAGCACGATTCCTATACAGAAGGACCTGGGTTTGATTGTCACGAGATGCAAGTCATAAATCAGTTTTTATAGCTGAATAGGATAGAGATTAATTATAACTAGTCCAGAGTACAACAATAAAGAAACTTTAACATAAAGTCAAGTGTCAAAACAGTGTCTGCCAATAGAATGGATAGGCCTATATGTGGCTGTGTGTAAGCATATGTGCGGGGACGGGCAAGTAGTGTAAACGTTGACTTATATATCTCAAGGCCAATTTGTGCTCAAACGTTCTGGAATATTAGCCAATGATCTACCATAGGCTACCCTACTTCCAGTTGAATACATTTACCCCCCCCCCCCCCCCACTTCCACGCACAAAGACTTGGGTCGGTAAGTTGCGGATAATTGGCAAAGATGGCCGAATTGTCTCCGGCAAAAATGTTTGGAAATCAATGGAAATGAAATGCAAACAAAAACCAGTCCCAAATGACAAGAATAAATTATTCTAGCACTAAAAGAGCATTTCTAGAAAACGGCAACAATTTATTAAATTTTTGTGTTTTGGGCAACCTGCAAGAAAGTCACAATATTGTTATGGTTGTGGTAAACGAGGGGCATTTCTATGCAAAGGGTCGCGGGTTCAAATATTAGGCCTAATCAACTTTTATACCGGTAACTTTTTTTTTGCAATTTTTTACTCAATATTTCATATTTTTGCCTGGTTTAATATATGATGGTAGGCCTACCAAAATTTTAGTTGGAATATTCATTTCCGGATACAAAAAAGCGAGGGTTGACATTTGCGTCACATCTAGCGACTCTGCTACTGTAGGCCCTAACTATCTTTATGCATACGGATTTTGATCCCTATGATTTAACATAGGCCTAGGCCTATTGATTTTTCCAAGTCCACTATTTTTAACAAGACATAACTTTGTGCCGGTAAATCTTTGTGCATGAGGGTTGAGGGGGTTACACTAGTAATTTTAATTTAATATTTTAATTTAAGGAATTAAAAATAACTTTTTTCTACGCGTGTTTGAATTAAACAGAAATTTGAATTTACAATGTTTTCCATGAAGGAGCAATACAGAATTTAGTAATTGAACCTAGGCCCTACCCGAATGTAAAGCGATATAATTTCAAGACTAGGCCTACGCATTTTAGGAAGCAAAAACTGATAATATAACTTTCCAACAATGCAAATTTAAGACAACCCCCCTATTATTGTACCATGGAAAATGAAAAGAACATAATCTTAGATTCGGGTAAATGTATTGCATAGAAAAAACGTTAGGGCCTACCAGTGGGGTAGCTACTGCCCATGCTCTGGCGGTAAGTAACAGCGGTAAGGGGTAGATATATGAGGGTAGGTGGGTTGGGTATGCTAGGTAGCATGTTGATGGGTAGGCAGGTAGGCCTAAGAGGGTAGAGTGGGGTAGGGTTGATAAGGTGTAGGGCTGACACTGGGCGTTTACACCTTCAGTAGGCCTAATACGTGGCTGAATTTAAACGCCCGCCCCGCCAAGTTGCCAGTCGAACCTTCCTCCCCCCTCTTTCCTTCCCGCACGGCCGGCCGCCGCTAGTAATGTGTCCTTGACAAGTGACGATAAGCAGCTGCAATGATCTGTCTAGATTCCCCGACGAGTTTTACCTCAGTCCATCTGTCTAAAAATAGCTCACGTGTTTTCGTAAAAGTCTGGTTTCGTCTTTCCTAGTTGGGAGTTGGAACAAGGGTAAGCGTTTACACGTTTAAACACGTTTAGTAGAGCAGTTTAATTTAAACGTTTAAGGAATTAAACGGGTTTGGGCAGCCCTAATAAGGTGTTAGTGTCATTTGTCATGTAGAATTGACAAATTTAGTTTAACAGCCCGGTAGGCCTCTCCGGTCAGGCTACTTATCAATACTGCAATAAAATGTAGGCCTAGGTACTGCCTACTTGTACTTTGTTTGCTGAGCCCTTGTTAAACGTTCTTTTAGTTTTTACCATGAAACAGTTTCTTTTAAGTAAGGGTCTTTTAAAAACAACGCTTCACTTAGGCCCCATGTTCGAAAAGGCCTACAAGTACGTAAGCATTAAGTTATTTTTAAATTGCAAATTACACCAAGGTGAAAGCTTATTTGATAGCCTACCCGACATATTATAGTAGTCGACTAGACAGTAAACTGATCTAATTAAAGTTAAACATAGTCCAATTGTATTCAAGTAGGCCCATTAGGCCTATGGAAGCGTGGCAGGGGGCAGTTATCTAAGTAAAGTAAACACCAACTAAGATTAGTAAGCAATTGAGTGCAACTGAACTCACCGAACGTGTTCGAAGACCGCGCCGTGGCCGAATGTGGTGACTTCGAACAGTGGAGCAGGCAGTGGGATGAGGCGGCCATATTGTTCACAGAGTTAACTTGTCGCGTACGATCACAAGGAATAACACTTCCCGTCGAGCCGACTTCACCCAGATGGTGGGATTAGACGGCCATATTGTTCACAGAGTTAACTTGTCGCGGATGATCACAAGGGCTAACACTTCCAGTGAGGCCAACTTCATCCAGAAGGCAAGACGAGACGACCGTGGTTCACCGAGTCAACTTGTCGGGAGCAGAGAAGTTACGAAGCACAGAGGGTGAAGATTCACTTCCCAAGCAGTCTGTAAACAAGAGAAGAGGCGAGTTAGAGCAAGTGAACTTTCAAGCAGCAATCACTATCACTCAGAATTAACTTCCAAGTAGTGAACTAGCAATTTAGACCCCACTAAAAGCAAGCGAGTGATCGAGCAGGTAGGTAGACTATGAATACTAATAGATTTATATGCATTTACAATGAAACTCACCTAGAAGGTGTTTTAAGGTCGGGCAGGGTCGAACGCTGCCCGTGTAGCCAACTTCATAGGGTAGGATGAAACGAGACGGCAGCACACAATTCACATGTGCCAGAGCTTTGTAACCAGCCTGAAACAAGAAGAGTAATAACGACTTTAGGGGAGTTCAGCCTTTTAACACTGTGTGTTGAACATGTTTCAAGGTTACAAAAATCCCAAACTTTTCTCTGGGATTTCCTGCTACTCCCAACTACAAATTTGAACATTCTGGGAATATGCAGTGAAAAAAGGACTGTGGCTAAGAATAGCATGGTTAGCAGTGATTGCACATTTTAATGGGGTGTCCGGGGCAAACCCCTCAAAAACATTTTCATCAGATTCAATTTAGAGTTTATCCGTTATAACTTTTAAATAGGGTGTATTGACAGTAGGCCTAGTATCAGAATAACTTGAAGCAGCAACAGTTGATTAATCCAGTGCACTGAAACTCACCCAAGGTGTTGGAAGATCGGGCGGGGTTGAACGCTTCTCGTGGAGCCGACTAGCAGAGCCTGGTTAGTGAAGCACGTACAGCAGAGATCACTTCATAGGCGGGCTGAAACAAGAGCAGGTTGTGAGCTAAGACATGTCAACCTTCCAAGCAACGTTCACTATGTGGACACACAACTACCAGCAGATTAAGTTAGACAAGACAAGGTTCAGCAATCCAGTGCACTGAAACTCACCCAAGGTGTTGGAAGATCGGGCTGGGTTGAACGCTTCTCGTGGAGCAGACTAGCAGAGCCTGGTTAGTGAAGCACGTACAGCAGAGATCACTTCATAGGCGGGCTGAAACAAGCGCAGGTTGTGAGCTAAGACATGTCAACCTTCCAAGCAACGTTCACTATGTGGACACACAACTACCAGCAGATTGAAGTTGAACAAGACAAGGTTCAGCAATCCAGTGCACTGAAACTCACCCAAGGTGTTGGAAGATCGGGCGGGGTTGAACGCTTCTCGTGGAGCCGACTAGCAGAGCCTGGTTAGTGAAGCACGTACAGCAGAGATCACTTCATAGGCGGGCTGAAACAAGAGCAGGTTGTGAGCTAAGACATGTCAACCTTCCAAGCAACGTTCACTATGTGGACACACAACTACCAGCAGATTGAAGTTAGACAAGACAAGGTTCAGCAATCCAGTGCACTGAAACTCACCCAAGGTGTTGGAAGATCGGGCTGGGTTGAACGCTTCTCGTGGAGCCGACTAGCAGAGCCTGGTTAGTGAAGCACGTACAGCAGAGATCACTTCATAGGCGGGCTGAAACAAGAGCAGGTTGTTAGCTAAGTTATGTCAACCTTCCAAGCAACGTTCACTATGTGGACACACAAGGTAGAGTAGAGTATAGAGCTGCGAGAGTAATCGATTTCTCGAGCTTCATTTTCGGGCTCACGCTGAGCCGAGTTTGGCTTTAGGTTAGATTTATTCGAGCCGAGCCTACAAAAACGTACAGTTCAATCATTTTCATCAACACTCAACAGACAGACTTGCCAACGAAGCGGAAACTTGTGTGGAAGAATGCGGCAGCCAGCGATCAACAGTAATCCGACTCGACGCAGTATAGAATGCAAACTTGTCTCATGTGGGAAAACCTCTCACTACTATCGTCCGCGCTGAAGCTCTCATCACAAGATAAGCTTGGGAAAGAAAAGAAGCTAAGCTCAGGAATAACAATCCAATGCTTCGTGCCTCGTGATTACGAATATCGTGAATCGGTTGAAACATGATCGCATCGCAATTCTACTTCAACCTAGTTCCACACCGACCATCTTTGTTTTTGATCAGCTGTGACCGAGTTGGCCGGGTCGTACGCGCACCTACCGTATTGTTCCGAATATAGCGCGATGTTTTTTTCCGAAAATACAATCTCAAAAACAGCACTCGCGTTATTTCCGCGCGCTTGCATTTGAAATAGCGCCTGAACATAGGCCACGCCTCTATACAACTCCCGCGCATAGTCTGCTGCGCTTCGCCCCGCCCACCCACTCGAAGCCACTGAACTCGGCCGAACCTTGGGCGAAACTGTCTGCTAGTCGTCAGAATCCTTAGCCGTGATCACATCGTGACCTAGCTTGTTTGTCGGGGTTGTCTATCTACGTTGCTAAGAGCTAAGAGTCTACGTAACGTAATAATGAGTGATGAAGGAGAAGATGAAATGGCTCAAGATGAACAAATGAAGACTGCTGATCGCGTGGAAAAGAAAGGTTTCCTCTGCCTTACAAATCAGCAAGGGATTGCGAAGGAGCTAGGCCTAGGCCTACGACCATAGATACTAGGGCCTAGTATAACCCCCACCCCCCACCCCCCCCCCCCCCGTGACGTAAACATTGAAGACCAGGAATCAGACTGGTGAACTGTGGTTGACATGTGAGCTTGTGCTTGGCCCTACCCTGTAAAAAACCATAGGCCTAGGCCCTAACATTGTTCAAAATGTTTTGTTGTAAGTGTTTCATGTACATTTTAATTTTCTTTGATTTTTTTCTTTTTTCTTGAAATGATTCTGAAAAATTGGGGGTCGTGTTATATTCGAGGTCGTGCTTTATTCGGAACAATACGGTAGTTCGCGCAGGCGGTGCAGGCTATACCAGACGCTGCTCAAGCTCGAGATATATCGCCACATCTATCTCTTTTGCACTCACTCCTAGGCATGGGCACGACTCGCTGGGTGGGCGGGCGGTCGGACGGACAGACTGACGGAAGCACTTGTCGGCTCACAACGCGCTCTGTTGTCGACTGGAGTTGCTCTTTAGGCAGCGGGCAGGTTCCGCGAGAAAGACAGCATCGACGTAGCGCGTAAAATAAACCAGTGAATTTGCCTAGAAATGGACGCAAAAAATACCCGGATCTTAAATCGGCTCCGGGTAATTACAAGAACCGGGTACCCGATGAAATCTCTAGAAAATATGAAGCCTAGGCCTAACAATTTTTTTTTAAATTGAATTTTTTTAAATTATGTTGAAAAAGCTTGGCTCGAAAATCAAGCTTTTTTTAATAGGCCTCCTACTCGGCTAGACCAGGGTTGCCGTTTTTACGGATTTTTTTTTATTTTTTTATTTTGAGGGTGCAAAATGGATCGACGGATTTTTATTCCAATTTATGGATTTTAAAAGAAAGAAAAAAAGTTTTTCGTTTTATGCCGTTTTTAGCTAGGGCTGGTCAAAAAATCTATATTTCAATGCCATATCGATAAGTGGGGATATTTTTTATGTATAAATATCAAAATTTACACCAAAAATGCAAAATTTAAGAATTTTGGTGGAAGTGCTGGGTAGGCAGTCAAGTCTAAATAAAATTAACCTGGCTGGTGCATATGGTGGATGTGCCGGGTCATAAAACGCGGTTGTGAGATTGTAAAAATTGTTAACTGGGCATGTCGGTAATCGAAATATCAAATAATTGGTCAATAGAGGCACGAACCAAAACTCTAAAGACTGAGATTATCTCACGCTGTGCCATACACTGGCTTAGCTCGACATTTGTCGATAACGGAAGCCAAACACATGACATCGAAGACAGCGAACGGAACGTGATTACGGTAGTATATTATTTTGACTTAATTGCCACACTTGAGGTTCCACTTGATCATGCACAAGAACAGGCTTTGTTGGTATTATTGATAACTATTCGATGACATTGCCACTTTGATAATCGATACCTAATGAAAAATGTATCTAATGTGCATCCCTAATACAAAGTAGAAATTATATTTAATACAAATTGAAAATAGGCCTACTACATTGAATAAAGATTGTCTGGCTTTATTTTACCTGTTGATATTTCAAATACTAACATCAAGAACATCCCTGATCTTTTAATTTTTATTAGGGGCTAGGGGTCTAAATAAAAATTATTAAATTCATATCAAAATAATTTTAAGTTTAATCATTTGTGAAGAATGAGTTAGACTTACCTTGCAATTCCTTGCAACGACTGATGACGACGCAAGCCCGATTGCAGAGACGTTGTTCCAAGTAGACTCTTTGCAGCAAGAACGCAGACGTGAGCAGTGCACGTCATGACCACAGGCGTTGTTCCTGGAAGAGGAAGCCAGTGTTAACATAAAGGTGAAAACAAGACTGATTAGACTCTAGTTGCTACAGGACCAATAAGATTTGGAGACTACAGTCACTCGAGACAAAAAGGTGTCCGTTTTTTAGTGCAGCCTAGGGCATAGTCGTAATCCAAAGTCGTAGGCCTGTACAAGGTCAGCACTAGGGTTGCCGTTTGATAATCAATATAGGTCTACTATACGATTAATCAACATTAAAAAATATCAATATTTAACGATTGAACGCGAGTATTGATATTGAAATTCATATTGAATGGCAACCCTAGTTAGCACATGACTTGAACCTGCCCCTTGGGTACGCAGGTCCTACACCAATTGGATACAAAGTAGTAAACTTGAAGGGAGACATTGTGTTTTGTGGTGTGCAAGCACCGGAAATGCTAGGTCGGGTATTTGTGGGCCTACCAGATAGAAAAAGGCAAGGTACCCTACCCGATTTACAGGTAAAAATATGAACAAACTATTTGGGGGGTGGAGGTGCCGGTCCCGACTTAAATCATTCCTCGTAATCTCCGATATAAGATCATGTGACTGCTGTTAATGGAGGGCGGTCCAGATTTCACGATTTTAAAGTAGGATTGGAATTTCATTTCAAATTGAAGACTGAATCAAACAGATAGTAATCTGACCGGTGTGCTTGCTCACCTGGTGTTAGCCGACAAGACGGCAAAAGGTGTATCAAGCTGCAAGACGACCCCAGCGACCGTGTCCCCGACGTAGATCCCAATCCCACGACGCGATGCGGATACACTGGAGAAAGAAGAATACACATATCTCTTATTCATCATCCTAATCTCAACAGGTAGGACACGAGAGTGATGGGTAATGCCGACACTGGTAGCATTCCATTACCTGACGCTGCCTCTACGGAAGAGTAAGCACTAGTGCTAGGCCAGCACTGTCCGGTACGACTAGGCCTACACCGCACAGCTAACGCAGGGCAAGCAATTTACGGAACGCTCAGTACACGTGCTGGCTTACTGGTTCAGTAGCCTACAGTAGCGTATCCAAGGGGGGTATGAGGTTCTACCCGTTAAAAAGTCAAATATCAGAAAAACAAAAAGGTCTGGCGGCTGGGGATTTGTCCCCGAACCCTTCCCTGTTAGGCACGCCCCCCCCCCCCCCCCATATTGTGCATTCCTGCTTACGCTAATGGTAGCTTACATCTAGCAGGAAACGGAACGTGCTCAATGACTGGCTTGACGTTCATCAAGTGACGACCAATCACAGGTAGGTAACCTAAAGTCGGAACTCTACTAGTTTGACGGGAATGCTATTTTTTATCAATTTTTTTTTTTTTTTTTTCCAAAACATCAATATTTTATAGTAAACACAAAATAAATGCGCGGAAACAAATTTCAAACGAATATTTACAATTAAAAAACTAATTTTTCTCTAGGCCTACGTAACAACTCACAACTAGTATCTATGACTCACAACAGACCAGGGCCACGCCCCGCCCACACTGTGTGAAGTTGACTCCGGTTAGCGAGGAGCGCTAGCCTATTCCTACCGTGCTGAGATGTTTACTCACTGCGAGTACCTTACAAGAACATAATAAAAAAATCCAAAATAGAATCATCACGTTTTTACTGTTATAGGCCTAGTAACAAAAAAACTTCACAACCTTTAACGTCGCTATTTTAAACGAAAATCCTATTGTAATAAAAGTCCTTTTTTTAAATAACGACGTTAAAGGTTTTGTAGGTGGAGTATTTTTGCGAAAAGGGATGGTAGGCCTCAACATAACATGGCTGACCGACAAGTGACTAGTGAAATGTGCGAGTGTTTGAGTACAATCTGTGAGCAATTCAAGCAAACTAAAAGTGATCAAATAAATCCAAAAGGTACTTTCCGCGCCAAATAAATACATTATTATATTCATTTACAAAAACTATAATAAATTTAATGTAACAAACAACATAACATAGCGTACCATGAAGTGACAGTGACATGTGCGAGTGTTGTGTAGGGCTCAGGGGTAGGGATTGCGTGTGTTATTCAATCAAACTAAAAGTGATTAAATAAGTCCAGAAACTACTTTCCGCGCCCAAAAACCAAGTAAACACATAATAATATTCAATTAGAAAAAGGAAAATCATAAATTTAATGTAAAATAATTTTCCCGTCAAACTAAGATTATACCCCTAAAGTCTGTCCATCCTTGAGGTACAAAGTGACCATCGATTGCAAAGACGGGCATCGGTCGCTCCGTTCATTGTTTACCGACCGCCAGGCCCGAGAAGGGTTGGTGAACGAAAAGACCAGCCTTGAGGTACAAAGTGATCATCGACGGACGAGACCGGTATCGGTTGCCCCGTTTATTGCCTGCCTGCTGCTAGGCTTTTAATTCGCAACCCTTCTCTGGCCTAGCGGTTGGCAGACAATGAACAGGGGCGACGCGACCGATACTTGCATCGTCCGTCGATGGTCACATTGTACCTGAAGGATGGGTACTCTTTCGGATGGTATGCCCAACTTTTCAACACTGTTTTTTTCCATTAAAAACAATTCAACCTTTAACGTCGCTATTTCAAACGAAAGTACTTTTCCTATGAAAGTGTTTTATATTTAAATTAGCAACGTTAAAGGTTTTGTAGGTGGAGTATTTTAGTGAAAAAGGTTAGTACTGACCGCCATGTTGGCGTAGTGTTGTAAAGTTGGGGCATACCATCCGAAAGAGTACCGAAGGATGGACAGACTTTGATGTAAAGCCTGCAAGGGATGTTAGGGAAGAGCTAGCTGTGCAAACTTAACCTATGGATGCACTGTATCAACAACAAACCCACGACCTCCTGCAAAGCCCAGCGTGACCCCGGATCCAATGACGAAACGGAAAGTCAACCATAGGCCTACATGATTTCCGAACATAACCCAACTTTAGCCCCACTAGGAAGCAAAGGGCTTTAGTTATAGAACCAGCTCTCCTCACCCCTCGCCGTCCCTAAACAAAGGCTAATCCTAGGCCTACATGTTTTCAACAGAGCCCCAAGTTCATCTAGGCCTACGTTATAAACATGATTGAAAGATTAATATCAAATTCGCATTCTAATTTGAGGGCTAGGGCCTAGGCTCACCACGGAAAATGAATGCCTAGGCCCTAGCCCCTAGCTCTATCCGAAGCCATACAAACAAGGTCATGCACATATCCACAGAGGTCATGCATGCCTTGCTCACTGTGCAATTGAAGGGCATGGGCGCGAGAGATTGTAGGCCCCAGTTAAATCGGAAATTAACAAAATTATGTTAAAATTTATTACACAAATGGTTTACTCTCTAACCTTCCTAGAATGAATTGAATATTGAGCATTAGCAGCGATAGGAACACAAGATCGAGGGCAAAGTAGAGGATAGTGGCCACGAGGTGTTTCGAAACCAACTTTGATTAGTAACCTAACTATATAATGAAAATTAAGTAACTAATTTGAATTTACAACTAAAAGAAGTTCTAAATAAAGGCGAAATGCTAGGGCTAAGTAGAAACAATTAAGAATGGTTGGGTCAAGCAGGCAATTACCTCGTCGGCGGCAGCAGTTCTAGTCTCGGCGAAGGCTGGCGGAAAAGTGAACGAGGAACGCGTGAGTCAAGTTCGGGGGGCGTTGTCAGCTACGTCATCGAGCCATACATACAGGCGCACCCTGTGCGAGGCTACAGATAACAGGCGGGGAGTTTGATTGTGGAACTTTCAAGTCTTGTACCTGATAAAGATGACGAGGACAGTGTTACTGATGGCATGTGGCCTACTCCGTCCCTGGGTACCTGCACCCTTGAAGGGAACCGCCGAACCGGGAACGCAAGATATTTGCCTAACACCCCCCCACCCCACCCCCCCATGAAAGATACAGAAAGAACCCACACATAGGCCTATTTCTCTAAAAAGGGATTTTACTATAGTATACTATCAATATCATATCTTGACCATATCTAGCAAATTTCTTCTCGTTGGGCATGTGATTAATTGTCCCAGCATTGGAGTAAAACCTTTAGTCAACTTTAAAGTGTCTGGTATTGAACCAGCGACCTCCAGAGTTATAGTCTTGCACGTAGCTCGTGGGTTACCTCTATCAGTGGTTGGTTAAATAAATCAAGTTGACGATAGGTTGATCCGACATCATAGACAGTGCAACAAGTGGATTTCATTTCAGCGTAATCATATGGGGTGCCGTATGACCATTTTCCCGCGCGTGAAAATGGCCGGATCGCTCGCAGCGCTATCTGCGCTGACGGGAAAATAATACGGCTCCCCATAGTCAACCGTTGGGTCATAACGCACCTTTAGTCTAGGGAATGCGGGAGAACAGACCCGTGCTAGACAGATCCAGCCACAAGCGAGAGAGAAAAGGGGGGGGGGGTTCTCTCGTTGTGGTCGTCATTGTCTGTCGTCATCAACGGGAAGGTCGTCGAGGTGATGGGGCCAGAGCTCGCCTAGAGCTAGTTTTGGGGAGTATACTTACTAGCTGATGTTTGCAATACGGCATTAGCCTCATTTCTCACCTTGTACGATCGGCATAGGAATACCCCAGGCCCAGAAGAAGAAGAAGCTTAGTACAACTCGGGTGATTCATTTTATAATTTTTAAGTAAAGTGCACAGAAATAACAAAATAAAATAATAAAGGCTGTTACTCGGAATTATATTGTGGGGCGATAACATTTACCCGGCTGTGTACTCAAACCTCGTCTCTGTTCTATTAGCCAAGCAGGGTAGAACCACGTGTCAATCTGCTGTAGAATTCCCCCCTACAAGAAGGGGGGGGGGGGTTGGATTTAGGCATGTTTATACTACATTTTGTTAGTGGTGACTATGGTGATGATTGTATTGTTGTGATTGCAAATCTTTGACTGGATATTGAATTTGTACCATACCTATACAGCATTTTAGCATACACTGAAATTGTTTTTTTTATTTTTGTTTTTACACCACTGAGCATTCCCATCCTTACAAACCTGCACTAGAGGGTTCAATGGTTCGTCACCCGTTTGGTCAGAATCGGCCCAAATGTCATGAAAATATTGCGCTAAAAATCGAAAAAAATCATAAAAGTATGATATTCATGAGAAATAATTCTTCGATCGTACCCAAAAACGTGGCAGGTCTAAGTTCAGAGATTTCGAAGGCCCCCTCAATTTTTCATCAAGATCGCATATGCCGTTTGCCCGGTAGAGAGCAAACAAACAGACAAAAAAACAAACAAAAAAACACCCAAGCTAAATTTTTTGGGGGTCAGTGAAATTGAAGTCTTTGCTTCGCTCATCCAACTACCCACTGAACTAAAAAACATAGCCTCATTAGACCGTTTTAAATACTCTGTAAAAAAGTTCCTTATTGCAAAAGCATATTACTCCATAAACGAATATTAAATTGAAAACCTAGTATAATTAAGTTAAGTTTAAACTCTAGATTATGAAAGTGTAATTCATGAACATATTTCTTGTCTATTTATTTATATAATAATTTATAACTATAAGTTTTACTGTTTTCTATATTTTCTGTATTTTGTCTGTACATCTGAAAATGCTTCTCGCAAAATGTAGATACTATGACAATAAACAATTTATTATTATTATTATTATTATTATTATTATTATTATTATTATTATTATTATTATATGTTGGTATTTTATTATCTTTAAACATTTTGACTATGATTTGTCCTATGAATTCAAGGAAACTTGAATGAACCATTGAACTGTCTAATCAATGATTGTTCAATGATGGGGATGATTAAGAGAGGATTTTTATGAATTTGAGTGTTTTTTAATGTGAGTTGCTCTGCAACCGTGTGAAATTGTATGTAGTCTACGAGTTTCACAACCTTGTGATACCAAATATTCTCCAAGTGTAGTAGACTGGAATCAACGTTCTATATAGCAAAGTGAATTTAATAGGAGCAAGCAAGTTGAAGCTTAGTATTTAGGTAAAACATCACAAGCATTTGCATTTCATCATATTTCAAGGTAAGGAATGCCATTAGCATAATGAGCAGATTCGAAGAATTGTAATTAGCTTGATGGGCAGATTCAAAGAATTGGACCATATTATATTACAACAGGATGTCATTAACAGTCAGTTAAATCCAGATAGAACCAGGCAAATTTCCTCGAAATTAATTATCATTAGCAAGTAGATTCCACGAACTTAGGTAACATTAAGACAATGTCGCGAATACGTCATCTTTAACCAATCGAATTAAAGAACGAGTTAATAGAGTCATCGTTAACCAATCAGATTAAAGAACAGGTTAATGAATCTACCAATCAGGTTAAAGAACGGGTTAAAGGATTTTTACTATATAAAGCAGCAGTCTTTAAACGAAAAAAGTTCAGTCTTCGAGCAGAAAGCTAGAGGTAAAGAAGGAAGACACATCTCTCTAGACGTACTGTAATACGTAAGTAATGGAAACTTGTACATAAATATTATAATGTGTTACATTGAATTTTGCATGAGATAATAACTCTTCTAGCTATTGTTCTCAGAATGTGAATCAGACCCTTAGGCTGATGCACGTAATGTAGTAAAAGATAAGATAATAAATTGTGTAGGCCTAGATGTAGTTAGGAATATAGAAATAATAAAGTTACATAAAATTGTTGTGTAGATCTAGAGTGTAAAGATATGTTTAAGACAGAATAATAAATATTGGTATTGAGATTGTTGAGTTGGGTTTTATATCTTGTTTTAACGTTGAACGCTAAGTCGTTATATCAATGTGTATTGTTGTATTGATTATCATTAATAAATATTGTTGACTCATGCCTGAGTCACTTACTCATTGCCTCCAGTTAGTTAGTATTCCCGCTCTAATCCATGCTATCAAGTTAGTATGTCGGTTAATCGGCTCGGTCAGTAACAGTGGTCGTAGGCTGGGTTTCGAACCCGTGACCTGAGTTGTGGAGCCTGTTAGCCGCCATACTACACAAGCTGTCGTAATGAAGTTGATCTCAGCAGTGTACGTTAAAATTACAACCACAATAATTACCCGTCTACATTTTAGTTTTTACATTTTACTGCCTCAAACACAAAGTAAAACTGCTTCCGAGATGGATGTCCATTTTCAGCCACTCCCAACCAATTCAACAGAGTAGTAATTATATTAATTGAGCCAGGTTGGCAGGATATTCTAAATGAGGAGGACGGCAGTAGGAGCAAAGTGCTTTGTGGGGTGAAGCTCTCCAACAATAGCGGCTTGGTTGCTTTGGTTTAATTTCCCTCACTGAAAATCAGTTATGAGACTGAGTGGGTGACTCTAAATACAAATTTATTTTATTTTTATTGTATTTAGGCAAACTATGTTTTTTGAAAATCAGGTTTCTAGATTGTGTTTGTTGTGTTTAAACTAGGGAAACGCCAAAGTCGTTGTTAAACGAGTGAGTGAGTGAGCCTAATGTTGAGTACCCGGGAACATCCCCTTTCCTCCCCCTATACCTAAGGCTGGATCTAGCCCAGTATGAGGAATGATACCGGGTACTTAACACATGGCTCACTCACTCGTTTAACAACGACTTTGGCGTTTCCCTAGTTATTTAAATTGAACATTTAAAATACGAATCGTGTTCAAATCGTATTAGCGTGAAACATTAAACAAATTTCCAATATAAAACAAAATGAACTACACAACACAAGTTTTATTTCCCATTTAACACCCCTCAAAAATAATATGTGGGTGTAAAAATATAAAAAAGTTCGAACTTGCGGGTATCGAACCTCAACCCTCCGTGCGGTAGGCTAAATGCTTACCAATAGGCCATGCAAGCCACGTAGATATGGTCCCGCTAGCTGCTACTTAACAAATGGTATCGATATTTAAAAATCACATTTTATTTTATTGTAGGATTAAATCGCAATGGATCTAGTTGATTTTGTTAGCAGTTCTCAATAATTTGTACCGGATGTCTGTTTGAAAATTTCAGTCCAATCTGTTCAGCGGTTCGGTTGATTTCTCGACGTACAGACAGACAGGACAGACAGAATCACAGAATGAGAGCCGTTTGAGTTGATGGAGACACTCGGTCGCTCCGCTCCCGTAAAAAATGGGCAGCATTATGGGGCTACAATGCATATAGATTAATTACGTACTTTTTATAACTTAACTTGCAGGCGTGACCTTCAAGATTTAGCACTTCAGTGCAATGAAACTCACCTCAGGTGTTGGTGTTGGAGGATCAGACGGAATTCAACACTTCCCGCGAAGCTGACTTCACACAGGTGACGAGACAAGACCGCCATATTTCAGAGGAAACTTGTCGCATGCGGTCACATGGTGGTTGTTCTGTTGTCTTGGTTTTTGTGAAAAATAAATATCCAATCTGTTTCCACAGCCTTTTTGTGCTCATTTTCCTGGTTATACACAGATGCTAGTTTCATGGTATTTTATTCAATACAAAGATGATTTCACAGAGCAGTTTCAGCATCAAGATTGTATGAGAAAATTACTTACGTTGTTTAGATTTCTTAATACTTGGGTATTTATTGAAGGAAATGTTAAGGATAAATTAGTTTTATTATTGATTAAAATACTATTTACAAAAATATTCCAACAATTTGGGATTTAAATTTCATACTCAACTAAGCTAAATAGTTATTGTTTCTATACGTAACGTATCAAATAGCCCCGGTATCAAAATCAAATTTTACATGAATCTTAAAATGCAACCGTTCTATTGATATCCACACTCGGCTGTAAAGAAATAGCCTTAAACAATCAACGCAAGTCAAGACCTCAAGAAAGTGGAAAAAATGGAAAATCTAAAACATGAGTTCCAATTTGAGAAAATCCAATTAAACTGTTTAACTTACGATTTACAAAATGTACATGTGTGTTCAGGTTGATTTGAACTTTGGACGTTGAGATCTCTTAGGAAAATTACATTTTAAAATATCTACGTTGGAATAAATCAATGAAGTTCACAAAAATGGAGTTAATTATAAGGATATTGCATGATTTTGTATACTTGCATACTGTGATATCATCATCATCGGGAATGAAAAAGCAGACTTTCTAGCAAAGATGGGTAGGAAGAAAGAACTAACTATGAAACATGTCTTAGTGATCACATCTCAAATCAGCTTACAACAGCAAAGTAAGGTAGGGCTTAAAGATGGAAGGAGGAGTCGAGAATTAAAAGCTGGGCAAACACACGCACACAATAAGGGGGAAACGGAACATACCGAAGTAAGGTAACAACAGCAATGTTCCGATTGGAGATAGGGAATGACCTGCTGGAATAACATCTCGAGCCAGAGATTTGGAATTTTGAATTGGATGTAGTATGCAGATTAGGGATGCACATCAATACTTTTTTCATTATCGATTATCAAAATTGTATTGTCATTATCGTATCGATATTATCGATAATATCAATATCACTAACAAAACCTGTTCCGACCTATAAGTGGAACCTTAAGTGTGACAAGTGTAAGTCAAAACAATACAATCGCGTTCCGTTTGCTACCTCGCTGTCGTTGATGTCATATCTTTGGCTTTCGTTATTGACATCATATAGGCATATAGCTCATTTCCAAACATCGATCTCGAGTGACACCATCAGCCCAGCCAGTGCATGGCACAAAGTGAAATATTCTCCGCCTTTAGAGTTTGGTTTGTGCCACAATTGACCAATGATTTTATATTTCGATAATCGATAATGAATTTTGGTTATCGATTATCAAAATAATATCCATTATTGATTATCGATCGATAATATTGATTATTGTGTGCATCCCTAATGCAGATTATATGCAACGACAGAGTAAAGGACAGACGGCACCTGCTTTTATGTGCTAGCAGTTAGATTATAGATTATAGGAAGCGATTGACAAAATGCCAGAGGGTATGGACAGTAACGAAAGGACGGCTAGATTAACATAGTTGTGTTTTAATACATTGTTGTTGTAATATTAGTATTCCAAATATTTACAGCGGGGACCTTGCCCCCTTCCCTTGACGACCCCTCGACGACAATGACGACAATGACTAAGACGATGACGACCGCGACGTGAGAACCCCCTTTCCTTCCCTTTACCCGTAGCTGGTTCTGACCAGCATGGGCCCCTCCTCCTCCCCCCCCCTAGTTTAGAGTGGTGCATTATGACCTAACGGTTGACGCGTCCTTAATCCAAATAAATAAAAAAAAACTGAACTGTAGTGTTCATTGTTGTGTCTGCATATATAATTATTAGATGTATTTAGTTGTCCTCCTTTGTAAATAAGTTTTTTTAACTGAATAGAATAAATGTTAATAAATAAATAAAATAAAAATGCATTATGAGGATGACATAAGAATGTAGATGCTGTCACAGGACCAACAACAGAATCACATCATAATGTAGGATGCGATACCGCTTATATATAGTACTTTTCCCTAATTTAGTTTGGATTGGAGAAGGGTTGACAGGTTGGGAAAGCATAGAGAACATAAAGCCCAGCCTGAAGGGCTGGGGGCGACAAAACTTTTCACCTGCTGATGACAACTGCAGCTAATTTAAAGTTGTTACCTTAATCCACTTCCTTCCACACTTGTTTCCTTTCGTTTTCGAATCCCAGTCACAATTAGTAGGGCAGCCTCTCTCGTTGCCACGGGTCTTGGTTCAAATCCAGGGTAAGACATGGTTCTTTTGTCGCCCAAGCACCAGAGTCTAGGAGGGAAGCTCCCTCACTGGTTGTGCTGTGTTGTGACTTTCCACCCTGCCTATCTCTAATCTTTTCTCCTAGTATGAATGAAGACGCACCCTTGCCCAGCAACAGCAGGAGGGGCAGCTTTTCTCTTGTTGCCAAGGGTCCTGGTTCGAATCCAGGGTAAGTCATGGATTTCTTGTCTCCCGAGCACCAGAGTTGGGAGGGAAGCCCCCTTACTGTCTGTGCTGACTGTGTGCCCCAGTATGAATGGTGTGTGAAGTAACCTTGCTGATGATGACAACATGCTTGCAGAATTTACTTCTTGCGTGGCCCTACCACAGGTTTGGTTATGTGTTGTGAGTTTTGTTTGCATGTACATAGTTAGCTGATTTTTAGTGGCCACCATCCGCCTGATGAGTCCCAGAAGGACGAAACGCGTCGTGGATTAAGGTAACAACTTTAAATTAGCTGCAGTTGTCATCAGCAGGTGAAAAGTTTTGTCGCCCCCAGCCCTTCAGGCTGGGCTTTATGTTCTCTATGCTTTCCCAACCTGTCAACCCTTCTCCAATCTAAACTAAACTAGCCATTTGGCCTTTTCCAAACTTATTGAACATTTTCCCTAATTTAGGTAGCCCAGGTACTGCATTAACTTCGAATTTCAACTTTCTTGCGTTGGCTTTAAATAAAGATGGATCATGCCAATCATTTCCTAAACGTATGGCTACGAGGGACGCGGACTTGTCACTAGAATCTGTGTAGAAACTGGTTCTTTGGGCTGTTCGGTATCTTCTACAAAGTATTGTGTATTGGCCAATATACCTGCAACAGTAAATGAACACAAACAAACATTAAAATATATTGAACCTATTTCAAAATCATATTTGAGCATTAACTAAAACAGTACATTGGCAACCATCTTAATCAACACTACATTCCTAGGTAATACGTATTACTCTGTTATAACGTAAAACATCTGCATTGCAAGACATCTACTATGCCATCTATTATGCCATAGTCAGTAACAGTGAGACTCAAAGACTAAGAGTAAAAGGGCTAATGTCAATATATGACAACCGACAAATAATTTGTACCCTAGGCACTTGTTAGATTTTATATATTGTACATACTAATTATTTATTCCAGTTCTTTTACGTTGAATGCCAAATTCAGGAAAAAAACAGCACTTCAAAATACATTTAAAACATTGTAAAACTAAGGCTGTTACCCAGTTTTTAGGGCAATCGGAAAATGCACCTCACTCCTCAATGTGTAGGAGGCTACATAGTGCGGCATAATTGAGGGAGCGTAGCGAGCGTCTCCACTTGACTCTTATGGCTCGAATGTCTGTTTTTTTTTTTGTTTGTTTGTTTTTTATTCTGTTACTGCTTCGATACAGGTCGCACCGTTTCTCTGATCGACCTGAAATTTTGCACACATGTACATACCACCTATGCGAGTTGCTGTATAGTTTTCGAACAAAATCCGATTGTTGGTTATAAAAAAAAATTTAAAAAATGTTCCGATCGTTATGAAATTTTGCAGGGTCAATAAGTACAACATTCTCTCATATTTAACAAATTTTCAGCTAAATCGGTCAAGACTTTAAGTAGTGTAGATAGAAATTACATTTTAACAAAAGTAACGTTACCTTGGCAACGAAAATTCGCATGAGAATCACTATGCACTGCCAACTAGAAGTAATCAAAATACCATCGAGGAAGCAGTGTATTATTTGTTATCACTTATCAAAGAGTTAAAATAGTTTTCCCAAAGAAATGATGTCAAGGTCCTCTAGATGGCGGTGGATTTTATCCATTCTCTCCTATTTTACAAATTTTCAGCTAAATTGGTCAAGACCTTAAAGACTAATTGGTATGTAACATTGATGTTTTGTCTCCCGAGCACTAGAGTTGGGAGGGAAGCCCCCTTACTGGTTGTGCTGACGGTGTGGCTCAGTATGAATGGTGTTTGAAGTAACCTTGCTGATGATGACAACATGCATGCAGAATTTGCTTCTTGCGTGGCCCTACCACAGGTTTGGTTATGTGTTGTGAGTTTTGTTTGCATGTAGTTAGCTGATTTTTAGTGGCCACCATCTGCCTGATGAGTCCCAGAAGGACGAAACGCGTCGTGGATTTAGGTAACAACTTTAAATTAGCTGCAGTTGTCATCAGCAGGTGAAAAGTTTTGTCGCCCCCAGCCCTTCAGGCTGGGATTTATGTTCTCTTTGCTTTCCCAACCTGTCAACCCTTCTCCAATCTCTGGTATGTAACATTATGGGAATGTCGTACTCGGGTCGTGTTGCACGTACCGGTGCTCGCTCAACAACGCGACGGGACTTTAGCGTTTTCCTAGTAAATATCATTAGGCCTATGGGGGACCGTACGACACAAAGAGGGCGCTGTGAGCGATCGCTTGTCACCACACATTTGCTTAGAACAGCCACGCTTTTGTCCGAATTATTGCCTCGCAATTCAATATTGTTACAGTATCTTATTTAAATAAATGTTTTATAGTTAAACAACAGATTCATCAGTATTATTTACCACAATTCAGAAATTAAAAAAGTCCGCCCCAACCGGGAATCGAACCACGGATCTCCCGCATTCCAGACAGGCGTCTTAACCACTAGACCATCAGGACGGGTACATTTGAAGCTCTGAATTGTAGTTGCATTATACATCTGAATGGATGGAACAGTACTGCAACGAATATCTGCTGCCTTTGAACTGACCACCAAACATTAATTTTAATGTCATTACCTTTACGCAGGTATGAGCGAGGGTTTATTTCTCGATTTGTTTAGTCGGGAAACACTCCCGTAGGTGTAATTGATATTATTTACTACAAGATCCGTGGTTCGATTCCCGGTTGGGGCGGACTTTTTAAATTTCTGAATTGTAGTAAATAATATCAATTACACCTACAGGAGTGTTTCCCGACTAAACAAATCGAGAGATTCATCAGTGTTGTGTGTTATAATTTAAACAATCAGCAAAGTTTACAAAAAGGAAAGAATGTCGGATGACAGAGGCAATCTAGCGCTCGCCTTGCGCATGGGGTTGTGAAATAGCCGTCTCACTCATGGTCTCACAGCCTCATTTATTAGCACAACAAAATAATCTCATGTATGAATGAAGGGGCGGACTGTGAATTCGTTGAACTGTACCGCTCGCAGCGCTTCTGTCATACGGTCTTCCATCTAGGGACCAGTAGGTCAAATATAAAGTGAATTTCCTCCATTGAAAATCAATTTGTGCAACTGAGTGGGTGGACTATTTAACTAATCTATTTTTAATTTATTCAAATAAAAATATTTTGGTTTGGAAGTTTGCCGCCTCCCCCCAAATGAAATATAAACCTGGTGCCACACAATTTACAGTTTTAATATCACAATGAGCGGCCAGAAAATTGAGCAAGGTGACAAGATAATGAGTATCTAGGCGCAATTCTTTGACTCCAAAATGACTGGGAAAAATCATTTTGAGGCAGCAGCAGAAAAAGGCAGTTAAATAGAATTAGATTATTGCAGAGAGTGGCTGGAGTTTTTTGGGGAGCCAAAATTGAACTGCTTAGACTGACTTACAAGAGCTACATCTTGCCAACCATGGAATATGGCCTAGAATTGTTTCCCACAGCAACTACTGATCAACAAATGAGGTTGATTAACGTAGTCCAAAGCCAAGCCCTGCGCATCATCACTGGAGGCGTGGAATGGTATTGCCAGATTGAGCCCATGAAGCTGACGAACAGAAATGCGTGCCATTCAGCTTCATGAAAAATTGATGGGCCTCGACCCCGATTTCTGGCTAAATCAAACCGCCTCTAAGGAAAAGGCCCATGCAAACTTTGCCGAGACCGACATCAAACTAACAGAGGCAGTTTGTCCAGATTTTCTGGAAGTTACACGACTACCCTTTGAAGCCCCACTTACAGCCAGTTTGGCTGACACATCAAAAAATTGTCTTACACCTAATTTAAAAATTGATGGAATCGAGAAAAAAGAAGATCTGGACCTAAAAGATGAAAATTCTGTTGATGGCACACTTGAAAAAGCACTTGTCTCTCAATGAATGGGCGCTCATATTCACAGATGGCTCTGAAGACAAAACCACCAATCGCCGCTCTGGTTATGGCGTATAGGCCCTACTGCTTCTCTTTTTGAAGAGGCCACCCCTCTTGGCGCAGGGGCAACAAACTTTGATACTGAAGCCGCAGCACTCGTCAGGGCAGCCCAGAAAATTGCAGAAATGCCAAACTTTCCGCTCAACAAAAATAAATTTGTCATCCTCTGCGACAGCATCTCAGCCATTGAGTTCGTCACAAAAGCAGCTAATTACATCCCTGCTGTGCTGCTCTTCAAAAACTCTCTTACTAGCCTCCGTCAACAAGACAGAACGCTTAAAGTTCAGTGGATCCCCAGCCACTGTCAAATTCTGGGGAATGAAAAAGCTGACTTTTTAGCCAAAAGTGGCACCAAAAAATACATTTCACCACATAAAAAAGGGAGATTGGCTTGATCATGAAAAAGGTGAAAAAGGAAGCACAGAAGAGGCTGCAATAATGAAATCTTGGTGGGATGAGATCAAAAAAGACTAGGCAAAAACTGGTCTCGTAAAACTGCCACAGCCCAGTTTCGACTTGCAACTGGTCATGACGTTCTGCAACACCATCTGAACAGATTCAACATCACCACCGAACCGGCCACTTGTAAACTATGCAACTTTGAATCCCAAGACAGAGCACAACTTTTCAGGTGCGACGCACTCCAGAGTCCAGAATGACATTGACTCCCTGCCCAATGATATGAGCAGGTCAGAGAAAGAAGCCATTTTATACTGGATAGCAAGAAAGAAGAATGGCTGAAGAAGCCACTCTGCATAGGAAAAAAAATATGTAGGGAGCCAATGCAAAGGACAAATTTTTGTACACTGAACAATATAAATAAATAAATAAATTGTATTTAGAGAACTCACTCAGTTATATAACTGATTTTCAATGGGGGACATTAAATCAAAGCGACCAAGCCAACCATGTAGGCCCCGACACAATCGACGAGTGAGCGATAACCAACCAAAGATCAATATTTTTAATAGGAAATCCTATAGCAATCAGTGGTATGGACAGTGCGAGCACCCGCGGATCAAAGCCAGAATCAACAAGGCCGATTTAGAACAACCTTGAATTTATTATGTGCTTCGTTGCTAGGACTGCTCCAAAGTCACCGTTTACAAACTCCTAAGACAAGAACTGATGGACTTAAGTCCAAATCAGAAGTTAAAAAACTTCTGGCTTTGACGGGAATCGAACCCTGGACCTTCTGCATTGGAAGCAGATACGCTAACCAAAAGACCAACGAGCCTAGACTTACTTTGAACATGGACTTTGAGTTTATTTTCTGCTTGAAATGATTCATCAAGCATAGTAACACTTTTCTCATCTTCATAGTTGAGTAGTTTCAAGGAATTACTCATTTGCAAGTACAGGCTGTGGTAGTACACGCACGCATCGTCAGCGTATTCAAACAGTTTCAGCACGCAATGCCGTGTTGCCGTCCCCTTCCGCAGCGCAGGTTTGCCCTTGAGACGGTGACTGCTTTTCTCCACCGCCGTCAGCCGTTTGCGTAGCTCTTCATTAGCTGCCGAAAATTCTTCTCTGAAACATTTGCACCATTAATGTTAGACAATAGTAGCATGATGATTAATAATGTGTGTGGGTAAATTAATTTTTCGTTCAGGTTCGGTAGGGTCTACTTACCATGGCGGTAAAGTGGAAAATTTTCCACCATTAATGACCCAGGAGTAGTAGGTAGTACGCTACTGGGGCGTAAGGTGGCGACCTACACCAACACCTCCACCCACACTCCAAACTCCCCCACCACCCCAACCCCCACTTCTAACCCCCAGACCCATTTTTTCAATCCAAGATGGTGGCACTACGCAACAGTGTGACCACTTTAAACCTGTGTTTTACATAAGGTTTTTACTTTTTTTATTTATAATTTTTTTATTTTCAAAGTGACATAAACCATCAGCTTTTTATTAAATTTTCATTTTCTGTTTAAATGTGAATGTGAAGAATAAAGGATCTAGGATAAGGTAGTCCTAGGGTAAATAAATTAAAATAGTCAAGACTTAATTAGGGTTATATCTCATAATTTATTAAACAATATTAGGCCTACACCATGATTACACATTTACAGAGTTGGTACATAATGCACTGGTTTTGGCATTAAAGCAGACATGTTTATTAGTTACTTCTTCATTTATATGAAGTCAGTACCCAGTTCATCATACACGATGTTTTCTAGATTTGTAGGCCTAGTAATGAAACGTTCTTCTTGCCGAAGAGGTTCAGTAAAGTTCTTTACCACGTCATGCAGGTTTACACTTGTTTCACGCGAACCTTCTTCTTCAATCGCAGCCATTTTCTAATCGTACTTATTTATAGGCCTACCACTTATTTATCTCACCATAGGTTTCGAAAGTAAGTAAAGAGTGAGTTACGATCTGAGAATACTTGACCAAATCATGACACGTCACTTCGTCACTCAATATCGTAGAATATATACATACATAATAGTGTCCTTGTCTCTTTTCTTAGGTTTTGTCGGCAACATAAAACACTTGTGGTTTTCTGGGCAAAATTGCGACAAAGATGGCAATAGGTTTCCCCACATGCATGTTTGACACGATCTCTTAAATTAATGTATTTACAGCAGTTTTTTTTTTTTTACAAATTTTATGTACATTGCAGACACTGATTTTATGTGTAGGCCCTACCTATGTTGCTTTAAAGTGATTTTTCATACATTCAGGGCCTTTGTAGAAGCGTAGACAGGTTAAGCACTTTATTGTTGGCACTAGGTCGTTGCACTTGTTACTGTTGTGACTAGGGATGCACATCGCTACTTTTTTTATTGTCGATTATCAATATGGTTAGGCCTATGTCATTATCGAATCGATAATATCGATATCAACAACAAAGCCTGTTAAGACGGAAAAAAAAAGTGGAACCTCAAGTGTAAGTCAAAACAATACAATCGCGTTCTGTTTGCTGCCTCGATGTCATGTGTCAGGCCTCTGTTATCGACTGATAGGTCATTTCCAAACACATATCTCGAGTGTGACACCATCAGCCCAGCCAGTGCATGGCACAACTTGAGATAATCTCCATCTTTAGAGTTTGGTTCGTGCCACTATTTATTTGATATTTAGATAATCGATAATGAATTTTGGTTATCGATTATCGAAATTATATCCATTAATGACTATCGATCGATAATATCGATTATCGTGTGCATCCCAAGTTGTGACACTGTGAGTATGTCCGGGCATGTATGGCAACCGAACCGTGATGATCGCATCGCACCCGGCATGGCCAACAGTAGAAGTGTATGTCAATTGCCGCAGTGACTGATGTAATTACGTTGTAATGGTGGTCATATAGGTATAGGTCAATGTTTTCCCTCGGGTGGTCTGTTGTGGTGAATGGGCCTTGAAACAGTACTTCACTTCCTTTCTGGTCTGTGAATACACTTATTTGGTAGGCTAGTCTGTCATGTGTTGTTGAAATTGTCTTAGCTCTGCAATTAGTGAGGTCAACGCTTGCGGCCGTACACAACTGCCTGGCCTTTGCAGTCAGTTGATTTTTTCTACGTATCAAGTTACATCGCTGAACTTTTGTTGTGCCGACCTTTAAACTTTTCCCTACAACAAAGGCTATCATAGCCATACACAGCTTATTTTCCGCTTCATCATTATCAAAAGCGATGATCCTGGCCTTGACGCGCCGCGCGCACATAGGCCTACTCTTCGTCAGTCAGAGACGTATTTGGCAGTTACTCGCCGTGCGGCACCATGTGGCTTTTCAAGATGTGTCAAAGTGGCTGTAAGGGGTCCCAATGTTAGAAAGGCTGCATTACTTTGAATTACCATCTCAACAGCGTTTAAAATAACATCACTTTTAAGTTGGTTCAGAAGTCGAAATTAAACATAAATTGGTTTATCTGGTGAAGCTGCACTATAAACTGGAAGTGGAAGCTGACTTTGTCAGAGGGATAGATTTGCAGATCTTCAGTTAGACTTTTCACAAGATTGTTGAAAGTTCTTTGAAGCCATTGATGAGGGTCAGTTCCAAATGGGATGTTGTCAAAAATAATAACTTATTGCGATTTCATGTGTGCCGGAAATCTTTTCTAGATGCCGTTGTATGACAGTTGAAAATCCTCACGCTGCATTTGGCTGATCTTCCAGCTCCTCCTCCGCCTGTTGTTGATTTCTATCCGGCTGCGGCTGCTGGTGAGAAGTGGAGGTAGTGAGCCCGTCGTCAGCAATTTGTGGTGTTAGCTGCAAGTTACTGCCATCTTGACCCCTGCAATGAAATTAAAACTTAAATTAGGTATGTGACACTAACAAAATCCAAACAAAATCCCCTTACTGATTTAAGGAAGAAATGTGTTGTTTTTTTGTTTTTTTAATACTAGGAAGCTTCGCAAACGCTTTTTCCGGCGCGTTGTTGGAATGAGCGTAATTTTTAAAAACAAAAAAAATCGTAAAATTGCGATTTTCATGAGAAATAATTTTTTGATTGTTCTCAAATTTCACACGAATATATTAATTCATAAAATTAAGGTTCTGTGAAACAATCATTACAATCGGATAAAGCATGTCTAGGTGTTATAAGTCGAAGATTTTTTTTCAAATAGAAAAAAATCGTAAAGTTGCGATTTTTCATGAGAAATAATTTTTCGATTGCGCTCAAAAACGTGGCAGTTCTAAGTTCAGAGATTTCGAAGGTCTCCAGACAATTTCATCGCAATTGGAATATTGGTTTAGCCGGAATCGTGTTAACAAACACACAAAAATACAAACAGAATACTTCTACCCAACTCATGGGAGATTAGATGTGATGGATTTATCCATGTGATCTTTCAGATTTGACAGCTACATTGCAGTCTTCTGTTGGATTTATGTCATGGAAGTCAACAGTCACAACAACTAGCAGTTTAGTAATAGTGGAGTAAAGATTACTAACTATAGTGCAAAATGTGATACCAGCATAAAAATTTACAATTATGTAGATTTTGTAATGAGAAATTTGATATAACTGGCTCCACGATATGGTTTTATTATTTAACTATTAATAATTAATTAATATTAATTAATTAATTATGTGACACAAATTTCAAAGTGGCAATAAATTAGTCATGTTTGGTACCTATTAATTAAGAGCATTTTTTACCTATAAAGAAAAAAAATCATTGAAAAAATATAATATATGCCTACATAAGTTATAGTTAAATATGTTGATTTTGCTGATTTTTTAGTTTTTGAACCAAAAGATCAAAGTAAAAGTAAAATTTCTTCTAACCAATGATATCACAGTGTTCACAAAGAGCTGGTAGGCCTAACTATAATTAATATATCTTTTTCAATTTTCAATAAGAGTAATTACAATATATTTAACACAAATTACAATAGGCCCTATGGCGTAAAGATGTCTAACTATGGTACAAAATATGATACCTACCAACTTAAAAATTTAGCAATCTTAAACCTGTTGTAATGAGAAATTCGAAAATAACTGGCTCCAAACTGAGTGTTTAGTCCTGTTTAACTATAAATTGATTAATTAACATGAATTAGTTAATTTAGTCCTAAATTTTCAAAGTGAAGACAAATTTGTAGTGTTCAGTATCAATTGAAAGCATTTTTTACCAACATTAAGAAAAAAAATACCTTGAAAAAATATATTGAAAAAAATACATGTTAGGCCTATAGTGAAATATGTTGATTTTGTGATTTTTTAGTTTTTGAACCAAAAGAACAACTTTAAAGTAAAATTTCTTGTAACCAATGATAACACAATGTTCACAAAAGAACTAGTTACCTACTATAATTAATGTATCATTTAAAAATTTTTAATAATAGTAATTACAATATATTTAGTATTTTACACAAATTAACAAATTTTCTTAAATTGAAAAGTTACATAGGCCCTAAACATGTTGTGTGACATCAAAATGCATCATTTGACTTGTTTATGTCAATATTAAAGATTTTGTAATGAGAATTTCGAAAATCACTGGCTCCAAGCTGAGTTATAGTTTGAGCATTGAACTTTTTGTTGTTTTTATTTTAGGCCTACAGAATTTTTGAATCCATGGCTAGAGTAAAAAAAAAAAAAATTAAATTTATTTTATTTTAATTTATGTCTATATTATTTCTTTAAAAAAATGCTCTTTGTCTCACTAGGAATACCAAACTGCAATTTATTAATGAAGAATTTCTGGTAGCTTTAGGATACTTGAAGAGTATTTTAGAATATGTATTGTATATTGTATGTATTTACCGTATATGTTGGTTCTGTGGTCGCTTGTAATCTTTTAGGGATGGTCTGCCATATCTTGGTCTAGCTGCGGCAACATCTGGAGCTGGAGCAACATTAGCTATGACTGGAGCTGGAGCGACATTGGCTAGGGTGCCACCTCCTTGTTCTCTATAATTAAAGAAAAAAAAAAATCTGATTGTTCAGCTGTTGATGCGTGGGTGAGATTGCGACCTAGTGTTGGACGAGAAGTCCCAAAACTGCACTGGGTAGTAGATTGAGAGCGAGAGGATAGTGGACTTATTTTAGGGGGGAATAGAGGGGAATGCCGGTTAGATAGTAACCTGAGGAAAGTGCCGTGACCGTGAGCAGAGCTAATATCACATAGCCTACCTGGTTGGCCGAATTGGTTGGCAAACGTTGTGACGTGGCGGGCAGTGGGCAGCAACAGGCAACAGGAAGTAGAGCAGCGTGTATTGGTGCACTAGTTTAAACTTACACTACAACTTGTGAGAGAGGTTTGTTGTTTGTTTGTTGTTTAAAACACACAAGAGTTTGCCCCCAGAGAGAGGGGCAAGAGCATTGAGATGAGAGCACACGGTGAGAGCTTTGAGAAAGTAGGCCTACACACACATGTATTGAGAGTGCACACGTTATTATTTGGGTCATTCTCAAACGTAATGACCATATTGAAAAAAATGCTTGCAAGAAAAAATTATAACATAAAATTGGATGCCTCCTTTAACAATACATTATCCAATAATTTGTTCTTACAGCCCTAAAAGGGTTATCTAAAAAAACAAAAATTTTTTACATACAAGCATTTTCATCAACCCAAGTGTACGAAAATGTCATGACTGTTACCGGACATAAAAGTGACAATTGATGTAAGAAGTTATTTATTAAATCTATATTCATGTGCACAATAGTTTTAGTTACATTATCACACAAAACTAATACATTCAATAAAATATACATTTTTATTTTAATCACTTTTTATAATACCAAAATGTCAAGAATGTTACTCAAATTTCAAAACCTGGTAATTAACTTACTAATAATGGACAAATGGCAAATCAAATTTTATCAAGATCACTGTTAGCAATGAAGTATTAATATTATAAATAAGATTAAAAATATGATTCAGTTATTTTAAACTTTAAATAAGACTTAATTTAATAATTAGCTCGGGTAACGGTGTTGACAAAAAGTAACAGTCTTGACAAAAAAGTTACTTTTCTAACAGTAATAATTTTTTTCTAAGATCATGTTGCTTGTTAGTGTACAAATCAGTCAACCTAAAGATAAAATCCATCTAATCCAACAAGGTTGTGTTGAGTTTAAAGTAAAGAGACACTACGGGTAACGGTCTTGACAAAAAGTAACATTCTTGACAAGTGATCACTGAAAATCAATAAAAACAAGTGTTTTGTTACTTTTGAGTATGGCAATGAATTACAACCTCTCCCTTCAAAACACATCTACAGTTGCAGGAAATTAATGCAGTAATCCACGATGCCCTTGGTAATGTTACTTTTTGAAAGTAACATACCTGACAAGTAACATGCATGACATTTCAACTTCATTAATTCATTAGCTGTTAACAATCCCATTTGAAAAAGTAGGGTTATGTTTGCTATGAGCTGGAACTTGATTGTAACTTAACTCAATTGTTAAATAAAATATTAAATACAAATTAAATTGTTTTATCTTGGTAACATTCATGACATTGAATTAAAATACTCACCGTTAAAATGTTTACTTTTCAATTTTAAAGAGTTCTCATGTCAAAACAAACCAAACTTCCATGATGCCATGTCAGGAGCTGTTCTTCTTCTTCTTCTAGATTGATCCACTGCCTTCTTGAAAAATTATTTAAACTCTTTTACAATGGTAACAGTCATGACATTATTATGATTGCCACATTAGGGACAAACACTTTCCACTAGTTATTGTTTGAAAATGTAAATTGTTAAAAAAAGTCACTAACACACAGTTATTAACTGTTATTTCTGCATTAATTCCAATCTAGAGACTAAATAAATTTTAGTCTTAAAGTCAAACATTTTACAAAAACACTTCTGGTTTTGAGGATAGGGACATGGGTTTTAACACATTTTGCAATACCCGACATTGAATTAAAGGTCAACCTTACAAGATAGAAGTGCAAAAATTCATGGAGCTAATAAAAACTATAAGTATTCTGAAAATGTACAACCAAAATTTATGCAAATCAATATCTTGATCTAAAAAAAAAATAATATTAAGGTGGGACAGCACAAGGGTCATTTTATTTGAGAATGACCCATTTACTACAATTCAGAAATTAAAAAAGTCCGCCCTCTCCCCACCACGTGTCTCCCATATTCCAGGTGAGCGTCTCAATTTTTTTTTTCTGAATTGTAGTAGGTAGCCTAAATAATAACAATTACACCTACGGGAGTGTGCTAACCAAATCGAGAAAGTGCACACGTATTGTACCGTATGTAGCGTGGCGAGGTGAGTGCACTGGACTGCAGTAACAGTTTCAGAGCTAACAAAAGTCTATGTCAGCAATCGCTGTGATATAGGTAGTCACGACATCTAGGTGGGGATTGTGAATTAGGAAGGAATGAGAGGTGTATTCAAAAGTGCATGAACATCAGTGTTAAAATTTAATTTTAGGGCCTAAGGCCTAAATGGTTTTCAAAACCCCTAGGCCTAAGGTTTAATTCAAATAATTACATTTTTTAAATCAAGAATAATTAGGCCTCGTACATATTAAAATCTACACACTGTCTGACTACAAATAGGCTACCTAGGCCTATTACACTGCAATCCAATATTTAAAAAAAGAAATGGAAGCCCCATGATACTCAAGGTAGGGCCTATTCAGAAAAAAAAAAAAAAAAAAAAACATTTTATATAATAAAAAATAAATGGAGGCCTACCTGAGCTACAATAATTGAAATATTAGTTAAATATTAATTATATTTTTGATATTTAGAAAACACTAGTGTAGGAATAAAAAATTACAATTACCAGAAATATTGACTTACTCTGTGGCTGGTCCAGCAAACATCCGTGGCATGTGGCAACGTTGTGTTCCTCACACACTCTGTTCACTAAATCACCAAGAATAGCTTCCGTTTGTGATGAAGTAGCCTGCCTGGCCAATAAACATAGATTGTCCAATAAACAACTTATATTAAAAGTATTTACAATGTCACAGTCATCGTCACTTTGTACCCCGCTTAAATATCACTTAAATTGTTTAAAATAATGTTCAAGTCCAGGTTTTCGTTTGGTAACAATTCACTTGGGCTCAAAGTTTTAGATTAACTTTATTAAGTTCAGTTTTGAGTTCATCAACTCGGTTACCAAACATTTACAACAATAACCACATATTCTGCACAAATGCAGGGCACTGACAAGAGTCAACAACAACCTTGGTATTTTCTTATGCGCTCTTTGAATTCAGAGACATTTCTAGGCAATGGATTTATAACTCTTTCATCCAAACCATTCCAACTCTTGGTCACAGAACCAAGAAAGGAGTGTTTACCTACATCCGTGTTACATTTGTGAACAAATATCTTCATACTATGATCTTTTCTACCTCTAAATGGTGCAAAAATAATCTTTTTATTTAGGTCATCCCAAGCCGGTTGACCTGTAAATACTTTGTAAAAAGCACACAGTTTAGCATTTATTCTACGTTCATGTAATGATTCCCATCCTAGATCTACCATCATTTCACTTGGACTTTGTCTCCTTCCATATTTACCTTGTACCTTTTTAATTGTTTTTCTTTGCACCATCTCTATAGCATCAGTATGTATTTTTGAGTGTGGGTCCCACACTAACCCAGCATACTCTAAACAAGGTCTAACAATTTCAATGTATGCTTTCTCCTTTACCTTTTCACTACATCCTCTCAAGTTTCTCATCACAAAATTTGTTTGTTTATTTCCCTTACATATAACTTGGCTTACGTGCTCTCCCCAATTTAATTTATTATTTAACAGTGCTCCAAGGTATTTACAATTTTCACGATACTCTAAACTTTCTCCATCAAGCATATAGTGATAAACATTCGTTTTATGCTTGAGTGTAAATTTAATTAGCTGACTCTTAGCTGCATTCATTTTCATTCTATTGGCCTTGATCCATTCCACTATTTTGTCAATAGCTTTTTGAAATCTGAGACAATCATCCATATTGTTAATTCTCATATATAATATGCAATCGTCTGCAAAAAGTCTTATAAACACATCTCCATCCAGACCTATCCCTATATCATTTATGAATATTAGAAATAGAAGTGGGCCAAGAACACTTCCCTGTGGAACCCCTGATAAAACAGCTACTTCATCAGAATATTCATCACCTACTTTAACAACTTGCACTCTTCCTGTGAGCCACTCATTTATCCATTTCACTATTCTTGGGTCTATTCCTAATTCATTTATTTTACTCATCAATATATCATGAGGTACCATATCGAATGCCTTGGAAAAATCTAGTAGTATTGCATCAACTTCCCCTTTATTGTCAACCTCATCAGACAAATCCTGAATAAGGCTCGCTAATTGACTTTCACAAGAATAGCCTTCACGAAAGCCATGTTGAGTGTTTAACAGATAAACCAGTTTGTTTCAATTGGTATCTTATATATCTAGAAATCATAGTCTCAAAAACTTTACAAACACTACTAGTAAGACTTACTGGCCTGTAGTTTTCAGCCCTATCTTTTTTCCCATCTTTGGGTATTGGAGAAACCCATGCAGATTTCCAATCATCTGGTATTTGCTCATTATTTATAGAAATTTGGAATAACAACTGTAAATAGGGAATGATCGCATTGCCCGCTAACTTTATGAAATCATTTGAAATGCCATCCAAACCCGGTGTTTTGTTGCTTTTCAAACCATTAATTACTTGACCTATACTTTTTTGACTAAATGTAAAGACATTTTCATTCTGGCACTCGTTATTAACTAACCTCTTATAAACACTACCTTTTCCCCAAATATGCTAGCATAGTGATGATTTAACACATTTGCTTTCTCCTTATCGTCTGTTATTGTCTTACCGTTCTGCTGAAGCACAGGTATACTATTCTTTTTTCCCTTCTTGCTTCTAATATGATTATAGAATCTATCAAATTTACTTTTTTTATTAGCGCTACTTTCAAGCAAATTTTCCATAAACCTATTTTTCGCTTCTTTCTTTAGATGTAAAAGCTGTTTACTACATTCATTAAATCTTCGGCTGTTAATCTTCCTGTAACTATATAATTTACTGCATTTCCGTTTAAGCAGTTTAATTTTGTTTGTATAATACACAGGATCCGGGTTTTTCTTAAGCCTCTTTTGAGGAATAAATAATTGAGTGGCTTCACTCACAATTATTTTAAACTCTTTCCAGTAATGTTCAATGTCTGCTCCTTCACTTATAGCCCATTTGTTGAATGATTCTGTAAGAAATGTATAGATTCCCATTCTGTCAGCCTTACTGTAACAGGTTACCTTTTTAGTAGTACTAGCTGCATCTTCATTTCTGTTTTTGTCATGGCAGTCTGACACATGGAGAAGCACTGCCTTATGATCCCCAATGCCATCTACAACATCACATTCCTTTACCTTTATTCCTGGTGTAACAAGAAATATATCTAATAAGTTATTTTTACCACTGATTGGACAAGAACGTGTACCTTCCCTTACAGTCTGTTTAAGATCATGTTCACTCACAAAGTTTCAATCAGTCAATAGGCCTATTTGATATTACTTAATTCAATTGAGATGACGATAGAATATTAATTACAATGTTATAGTCACTATAAATGAACATCACCACCAATAGTTTCATCCACTTCTATTAGTGGCATATATATACATGTTATAATTTTAAAAATATTAAAATAAATACCGGTAATAATAAAATAAAAACTGCACTTTAAAATAAAATAATACACTCTTGCTGTCTAACAACAGTAGCGACACATGGCAGCACTCGTCAACACTCGCAATAGGAGTTCAAACAAGATCACTTAGATGGGTAGATCACACGTAGATTGCTTCTGCCAGATGACTGATAATTAGGGACCCTGAGAAATAGCAAATAAAAAGTTCTCATTTCATTATAAAAAATCTTCAATTTCAGTACATAAACTCAAGGTAAAGGCATCATTTCGTCATAAAAATAGCACTGCAATCACTACCCTTGAGCGAAATGAACACGTAGGCCTCTATTGCACATGAACGAATATTTAGGCCATACAAAGTGAACTTAATTGGAATTAGAATCGTGTTCGTTAATAATATTTTCAACTGTCATGGTGCCAACTAGGGTACGGTAAGTTAAAACAGAAATGTTGATTTCAATGCCCAATTGTCAAAATAATTGCATATTTTGGACTTAAACTTACCTACAGAATAATTGAGGAAAGTTACTGATTTTGCTCTAATTTAGCATAAAAACGTGATTATTCCCTTATTTTGCTAGGCCTACTTCATAATAAAACAGACATACCGGTACTTAGCATAATTTAGTGAAAAAAGCCATTTACGAAATTTCAGGGTCCCTACTGATAAATTTTCAGAGCTCAGTGCTCAGGTGTTAGGCGGCCTATAGGGGTGCAATGCCCTCCCCTACCCCCTCTGTTTGAATAGCCTAAGGGCAGCAACGGTCCATAAGTTTGAAGAAGATGCTACCCCCTCGCTATAGTTTTGCCTAGGGGGCGTAACGGTTTTACAGTTTAGGCCTAAACATGATTCCACACGTCTAGGCCTAGGCCTACAGGAACTACCTACTAGGCCTATTTCACTTGAAATATTCGATTGAGACATAAGCATAGCAGAGAATCTACTATGTCAATGTTGTGTTTGTGTTTAATTTCAGATTTCCAAGAAAAATTTTAAATTTTACTAATTTTACCACTTTTTGGTAATATTACCGATTTTTAGATTACCGTAGGCCGACGGGTAATTAATTTTACATCTCTAAGTGTTTTGCACCATTAAATGTATTTTGGTGAACATTTATACCGTTTTAATAATGCTAGGCCTATGAAACTCTGGGTCAATTTCTGATTTTGATAATATTCGGCAAAGTTAAACATGAGATTTGCTGCGGTCGAGAATTGGTTACGGTACGTGGGTGGTCGAGAAAAGGTTACAAAATAAAAACCTAGGTTGAGAATTGAACCGATGGTACAGCCTTCGATTGTTGACCTTCATTCGACCAAAAGTATAAATAAATAAATAAATTCGTATTTAGAGTGTACGCACTCATAGGCCGTAGGCCTGGCCTATTCTACATATTTAACTGATTTTAAGTGGGGGACATTAAACGAAAGTGACCAAAGCAACCATGTAGGCCCCGACGCAATCGACGAGTGAGCGATAATCAACCAAAGATCGATACTAGTTTTGAAATAGGCCTACCGGTATAGCAATCAGTGGTATGGACAGTGTGAACACCCACCGCCAGAATCAACAAGGGCGATTCAGAACAACTTTAAATTTATTATGTGCCTCGTTGGTAGGACGGCTCTAAAGTCACCGTTTACAAATTACTAAGACAAGAACTGATGGAGTTAGGGCCCAAGTCCAAATCAGAAGTTAAAAAACTTCTGACGTTAGAGGGAATCGAACCCTGGACCTTCTGCATTGAAAGCAGAGACGCTAACCACAAGACCAACGAGCCACGTTTTGGTAGGCTACAATACCCTGAACAGCCACATTCGCCGGAACGTTTTGAGACCTTCCCCAACTATGTCGGAGATATACAATGGCTGAAATACAGTAAAACATAGAAGAATTATTAGGGTGTCCATTCGTCCCGGTAAAAAAACGGGACAGTCCCGTTTTTTAGGGACCTGTCCCGGTGTCCCGACAACTGTTCACGGGACGCTGTTTTGTCCCGTTTTTGTAAATATACCGATTTCACGTGTAGCTCGTGGCTTCGTCTGCTGTAAATTTACGGACTACGCGTATTCTGTATACACTTTTCTGCTGGCCTTGACTTTGCACGAATGAATGCGTCATTAGCAGGCGGAGTGTAGGGGGGGGGGGGGGGTTGGTTGACGGCATCAGTTACAAGAATTGTCCCGATTCCAACGAAGTTTTTGTCGTTTTGCAGCCGAGCAACATGATAAAACATAACTGTGAGTATCACAATAAATATTTAATTTGATAATTCACCCAAAACAAACCTTCCTTGGGTCCTTGCTTGCTCAGATCGTTGTAAATGCTGTCGTGAGGAAAAAATATCAAAAAATTTTAGAGTGCTTGCAAGCCTACTTCGCCTGCTTATTTGTAGAACTGATTGTATTCAAACAGATAGAATATATAGTTCGCAATTCGATATTTAATTATTATTAGCAGCAATTAAATGGTGGGGAAGCTAATTTTGATTTGAAAACATATTTTTACTTCATAGCCTCACTTTTACGAGATAGTTTTTTTCGTCTCGTACGCGTGAGTGTGTAAAATGCCGCCGCCTAAACGTGTGTGTTTTCAATGACGATGTTAAGAAGGACTTTCCTTATCTTGTTAGACACGAGACTGATAATGACAAAGTGTTTTGTACGATCTGCAAAGCAACATTTTCTATAGTTATTATCCATTAAGGTACCCCCCCGAGTTGCCATTTTTCAGTTAAAACATGACAAAAATAATTGTAGTATGGTGAAAATTTTTTTCGCCTTCGGCGGAAAAGGCCTCCGGCGGCTGGGGCTTCGCCCCAGACCCCAGCTACAGCCGCCAGAATTTTTGTCCCGCTTTTTTGGTTTGAAAATCTGGACCCCCTAAGAATTATGGTAAAACTTCAGTATAGGTTACCCCGCTTCGTGCACAAATTTTTCAACAAATACTGCTAGCCGCGTAACAACAAGAATCCCCAACCTCGTTTTTAACGGAAAGGATTTCGGGTGCGCTCTTATCGATTATATCCTAGAACTAGTGCGGCGTACTACAGCTATGCGGAAAGGTCGACTAACCTAACGAAAGTAGCCTACACCTTTAACGAGTACAAGCCAAATTTATTGTTTCTAATGTAGGCCTAGCCGTAGTTACTATCGCATTGTGTGCCCTGAAACACACATTATCGCTGGCTAGAGCAGAATAGGGTTCATAAGCTTGTGTGACAGCTTCGTTCTCCTTGGCGCCGTCTGCTCGGCAGTCCGGGTTAGTGGAGGAACCTATATGACTGTCAAAAGTTACACCGTCCTTTCGGATGGGACGTAAAGCCGTTGGTCCCCTTTGGTACTTTTTTGGTAGGAGTAGGCTATGTGCCGGTACCGGGTTTCCCCTCCTCCCATCTCTATTAAATTGGCACTAGTGGGCTTACATTGCCTGTTGCAAATAGAGCCATAAATAAAATAAAATTAAGTTGGCTGCAGTGGAGATGCGCGTGCACGTCAGTTTGAACCGGGGTACCCTATACTGTAGTATTACCCAAATTATTAGTTAAGGACGAAAGGTGGTCGAGAACTGCAAAGGGTAGCCTACGCCCTGGCCTGGGGGCGTAGCCTTTTTTGCTTGTGCGGCATTTTTAAACATTTTTCTGAATTGGGAGATGGGCCCCCGGGTTATCATTTAGAAAGTTTAAAATCCGGTTGCAAAAAAATCTTACTCACAATATTGCCATTAGCAATGTCATTTCAGCTTCGAGTCCTGCTTTTATTTTTGTAACAAGCCTGTTTTTGAGGTTAGGAAACTTGAAAAGTTCAACTTCTTCATCATTCACCCTGAAAAATAAATCCCAAGCCAATGTAAATAAAACAGTGGGCCATGGCCTAATATTGTGTTATCTTATTTTTTTAAAATTACACCTCATTATAACCCCTAGGCCAGGAATATTAAATACACAAAGCATGGGCCTACCTTTGGACAAGTTGAAGTTGTTCACACTGATTCCTGAGAGCTGCCACAGATCTTACAGTTTTCTCAGTTATTTGTAACCAAATTAATGTGTGTTTTTCTAGATAAACAAAATACTTTTGCAAATTTTTGTGCAACTGCTCCATTCTTTGGGTGGAGAAAGAGTTTACGAATAACAGCAACGAGAAAATAACCTAAAAACTTGTTGTCATACGAAAATAAACATAAAAAGATAAGATGGCCGACGTAGGCTACAGTCACTGCCAACTGCACTTCAAAATGAGCTAGGATTCGAAATATAGATATACATCTAGAAAGACTTGTATAATCAAATTATGTTATATTATAATTGACAAAATAGAGCTTTAAAAAGTAAAAATGTTTTAAAATGAGTTTTTTGGGGTGACGAGACCAAAGATTAGTCATAGACAATTTTTGGACGGACGAAAACAGTTCTGAATCTCTTGCGATTTGTTGGTGAACGTTGGTAACTGCGGCTGCGTTTCCTTGTCGGCCATGTTCGAGCCGTCGAAGCACCGCCGTTTTTACATCAGTTTTTCATTACATACATCTAGACGGCGGTGGTCGACAGATGAAGACCGTTCAGTGTTGCCAGATGTAGGACAATAAAACGATAAAATTATTATCGATTTGTACGATAATTTTGATTCGTGTACGATGTATGATACTGAATATTTGATAATTATTGTGTTCCGTCCGTTAATTTAGTACAAGGAAATAAAGGAAAAATAAAAAATAATAATGAAAAATGAAATAAGAAGAAAATAAATTGATTATACTTGAATAAAAGAATTTGGCGCACTTGAAGATTATCAAACCTCATAGACCAAGGTCATCTCAACTCTCAACCCGACCGCAAACCCTTTGTATAGAATATTATATATATTTAAATACAGGGTAAATTGCCTTAACCCTTGTCAAGCATATTGGTATGTGGAAATTTGTTAAATACAACATTATAATATACAATAATATACAAAATTAGAGCTACATTACATTACACACTCCAGAGTGGAAATTCTCCCTGGGCCGATGATATGAGCAGAGCAGGTCAGAAAAAGAAGCCGTTTTATGCTGGATAGCAAGCAAGAAGAAAAGCTGAAGAAACCCCTTTCCACACAGGGGAAAAAATACATAATAATAACCACAATGTGTGCAGGGTAGAGGGACTACGGTTGTTTTAATGAAACAAACCAAAATTTAATTAATTAATCAAATTTGTTTTCTAATAATTCTTGTATGAAATAATATGTGTTTTCTTCTAACATTAATTGTTTAAGTCTAATGCCGAAAGTGTCCGTCTTCAAATCTGATGGAAGTTCATTAAATATTTTGTAATTGTACATAGAATTCTGAACAAGAATTTTTTAATACTGTTGCTTATGAACTTTGTCCTTTAAACGTGTGATATGACTACGAATTTGATTAAGAGATTGTATTTTTGAGCTCATTGATTTTTTACAAGAGCTGTAACTTCAAGAATACTGTACACGATCAAAATTTGTTTTGGCCATATTTCTGGTACCTAAGGCCGCACATAGCACTCACAGAATTTTTTTGAATTAGACGAGGGAGCGCAGCGATTGAGTCTTACAACGCAAGTCGAGCAGGTCTTGATCGTGATTAATTCGTTTGTAAAATGTCTGTTTGTTTGTTTGTTCGGTCCCATACGGCCGAAAGGGGATGGAACAGATTGAGCTGACATTTTTAACAGACATCCGTTACCGTTACGAGTTTATTGAGAAGTGCTAACAAAATGAAAAAAATCCGTTGCGATGTAAACCTACAGAAATAATAAATAGGAAAGAATTAATTATTAATTTGGAATCTAACGACAATGTTTTGTTCTTGAAGATTTTTTTATTTAATTTTTTAATTGTCATGCGGTGACCAGGTGTTTCGAATCTTGCACGCTCAAAGTTCCCCCAAATTCCTCTGGGAGATTGAGTAAACCTTGCAATCTTTATAGATATATCGTCCTGGCTATGTTTTCCATAGTATGAGTCGTGTTGAGTACGCGGGAACATTCGCATTCAAGTTGATTGACATATAATGTATACATGATAGGGTTTTGAGTGTTAAGTTGGTATAAGGGCGCGTCAACTGTAAGGTCATAATGCGCTACTCTAGCCTCTGATAGTCTAGGGAGGAAAGACCTATGCTGGATCCAGCCTTATGTAGGGGAGGAAATGGAATGTTACCGGGTACTCAACACATGGCTCGCTCACTCGTCTAACAACGACTTTGGCGTTTTCCTATTAAGAGTTTGTTGGTTGGTTTGCTGGTGAACTTTGTTTGACTTGAACCGATACAAATCCAGTTTTGAAGCGTAAATATGCAGTTTTGACAACTAAATACATTTTGAAATCGATTTAAAACCTGCATATTAACGTATAAAATGTATATCAAAACAGCCATATTCATTTTGTACGATAATCTCAACTAAAAAACGATAATTTCGCAGTCGTTATACGGTATTTCGGTGTTGCAAATCTGGCAAATCCTTGAACTGAAGCAGCCCGAAGCAGCCTAATGAGAAACACCATTAAATAAATTTATTCGTATTAAGAGTGTACCAACTCAGTTTCGTAACTGATTTTCAGGGGGGGGAGGAATTAAGTTTAAAGCAAACCCAGCCAATGCTGTAGGCGCCGACACCATCGACAAGCGAACAATGAACAACTAGAGACCGGTATAATTAAGTAAACGCCGATCAATCAAGCTGGACACGATTACACCCGCAGACAGCGCCAGCCGCCAGAGTAAAAAAACTTAGAATTTATTATGTACCTCGTTGCTAGGACGGCTCCAAAATCACCGTTCACACATTCCTAAGCTAAAAATGGATGGACTTACGTCAACATCAGAAGTTCAGAAAATTCTTTCACAAGCGGGAACCGAACCCTGGATTTTCAACCACAATAACGAAGAGTTTCAGTGTAGCCGGTAGGTGTCACGTCGGTCGCACCGCTTCGAGCGCGCTCTGTCGTAGACTCCAAGCACCGCGCACTAACACTTTCACCGGCAAGAAAGCAGCTGTCACTCGTCGAAATGTTCCCGGGCTAGAAAGTCGCGATCTTCATCTAGTGTTTGGCGCGCGCTGAGATGTTACGCATGTTCTACGTCTAAGGTTACGCGAGTGAAATGTGTTCATTGACATCTAGTGACATGAACGGGAAACTGCATTCTGCTATGGGGGTGACGAAGGGGGATGGAGACCTTCTAAACCCGTTTGTTCACCGGTTGGAATTATTTACGACCTACGACAAAATAAAGGTTAGTATCGACTGTCGACAATTTGTCAACTCACGATTAAAATTTTATAAATTATGTGTAATCCGTCTTTATTTGATATCTGTAGCCAAAGTTTTAGCATTAGCATTCAAGAAAGTTTATAAGTTAATTATTTTATGTTGTCTTACGCAATATTAGGGTAGGTGGTGTAATAACATTGGATGCACACGGCATTAACATCCCCACTGTCAAGCTACACTTAACATTTTCAACGTGAAAAATATATTTGTAATTTATTGCTCAAGTTTTTGTATCAGTTCTAATAGCCAATATGTCACCAATTAATGCTGTTGATAAAAATTAATTCCTAGAAAAATTTAAAAAAATAATAATATCAGCTGAATTCCTTCAAAATAAGGCATGTGGCCATTCACTAGATATTTTAAAGGCGTTATTTACTTAATTTGCGTCAACTTTAGTGACAGAAATTGTTCAAACTTCTAAGTACATTATAAGTACATAATTATTTCAGTGCATAATATGTTGCATATCGCTGTTGTGAGAGCAAATTTTATAATATAAAATTATATGCTTGATGAAACGTGGGACCTTATTCGTGAACTCTCCGACTCAATACAACTCGCCGGAAATCCTGTCAGAAAGTTTATTTCTTCCTGTTTTCTTAGTCACAACCGCATGTGCTGAGATTGTGCTCTAAGTCTTCCAACTGACTGACTACTAATTATCAGATTATTTCTCGATTTTGATTGTCAGAAAACTCTCCCTTAGGTGGAATTGTTATAATATTTAACACAATTCAGAAATGTAAAAAGTCCATCCCGACCGGGGTTCAAACCCTGGTCTCCCACATTCCAATTAAGGCGCGTACCTGGAATGTGGGAGACCCTGTTTCGAACCTCGGTTATAGTGAAACTTTTTAAATTTCTGAATTGTATTAAATAATATCTAGTTTCGTCACCCGAAAGGATCACACCGGTTAAAAGTGGTGTTCCCTATACGCGTTTCCAAGCAAAGATAGATGGCAGCACTAAAACGCAACATGTCGGACCGATCGGTGATAGAGGCGAGCTGCTTACGGCGAGCGCTGTATATTCAGTCAGGTTCAACTTGATTTTTGTTACATTTCTGATCATTTGCGAAAACATTGTTGATTATGTCATATCGTCCGCGTATTTTACTAGTAAAATTGGTAGGTTTTGGGGATCGGCTTTATTAAAAACGGGAATTTAATGGCATTTTAAATTACAACAAATAATTGAGATTATTTGATGATCACTCAACGATATTAGCTCGAAAAGAACAAACCACACTGTTAAACTATTAAATACAGAAACAAGTTTATCAAATAATGTTGAATGATGAAGATCGATGATATTTTGCCAAGAAAATGTTGCCCACCAATACTTATAATTTCAATAAACTTGATATCTAAAAATCAAAAGAGCTTCTAGCAAATTATAGCCCTACACTTGTTTTGCACGTTTTCTACATCGTTTTACAATGTAAACGCAATCGGAGTAGGCCTACATATATATTTATCTACTATACACTTAGGACTACTGTTTTCCAAATATACATTTTATTAAAAGTAGGCCTATTGAATAGCTGATGGCCTATTTTTATTATTGTTTTGTATGTCAATAATGGCATGACGCGTAATTCTGCAGACAGCTTTAAAATCTTGTAGGTCATATCATTATACTTTCTATTTTTATAATATAAATCATATTTATTATGATATTATGTATAATATTATGTTATAAATGAACAATGACGGTAAACGGTATATGTAGGCCTATATGAATTATATATGGTAGAAAAGGAGTTGGGACTTGTGCATAAGCCCTAATACAATTATTATTATTTTTGTTATTGTTTTGTTGTTATTATTATGACTTTATTTATATTAAATTATCATAGTATAACTAAAGAAGTATATCTCAATTAAAAGTGCCATAAGAAGCGAGCGTTACTGTACGTGTGTGTTTACTATGAGTTGTGAACATTCTTGACGGTTTAAATTTGATTTAGTATTTTTTATTGTACCCTGTTAGTCTATAAAAGTATATAGCCTATAAATACCAATGATTTATTATGATATTACAATAGAGAATTGTAATATGGATACAAATGCCATCCCCGGTGTCTCATGGGTGCATGGGGCGCAGGTCTGAATATAGTAATATTATTCTGGTGGACATGGTCTCGAATCCCGCATATTGGAGAGCGATTTTATCATTTTGGTGCACCCCCATGCTTTTGATTATCATCAATTAACAACATTTTGGCAGAGCAACGACAATGTACCTGTGATTGTACATATTTATAAGTAACAAACACGGAATAACATGTGTTCTTCAGGTAAGCACATAGCGCGCTCCTCCGACTATCACTGATCGGACAGTTGCATTTTTCGCCGCCAGGTAGCAACCCCTTTGCTTGGAAACGCGTATACCGGGCATCCTCAAGAGACGGTATCGATCAGGCTATCAGAAGTAGCCAGTAGGTGAGTCTGTCACGTCTGTGATAACGCCGCACTTGACGATAAGAGCTAGTGTCCGCCACTTCACCTATAGCACGTCACTCCTTATACTACTTTATAAAACACTTTTCTGATTTTGCTCAAAGCAAATAATACAAAATATATTATACATTGTTCAAATATTGGCCTCTACTTTATAATTACTATAATAGGAAAACTCCAAAGTCGTTGTTAGACGAGTGAGCGAGTCATGAATGTTGACTATACCCGTTAACATTCCATTTCCTCCCCCTACCTATCAGGCTGGATCCAGCATGGTTCTTTCCTCCCTAACCTATCATTGGCTAGAGTGGCGCATTATGGCCTTACATTCGACGCGCCCTTATACCAACTAAACTCAAAACTCTATCATTTATTCCTTGTACCTTATACATCAATCAACTTAAATTCAAATGTTCCCGGGTACTCAACACATGACTCGCCCACTCGTCTAACAACTACTTTGGCGTTTTCCTAGTCAATAGGCCTATATTCGTCTAAAGGCGCCCTTTATACCCGGAATGTTGGAGACCCAGGTTCAAACAACGGTCGGAATAAAAAAATCTTGATTAATTTATTATTTCTGGAAAATTCATAGAACATGTTTCGTAATGCATATACTGTACTATAAAAAACATATAACCAGTACGAAATACGAGTAAAGATTGCAAGGTTTCTCCGAGCGGAATTTTGCAGGGTAACCTTGTGCGTGCAAGATTCGATACACCTTGGTCACCGCCTACATTAAATAAATGAATCGATACAATCAAAAGCATTGTCGAAATTAAATCCTACACATTTGCAGTCTAATTTTTAATTTATTATTTCTTGTAGGTTTAAATCGCAACCGATTTTGCTCATTTTGATACCAGTTATAAGTACACTGGTCACGAATGTCAGTTTAAAATTTCATCTCATCCATCTGTTTGGCTGTTCGGCCGTATGGCATCGTAAAACCAAACAGACAGACAGACAGACATCCTCACAGTGAGTTCTGATCCGCTTATAACACTTCGTTCGCTCACTCGTCTAATTAATACCGAAATCCAGAATTTTAATTTGTTGGCAGGTTAACCTCTTTTGGCCAGTCCTAATTTTATGATAAACTGACGCGAAATCGATTTCGTTTGTTTTTGTCCGTGTGCACATTTTTTCGTAAATTTAAAGGCCTATATTGAAATTGAAATTTTCGCACAAATAAATAAACGACGAGAAGATATTCCAAGTAGGCCTATTGCACTTTGCTTCGGTGGTCTGTACATGGTAGACGTCGTGGGGCTGGGGTGGTACGGTGGGGTGGGGGGGGGGTGGGGGGGGGGGGGTTGGCATACGTGTCCCCGATGGGGCTTCTTACGGGGAAATCAGCGAGGTTTAGCACTTTCAGTAGGGACTGCTGTTGAAGAGAATCGATCCCGCAACCTTTCAAAAGCTCGAGGCTACGTCTGTTGGTGACGAGGCGGTTGTCATAGCAACGAGTATAAGCTGGTGTCATAGCAACGAGAACAGGCTGTTGTCATAGCAACGAGGATAAGCCGAAGGTTCTGGGTTCGAACCCCAGTCTGGGCAAAATTTACAACAATTGCTGTGAATCAAAAGCTATGTCCTTAAAGCGAACTTGTGCTTAAAAACTTTGGATAGATAAACACAACTGTTGTTTCGAATTCAATTTTTTTGGTTGATTAAACGTCCTAAATATATTCATTATTTAAAAATTGACTTTATTATTATATTTCTCATCGAAAAAGTAACGGGGCTAAAATATGTTATACTCATTCAACAATTAAAAAAATATTCGGTATATTATCTGCACATGCTGCTTTGTTGAACGAAGTTTGTAAATAAAGCTGAAAATGTATTGATAATGGTCTCACTTTTCCTTGAAAAAAATTATCAGATGAAAGACTTCCAATGCATCAGTTATTTTCTAATATCGACTGCAGAATCACAATAATGTATCCGTCAGTTGATCATGAGTTATGACCAATAAGCTGGTGGACTGATTAATTTGTTTGTTGAGATTTGAGAATGAAACTAAAATAACCTTATTTGAAAACTTAGTTACTAGAAGCGAATTTTCGTTAATCGTTTCATTGGCTTGACTCCAGTTCCAGTTCCAGATGACAAACTAAATGTATGACCTGTGATAAATGATTAGTAATCCAGTTGCAACACAATATTGCGATACAACTGACACGGATTTTACTTGCATCTCCATCCTTCAGAATAAAGATTTTATTGGTGTATTACATTTTTACAGCACACATTTTCTCCTCCGAGAAAAATGAAGTCTTTGAAACTTTCTCGTGTTATCCGAATTATTCCTTATAAAATAATTATCATTGCCCTATAGTTTAAGAGCATATTATAGGCCTAAGGAATAGTCTTAAAATAAACTCAACTTTCTTTCAGTTATATTATATATATATTGGGTTGCTAAGGTATTTATAAATTGTTAACGGCATAGAACTAGAAGTGGTTTCATTTTCGGTAATGATTTACTTTCGAATGTTCAATCGTTCTACAAGTACAGCAGTGTACAACGAAGCATAAACATCTTTGCGTATAACTGTACCATTAGTTGTAGATCACATATAGCGCATTGCCACAAATCATCACTGATATATTGAAGTCATAACGATTCTGTAAGTTTACACCCTACAGCCGCCCAGTCCCAAGACACATGTGTTCCATGTGGTAGCAAATCTGCAACGTGCTTTCGTCCGATCTATCTTCTCTACTTGCAGATAACTATTAAGTATTTATGAGCAAGAATAGGGTTACTATTGAACTTTCATAAAATACCGAGAGCGGTATAATTTATATTTTTACCGTGAGAATTAAACCCTGTTAGGGTGCAATGTATTCTCCCTTCAGGGGTGCTGATAGGACAATTGTGAAGGGATGTCCGACGGCTGTTTAAGAGGTCTTAACGAACTAGGAAAAAAAATCATTATTGGATTTCTATGTGTATCCTGAGGGAAGGAGAGGGGGGGGGGGTTCGCCCATGGATCTAGGACAACCTAGGAAAAAAAAAGAAAAATCCTAGGAAAACCTTCAGCCAAAATTGCTGGTCTCGACGGGATTCGAATTCGGGACCTCCCGAATGCAACACTGCCGGTATGAAAGAATGATGTGAAAAATATCAAGACAATCAAGACAAATCTGGCTCCACTCGGCATTTTGGGGTAGAATAAAATTATTTTTAACCCTTAAAAAATTAAAATTAATTTACATAATGTTTTGTCTCTCTCCGAATCAGGTGAAACACAATCACTCCGTAAAATATAATAACAACCAGTAAAATCCAGACAACTCACTCTCATTTCTTCAATATCATCAGCTTTGTTGACCCGAATAAAGCGCAGCAAAGCAACTCTCATGCTCATGGCTTTCTAGTAAGAGTAACACACCCGCTATGTTATTGTGGTATAGGTAGAGCTATGAAAAATTGCATTTATATTCTGAATATTTAGCATTAATTTTTCCAAATTTAGCATTTTGTAGCATTAATTTTCTTCTTTCCACCAAAACCCCAAATGTGGGGAGTTTCTTGTATTTTTAATGGGGAATGAATTCAAATTATGCTTTATAGGAACATTTCAATTCAATGTAGTCACTTTAAACGTTAGAACACAAGGCTAAACCAATTCTCAATTGGTATAGGTAAACCTTATTTTCAGTAAATTTAGCATTTTGTAGCATTTTTAAGAATACTCACTGATTTACCTGCAACAATGTCACTGCCTCCTAGATGCTACTCGGTTGCCACGAGCAGCATCTAGGAGGCAGTGGTGAATGTACTTGTAACAAGGTGGGCTTGACCCTAAAACTAAACGACCTCACTCCAGAACTTGGATCCATTGGTTTGTGTTCACACCTAAAGCTAAGAGGGGCCTTGCACTGATCCCGCTCAAGAGGTGCATAAGATTAAGATTAATAAGATACTAAACTAAATGTAGTAATAAGGTCAAACAAGTTTGCCAGTATAGGCCTATGTCAATGCCTAAGCATTGTTCAATTGTAATATTAATATGATTATAACATAACTTTTTTTTGTTTTTAATGGCAGTGTGAAGTTCAGACTATGTGCCGGCTTTGCTTTCTATGGTATAATTACGCCGATAGTATAATATGTACCTTTCTATAAAGATGGCTCATGTGTATCGCGTGGGACTCTGGTTCGGGAGGTCCCGGGTTCAAATCCCGTCCAGACCGGCAATCCTTTACTTTTTCCGAGGTTTTCTCGGTCGTTAATGCGAATGCAAGGCATTGAGTTCTCTAGAACCATCCTCGGACATCCCTTCTCAATTGTTACTTATAACTCCACATACCTAGTTAGTTTCATAAAGACAGGCATTCATGGCACCCTGGGCATGTTTCCCACGCGACATTTTTATGAGAGTTACGTCTGGTAGTTGTACAAAGATAAGTTTGTAGTTTTCGCTGCATATAAGTACGCATGTTGAGACGGTAAGTGATGTCAGCGATGTAGTGTGTGGGTGAGCGTATAGAAGCCGCAGACATCCCCCCCCCCAACCCGCCAGTGTTGACACTTGAAGGACTTCACCCTTCTCAGTTGTCAGGATTCTCATTCGGATTTCACGCTCCAGTTATGCAACATAGCTGTCCAGACCAGACTATCGTCGGTGTCCGTTTACCTAGTTATGTTATATAATATCTCCTATTAACAATCAATGAAGGACAACATATACAATTTACATGAAATTTGTTATACAAAGATGTTTTACATTGTACACATCAATAACACAAATTACCTATTAATTTAAACTATAATTTCAAACATTTGAATTACATTTAATTGATTTGATTTGAATGCAATTTAAGTTTATATTGACAACTAAAACGCCCAATATAAAATGTATTTATACTTGAACTCACATTGATATGGTGTTTTACCGGCGAGTGGTAATACATTTTATATGTAACCTCTTGACGTTGATTCTAAATAGAAATGTATGCCATTTGTGTTATTCAAGTTGTCTACTGCATGTTGATTTGTTTAAATACATTGTTGTAGTATTTAAATATTGTATTATGTCTTAGTATTGTTTTAAAATGTCCTCAATATATTAATATTCAGTCTTTAGCTATCTATAGTTACACGGCACTTGTATGTCGTTACCCTTTGTGAAGGAAAATAAATAAAATAAATAAATAAACCATAAAATCTTGTATTCTACAGTCTTACAGAAATAAAGCATTGAGTAAAAAATCATAACATTTTAAAATTTTTCACCTTTTTGTAACAATTGTTTTTTCAAAGTAAAATTCTAAATTGGAATTGGTATCTACTATATTATTTTATAACTACTGAGATTCTTTGAACAGTTAGGTTTAATAAGTATAAACAATATTTGGACTTATCATGTTCTTTTAATAAATTAATATATTAAATTAAAGGTAAAGCAATATTTCGGGTACTTTCAGTACCCTTCAAAAGGCAACAAAAAAACCTTTAATTTAATATATTAGTTTATTAAAAGAACATGATAAGTCCAAATATTGTTTATACTTATTAATACTACATTATTGTTATCCAAATCTCGGAATTCAAAACGTAAATGAAAAATAAAATTGGACACACATGAAAATACCAATACGTTCTAATTAAACAGTTGTATCTTTAATAATTAATCACTTTCTTTTTAAACTATATTTGAAACTCAGGCGCTGAAGCCCAAGCACCATGGTAATCACTGCAATAGGGCGTAATAGCATGTCTGCATAGCATGCACCACTGCCTCCTAGATGTTGCTCGTGTCTCCTTGTTGAGCCACGAGCAACATCTAGGAGGCAGTGGTGTCTGCATAGCATGCACCACTGCCTCCTAGATGTTGCTCGTGTCTTCTCGTTGAGCCACTGCCTCCTAGATGTTGCTCGTGTCTTCTCGTTGAGCCGCGAGCAACATCTAGGAGGCAGTGGTGCATGCTATGCAGACACCACTGCCTCCTAGATGTTGCTCGTGTCTTCTCGTTGAGCCACGAGCAACATCTAGGAGGCGGTGGCATGCACAATACACATTGTTCTGCATGGTAATCATGCAGTATGTTATCGTTATTGAACTGCAGCAAAGATTTGATTACAGTTTGAAGATTACCTTTTGGTATATTCATAAAACACATAACTCGTTGGTCTTATCAAAGTTTGTGAAGTAGCGAAGCGTGTTCTAGACCAAAACTTTCAAGTTGTCGTTACTCGTTCGTCACTTCTCGTAGTTACCAATTAGATAAAACACTTCTTAATCGGTTATCAATAATACTTAAGTTAAAGTGTTATTATCTTGGTTGACAACCGAATTATAGTCATGTCACTCAATCTCATCAATATCAGCGTGAGAAAGGGGTTAGGGGAGGGGACCTTTGCCCAAATTAATTCATATTCTCTTGTTTTGTGTTTATTTGTTTGCGGAATCTATAGGTAACAAAACAAAATTGCGTACTTCGGCTGGGGCTAAAACCCTAGATCTACAGGCGTCCCCCCCCTCCCACTAATTCCCACAGGATTTAAGTCTAGATCCGACATCGTTTGTGCCGCCCTTCCCATTGGGAACCCCAAGTCTGAACACGCTTATGGTCACTATGCTACTAGCAGCCTATCAGAACACACATGAAATCCAATAATGAAATATAATGTTTTTGACAAGTCGAAATTATTAAACAATGAGGCGATATAGCTCTACCTCGAAATCTGAATCTAGTAATGATGATTGGTCTTGTAATGTTATGTCGATTATGTTGTTGATGTGTATAATGTTATGGGTGTGTGTCAATACAATGCGATTATTTTATAATAAACTACAATTTGTTTTACATGATGTGTTCAATAATTTATGGTATTCGTCTTTGCGGTAACTAGGAAAACGCTAAAGTCCCGCCGCGTTGATGGATGAGCTTTTTAAAGTTTCTAGTTTGCGTGGGATATCTTTACTTTTGCAAGTGCTTTGTTTTGCTACCTACGCATTGTAAGTGATTGTTGTCAAATTTCTTTTGTTACCTGTCAATTGGTATTATTTACCGTAAAAACTTATATTAAAAGCTTTATTTCTATGGATTCTGACTAACTTTTTCAACTTTTTCTTTTAAAAGGTACTACATCACCATAACCTTAATGTCCATGTATAATATGAACGTTGAAGGCCCACCCGTTTGGTCAGAATTGGCCCAAATGGCACGAAAATATCGCACAAAAAATCAAAAAACTTATATTAAAAGCTTTATTTCTATAGATTCTGGCTAACTTTTTCAAATTTTTCTTTCAAAAGGTACTACATCACCATAACCTTAATGTCCATGTATAATATGAACGTTGTAGCCCCACCCGTTTGGTCAGAATTGGCCCAAATGTCACGAAAATATCGCACTAAAAATCGAAAAAAATCGTAAAAGTGCGATATTCATGAGAAATATTTCTTCGATTGTACCCAAAAACGTGGCACGTCTAAGTTCAGAGATTTCGAAGGTCCCCTTCAATTTTCATCAAGATCGCATATGCCGTTTGCCCGGAATCGTGCGAACAAACAGACAAAAAAACAAAAAAAAAAAAAAAAAAACAAAAACAAAACAAACAAACAAAAAAACAACCGAGCTAAATTTTTTGGGGGGTCAGTGAAATTGAAGTCTTCGCTTCGCTCATCCAACAACCATATCAAGGAAGGTATAATTAACACAAAACGATAAAACTACCAATTTTCCTCAACCGTACAAGCAAGATGTGTTATTTCAAGAACATTTTAGACGAGAATAGCTCCATTCGTGGAATTAATAACTACTGCAACAGCAATATGAAAAAATTGATAAAAATATGCCATTTTCAAAAGATATACAGCTGATGCTTTTTGCACAGATAGTATACAACACTTGTATGTACATCTGGTGTATGTAGAGACAAGCATTTCTGTTCTTGAGAAATACAATTTGTCAATCAATATATTATGTTATTACAGCTGTGTTAGGCCGCGTTCCCACAAATTGGTTTAGTTATAAGGGATAGGAAATACGTGTTAAATTGTTTACGTTTTGTCCTAAGAAATTGTTATAACAAAACCATAATTCTTATGACGGACCAATCAGACGTTTTGTTATTTATACGACGACCAATGAAAAGGAGTAACTTCATTATGACAGGCCACTGAAACATTACTAACCAATCAGGATATCGGATTTCTTGTTACCATAACAACCAATAACAATTTCTTAAAACTAAACCAAAGTTATGGGAACGCGGCCTTAAGGAACAAAGCCATACACAATCAATAATTAACACTTAGAAGGCCAAGCAAATTTAGCTCCGAGGTGATATAGACGCTCGCAAGGATGGTAACAGTCTGCTCCGATCTTCTGCATTTCCCTGCTATCAATATTTTATAGTTCAGTTTCTAGAGGTTTAGCAGAATTCCCATGTGTGAAAGTGTTTATTTGGAAATGTGCGTCATCACAAAGTCAAGCATTTATTTAGGATGAAGTTAATCATTAATCGATTTTGACACACATTTACCCTGACGGATAATATAAACTCAATAACGAATAATTAATTAATTGATTTCCATTTACGTGGCCTATGCTGCGAGGTATCAAGGTACCTCTGCCATCTAAAACCTGGTTTTATTGCAGAATGTAGGATTAATCTGGATAACTTTCAAGCTCAATATCGGTTATCCTGGGTTGGGGTTTGCAGTTCGCACTAAGTACATTTCACGCTATAGAAAGTGTATTTGTCGCTATCAGAGCACATTTTTTAAATATTGTGTATTAATTGGATGAGCGAAGCGAAGACTTCAATAATTTCACTTACCCCGAGAAAAATAGCTCGGGTGTTTTTTTTTGTTTCTTTGTTTGTTGCCTGTTTGTTCACTCTCTACCGGGCCAACAGCATAATGCGATCTCGATGAAATTTTCAGGGGACCTTCGAAATCCCTAAACGTAGAGCTGCCAAGATATTGGGTACAATCTGCAAAAAAACTCTCAGAAATATCGTACTTACGAGTTTTGTTGAGCGAGCGAAGCGAGCGTCTTTACTTGACTCTTATGGCTCGAATATCTGTTTTTTTTCTTTCCTGTTACTGCTTCGATACAGGTCGCACCGTTTCTCTGATCGACCTGAAATTTTGCACACATGTACATACCATCTAGGCGGGTTGCTGTATAGTTTTTGAACAAAATCCGATCGTTGGATAATATATATAAAAAAAAAAAATGTTCGATCGTTATGAAATTTTGCAGGGTCAATAAGTACACCATTCTCTCCTATTTTCCAAATTTTTAGCTAAATCGGTCAAGACCTTAAGTAGTGTAGATAGAAATAACAAAAGAACGTTACCATGGCAACGAAAAGTCTCACTATGCACTGCCACCTAGAAGTAATCAAAATACTATCGAGGAAGCAGTGTATTATTTGTTATCAAAGAGTTTAAATAGTTTTCCCAAAGGAATGATGTCAAGGTCCTCTAGATGGCGGTGGATTTTATCCATTCTCTTCTATTTTACAAATTTTCAGCTAAATTGGTCAAGACCTTAAAGACTTATTGGTATGTAACATTATGGGAATGTCGTACTCGGGTCGTGTTGCACGTACCGGTGCTCGCTCAACAACGCGACGGGACTTTAGCGTTTTCCTAGTTCGATAAAAATATAGCTATAGAAATGCCCATCCATCAACGAGACTGGAAAAGGCGTTCACGAAGTGGCCTAGTTTTAAAAACTGACTTTTAAAATGCCAACAAAGGTTTTTGTGTAGGCCTAGTACTTTCGATATGTTGTCTAAGCGTGAAATGCGTTTGTAAACAACCTTCAAAAAATTTAATTTTTGGTTAAATTCGAGGCCAAACGTGGTCCAGAATGTAGTTATGTGGAAATTCCTCGAATTGAATTTGGCGATCAAGCTATTTTTTTTAAATATACAGTTAAATTATAAAAGAGGTTGCGCGCCTGTTCACCTGTCGAGAGTCAAGTGTTCGCAGTGCACCGCCGTCTGCATGAGGTACAAATAGTATCTTACATACATCCAGACGGCGGTGGTACAGTGCTCGTACCTCGGGCGCATTCTATGCTGTAACCTGAAGCCGACTAGGGCCTAGGCAGTGGGAAGATTTTAGACCTTCATGGGTCTGACTTATGTTATTTCATATGGAACGACCATGTTGGAGATGCTAACGGCGGCCATGTTGCTGGTCAAAATTTACTTATTTACGGGAAACATGCCTTGTGCGTTGCGTTTAAGTAAACAAAACGACTTCTCACTCCGGGAAATCGTGTTGTTTATAGTTTTCCAGTAGGGATACTCGCTAAACTAGTCCGACTTCACTTCTCAACATCAGGCCGGTATGGATCCCCTATCCACGCGAAGAGTAAATAGAGATCGACGGTAGGTACCCACACCCATCAGTGGCTGCTCCTACAGACTTGACATCACGGCGTTGTTGTTGTTGTGGTAGGTCGGGAGACGTTATGTGGGTCTCGCAGCTGAATCCGTGTCGCGCGCAGATAAGATAACGGTACCTGCTACCGTGCACACAACACAGTCATGCTGCAGAGTTTCACTGCATTGTTCGGCTCCCACACTTCACATCTGACTCGGAGAGAACAACATGAATGCGGAAAACATGAATGCGGAGTAGCAACTCAGAGAGACAACAATTATTCGTATGACGTTTTTTTTCAATTTCATTAATCGGAAAACATTTCCGTGGGTGTAATTGATTGTATGAAAATCAATCAATTTCTGTATTGATTTGTATTTAGCGTATAACTTATCAAGGTAGGAGTAAATCAGCTTGATATTTTCTGCAATTTTCTGCAATTTTTCAAATTTTTCAAATCTAAAAACACGTTTGAAAATTTGAAAATGACAAATTGGTGATAGTAAAACTTGGCTATACAATGAAAATTTGAATCTTGTGGAAGGGGGGAATGGTGGGGGGTAAATTGATGAATCAAGAATTTCTCCCACCGGTACTAGAATGGAAAATCTTCTGTATTTCGATTGTTTAATACCATATAACTATTTCTACCGACGCTAGTGAGAATCGACTGTAATTTAATTGCTGTAAATCAATGTCTAAGTCTCTTCACACAACGCCGCGTTGATTTCTCTTGAGTGAATGCACTCCCAGGATCGGTGTCAGTCTTCTGATCACATCTTTGTCTGTGTCGCTGTGCTAGATTCTCTTTCTCCTAGAGTGTCTGCAGCTCAATGCACCACGTATAGCAAGTGTTGTTTGCGAGCGCAGCCTACTTACATTGTGTTTGCCGAGGAAGCGGCTCTAGGATCGCGGACATCCTCTCTACCAGAGCTAGTCTGCAGCACAACTATTAGCTATAGGCACTACGCCTGAGTGGCAGCTTACAAAGAAAACTGGGGCACCACATTCAAGGTTGAATTACAAACAATAATACGTTTCGGACGACAGGACACTGTGTCGAAAAGCTACAAACAAAACGTCAAAATTTGGTCCTACTATTGTCATTTTAATTAACGTTGGATTAATGAACGATGAAATTTAAAAAATATGTAAAATTGGCCAAAAATGTATGGACATGTAATATAAATTAAATGCCATTATCTAATTGGTATTGGCATGAGAATTTGTTGTTTAATTTATCCGACCAATTGAAATGTATCAATCTCCATCACTCCATATAGAACCGTTTGGTTTGGTAACTCTTTATCGATGATGATAAAATGTTAATGTTTGGCACACCATAAATCGTTCGCGGGACAATCGAGGCGTCCATATTGCAACAAAACCCAATAATTCAAAGCTCGAGCAGAGTTAATACTATTAAGGTTATTCCCTTATTGGAATAATTAATGTTCGTACGATAACACGCAACAATGTCGCGATAGCCAGATACACAGAATATGCCATTAACAAAATTAACGAAGGATCAGATTATCAAAACACGTTGACATCCATTCCTATATCACTGGTCTCACGCATGCGCATTCACACCAGTCTCTGTCTTCCACATAACATTGCAAAAATAAACAATGGTATTGTCACTTACCACATAAACCAACCAAGGGGTGTAATTTTGTTGAATTTCTTTGAATGTTTGAGTGCTATAATTGGTTGACTAAATTGTTTGAAGATTTATTTTAGTTTGGCACTAACATTAATTGAGTATAGTGTGTGTGCTATGATGGTTTGTGGACCAAGAAACACGCAGACTACAGCCAATTGAATAAAAAATCACCAAAACCCAAAATTTCAAAAATTTCAAGAATTAAACTATACAAATATTCATGTAAAATCCAAGATTTGAGATACGAATTACTTAAATGTAATTTTTATGTCTTGCTATGGACATGGTAAAAAGAAACCCATTATAGAGGAGTATTAGCTCGTAAAATATGCTAATCTGTTCTATTTGAGTCCTCCTTATAACGCACGTAAAACAAAATACCAATTGATCCAAGTGCACAAAAGTTATTTCTGGAACCAGTTTAACGTAGGAAGCTCACAAAGATAAAATAAGAAGTAAGTATATTACGTAAGTTTGTTTTTTGTTGCTTTCATTTAGCGTGGAATGTTTGGACAAGACGTTAATTAATCTCTTTTCTCTTCGCGAAGGCGCCAAAAGAACAAAGCGAGAGCTGTAAACAGCCACACAACAACAGAGAAGCCAGATGGAGATGTTCTAGAAGTTTCTTGTGGTTAAGAGGACGCAGTACGACCAACTGATGAGGTTAAGAGGACGCAGGCATGCGCATTTTACGCGCTTACGAATTTCTCAGACAATATTGTAGTCGCATCTTTTTGTGATTTTATATTATTGTGTAAAAAATAATGATGAAGGAATCGATCATAGTATCCTAGCATTTTTCCATTAATTGATTATAGAAATAAACAACAAATAAATTAAAATTTCTAGAATTAAGAATCTGTCAAAATGATCAAAAACACCCAAATAACTACCCGATTTCTGATTGATTTATGATAAATATTGAAAATCGGATGAAAGGGTCGTTCAGATGTCTTTCATTATCAAATATGCCAAGTTGTATAAAGATATAATAATTTATGGCTGCAGGACAAGGAACGCGCCGAATATCAAATCACGCCGGCTTCCTCAGGACACCGTACGACTAACTGACACCACATGTGACCGAAACTAAAGTTAGTTTTCGAAGAAAATAAGGGGGTGTTATAACTGTTAATAACACGCAAATTAAACCATTAGTATTATTATTGGATTGACTCCAAAACTTATAAAAGGTCTGCAGCTCTTGCTAGTGTGAATATTACGGTATCACTAGGGCACATCACGGGTAGGAGACGCTGGATACTGTGTATCAGAGTCTGACGGTTGATAGGGACATCCATATGTGTGGATTGTATTGGTATATCAACGATGCATGAAACATTATGTTGAAAGGTTATATCGCCAGGGCTGAAGAGGAGCGCGTTCCTATCTGCGATACTTAGCATATGATAGATAAGCAATATTCTGTGATTGTCAAGCATGGATATATTCACTCTGATAACTAAAAGTTATTGAGGACTGGTCAGAAGAAAATCCCAAATTTAGCAATTTTGACAATTAAAAAAAATCCAAACATTAATATTTTTAAATATTGTTTTTTTAAGTGATTATAGAAGACCTTATATACATGACCAAAACATCTGAGAATTTTTAAATCAATCTGGTGGCTTTATGAAGTGTTCCTCAAACAATCACTGGTAATGCAGACTCTTAATTAAAGAGATACTATGTTGTGAGAGCTTGGAACGAATTTAACATCAGAACATCTCGTATTCAAACTAAAAAGATATTCAAATCCAAACTCAATTTATCGTCAAAATGTTTACATTTCACTGTTGATAATATAAAATTAAAATAAGTGCGATTCTTGGGAGGGTGAACTCTGCCTACGACGATGAATTTCGACTCCATAAGAATATGTTAAGATTTCTTTAGAACAGAATTTAAGACCCAATGTTTGAAGAGAAGAGGATGGGGAATGTGAATTCGTTCCTCCTTGTCAATGTAAGTTATCTTGTTTGCGTATTTATTTAACGTCTATCCTATTCAGTTTAAAAACTGATTTACAAAGGAGGACAACGAAATTTTTCGATTTATTGGATGAGCGTAGCGAGCGAAGCGAAGATTTCATTTCACTACACTGGAGAAAAAAATCCGGAATGTTTTTTTTTTTTTTTTTTTTTTTTTTTTTTTTTTTGTATTTTTGTGTGTCTGTTAACACGATTCCGGCTAAACCGATACTCCGATTGTGATGAAATTTTATGGAGGCCTTCGAAATCTCTGAACTTAGAACTGCCACGTTTTTGAGCGCAATCGGAAAAAAATTTCTCATAAAAAACGCAATTTTACGATTTTTTTCAAATTTAAAAAAATTTCTTCGACTTATAACTCCTACATGCTTTATCCGATTGTAATGATTTTTTCACAGAACCTTAGTTTTATGAAATAAGATATTCGTGTAAAATTTAAGCGTAATCGAAAAAATATTTCTCATGAAAATCGAAATTTTACGAGTTTTTTTCTTTTTTAAAACAATTCTTTGACTTATAACACCTACATGCTTTATCCTATTGTAATAATTTTTTCACAGAACCCTTATTGTATGAATTAATATATTCGTGTTAAATTTGAGTGCAATCGAGAATTATTTCTTATAAAAATCGCAATTTTACGATTTTTTTATTTTTTTAACAATTACAATTAACTTAAAAAAATTAATAAATTAAAGTTAATTTTTTATTTAATTTAATTTAATTTAAAAAAAATTCAACTTAGTTATGATTTTTCCACAGAACAACAGAAAATCCGCATAACACATGGCAGCTCAATGCACCAATTACGCTCATCCAACAACGCGGCGGGACTTAAGCGTTTTCCTAGTTTTATTTTATGCAGTTTGCATAAAACGGTTATTATCTTAGAGTACTTTCTATAGTACCTTCTAGTGCCTGAGGCAGAGAGTAGAGTACTGTTGTCGTCTAAGCTATCCAGGTTTGAACTGGTAGTTTTGCTGGTTTCACTGCCTTAATTCGCAGTAGTTATTTCGGTCAGCTTTGAGTTTTGCGTGTTGCGTTTTTTTCTTCTGGCAAAACAATAAATGCGAATATATTGTACTTTGCCTAAATTCGTTTCCGGGAGAGAAACAGGTTATTGACAGTGTTGGTTTAAACTGGGTCTTCGCAGTTATCAAAGCAAATGTTACGTCATTGAAGATAAAGATCAAATCATTATTTTCTCACTTTTGTTTTACACTAGGCTGAATGTGAAACGTGGTCTAACCGTATATAAGTCGCCTACACGCAGGCAAACGTGCTTCGGCGAGCGTTCGCTTGTGTGTGGTTTGAGGGAATCACTTTCACAAGTTTTTTAAACTGTAACTATACTTTTTTTTAGGTGTTACGACGAGTAAATTAGGCGAAATCAGGTTATTGTGTGGAGGTGTGGAGTTTATATGGTGCCCTGTAGCAAGCTGTTATGAGCATCTACGGACAACGTTCATACAATACATAAGGACGGCGTGGGCTAAGTTCCCCATCGACTGTATTGTTGATTTTACTGTGCATGTTGAAGACACCTTCACTTTCTAGTTCATAACAATGTAAACCGCTTTGCATACAGGCTTGACAACTAGTAATAGAATACAGCAGTCATCAAAACAAATAGAAACGTCTCTGAATTGTTGTAATCGTGTGTATTATTATAAGCAAGCTTATAGTATAGGTTAAATTTAGGATACGGAAATCGTTGCTTCCTTACAGTGATACAACGTATAAGTTACGTAAGAGTATGTTGGGTATGTTAGATGTTATAATTGCCAATTATTTGCATTTTCAATAAAGGTATGATTGTTTTGATGTTGTATTTGAATAAGTATTTCAATTATTTGAATCTTGTATTGATGTTAATTTTATTTGCATAGCATAAGTTTACGGCACTGGCATACTTGGGACTGCGCAGGACGAGTCACACCTTTAGATTTACTGGGTTATTAAATGGGCTCCCCCAAAAATATTTTTGTTTTCAGATATTTTATAGAACTACATAAAGAAAATGTACCAATGTTAAATGGGAGATTTTTGTAAATGGAAACTAGCTCGAAAATTACCAAGATTGCCAACTTTTTCTTGGGTAATCGTGAGCATTTTTTTCTTTACCATGGCAAATTTATAAATAATATCCCGAACGAGGGTCTAGGGTAATGAGTGTGTTGCTTGTAGTTGCATCGTGCGCGCGTGGGTTATCTGCAGTTGCAGCTTGCTTCTCACGCCTCTCAGTGGCCTACCACTATCGGAGGAAGTATTAACACACTCCGCCTCCAACACTAGGAGCTGCGGTGTCCCAGCCTAGAAAGCGCAAGCCAAGTTCACCGCAACAGTCGACTCACAAGAAAGAAAGTCAATCACGAAACTGCGTTCAATTTCTTTTCCGTGCGCGGATGTTTATGTTTTTTACTCCTCGATTCTCTCAGTATAGTAACCTTGTTCAGTTGTTCTTGTATTCCTGTAGAAACCGGTCTGGTAATGATAGAGAGAGGGAGAGAGATAATCGTCTTTATTTAAAGCCAGTTAGGCTTGAGAGAGAGTGAAAGAGAACTACGAAGAAGAAAGTCTCGAAGATCGAACCCATGTCCTCAAGTGCGCGCTGCTTGAAACATTGTGATCTAGTCGGTGGATGAATACGATTTACAATCGTGTGGTATCAGAGCCTGGTTCTTCCAGAATGCTCAGCCTAATACTTGGATGGTTTGTTTAATTTCTGGATTGATTTCCAAATACATCAATTACACCTACAGGCTACGGGAGTGTTTCCCGTCTAATGAAATTGAGAAATAAACCCTCGCTCATACCTGCGTAAGGTATGTATTATAAATCGTGTTTAGATGGTCAGTTCAAAGGCAGCAGAATCGTTGCAGTACTGTTCCAATCTATTCAAATCAACAATGCACCAACTATACAGATGTTATGAAGTTAACCGTCTCGGTAGCTTAGAGGTCAAAGCACCCGACCGGCAATTGGGAGACCGGGGTTCGATACCCCGCTTGTGGAGAGGGTATGGGGACTGTCCATAACCCTACAGTGGCCAACCTGTCCCGTCATGGGAAAGGTAAAAATACATTTAAAATAAATAAATAATAAACAAATAGAAACCCTGCTGAGATAATTTTTTTTATTTCCTGGATTGATTAAAAAAATTTAAAAAAATAATATACATTGACATTGACAATTGGTAGAGAAACAAATATGTTCAGGGTTTTGTCGAACATATTTTGTCACCTGCAATAAATCTGGAGAATGTTATCTCATAAACAACCGTATGTTAATGTACAATATGGATCTCGCAGTACAGTTCAAGGTTCACTGAATCTCCTGGCGGAACTTCTTTACCTCCAGCGAGAGAGTGGAGCGGCGAGCGCGTTGATATTTAGTGGACCTGGTACAGTAAAGAGACTTCAATGCCGGAGATTTATGTAGCTATAGTAAGAACCTGTTTCGCACAGACTATACATAAAACAAACTCTTCTTCAGACGCACGTATTATTTTCTTGTCGTTTCTCTTTTCTCTTTTGTTTTTTCTTTTCTTTTTCTTTTCTTCTTTTAATTTTGTTTCAAGTTCTTCTTTTCCCTTTTCTTGATTTCTATGTGATTCATTTTCATATGTTATTTTTACATTTTTTAAAGTCTAACAAGCACAGATTTATAAATTTATTTTATTTTCAGCTACAGACAGAATCAGCTATGTGACGAAATTAGTCCATATACATTTAAATATTATTGATGGAGTAACAAAAGTTTGAAACACAAAGAGGTTCAAAGTTCATTAAAACAATATATTAATTATTAACCAATATGACGAGTCTTATTTGCAAACAATTCCCGGGTATGGTATGGTGTGGTAAGGTAGGTCGGAAGGTTGCCTTGTGGTAACAATTATTATATCATCAGTACAAGCAATACATACGTACACGTACGTAGCGACGGCGAGTTGACTACGCTCTGTACGATAACACGCGTTGTATAAGTTTGACTCACAAGACAAACCACGAAACCAAACCACCTCACACCAATTGTTTCTGTAGTTGTTTCGAAGCAAGAAAGCAGATGCTGACGTCACCGGCGGGTGAATTGCAGCCAATCAGCGGTCCCCGATTTAAAATACTGACCGCTCATTGGCCCGCCGAACCCGCGCGCATCTGCTTACTTGCTTCGGAGCAACAAAAGATAATACAACAAATCTTGAGAAATTCCATAGTGTTGGAATCCATAGTGTGGTGGGAGTCGAGCTCGCGACCTCGGGAGTAAAGGTAAACACGTCTACCAGTGCAAGACACCACTGACCCACTGAGAGTTATTGTCTTGGCTAGTAGTAGTTCAACGCACGGGGAGAGCATGGTCGTATAGTAGCAAGGCTACGCGGTCGTTCTAGGAGGGCAAGGCTAATCTCTCTCTCTCTCTCTTACTTGATGAGAGGCGGGCACAAAGTTGGCAGAACGTTGGCTAGCTTACGGAATATTGGCAAAGAAAACTGCTGTCTTAAAACTATGGACAACGCTAAGTCCTGCTCGAATTGACGATGAGCTTTTTTAGAGTTTGTTGGCTGATAGTTTTACTTTTGAATGTTGTTTGTTTTGCTCCTTTCTCATTGGAGTGTTTGTCAATTTCGTATTTTGTCAATTGCGTTTTTTACGTAAAAAACTTATATTAAAAGCATTTGCTATGGATTTGGCTAATTTTTCATGTTTTTCTTCAAAATGTCTACATCACTACCTTAATGTCCATGAAATATGTCCGTTTCAGGCCCACGTTTTTGGTCAGAATCGATCCAAATCACGAAAATATCGCACCAAAAATATCGGCAAAAATCGTTAAAGTACGATATTCATGAGAAATATTTCTTCGATTGTACTCAAAAACAATACAGCTCTAAGTTTAGAGATTTCGAAGGTCCCGTTAAATTTTTATCAAGATCGGATATGCCGTTTGCCCGGTAGAGAGCGAACAAACAGACAAAAAAAAACAAGAAAAAAACACCCGAGCTAAATTTTTTGGGGGTCAGTGAAATTGAAGTCTTCGCTTCGCTCATCCAATAAACAGTACTTATGGAGTGAGAACATCTGGTATGTATTTTTAGAAGCCCAAATGATTTTTTTTGCGAATTTTGACTTTCATTTAATATTTGAGTGCACTATTTTTGCAAACATTTTACGATTTTGACGGCTGTTTTTTTTAACTTTAATTAACACTTCTTTGACTGGAACACTCGCTCGGAACTTCCTTTGATGATCATTACAGCCGCTGCACATTTATGTGCCACGGTTTCCAAGGATAATTTTTTACTTTTTTCACTATTTTCTCAAATGACGAACTCACCCATCCCAAATGTTATGCCGTGCATTTTTTAACCCACTATCTACTTTTTAGCTGTCTGGTAAAAAAAAGTTATCCTTACATAGAAGCATCTACAAAGTGAATTCGAAATTACAATTTCCGCGTGACTGCATAGGAATGTCTAAATGGATGTGGCTGCCCCTAAAGAAACAATATGTGTGACGAAACTAATAATATTAACACTCTTCTTGTGTTTGCTTCCAGACCCTCATCTTGACAGTGGCTGTACTGCCCTTCCGTGTGCTGGCCATAGTGTTACTGCTAGTGACAGCGTGGGTGCTGGCCTGCATAGGACTCATGGGCATCTCAGAGGATGAGCTTAGGAATAAGCCAATCACAGGATGGCGCCGGTAAGTCATGCATCTCCCATAGTACCCATGTATATCATAGTTTCTAACCATTGTAGAATCAAACACATTTCGTAGCACGCACATTGCTTGCCTGCTAGATACTGTTAGTTCACTGTGGCACAATGAAGTTAATTATTACATTATTATGATTATTACTTATTTATTATTTTAAGATGTGTTTTGTGATGTTTATGTACGTTTATGTCTTTCCAAAAACACATAACAAAATGTGTTAAATGTTTCACTAAATTAAAATGAATTCGTTCATAAACAATACATTTTTATACCGTATTAATCAAAGTTTTACCCATTGAGTTACATAACTGATTTTAACTCATATTGTGTGTTTACTTCTTTATTCAAAAATAGATCATATTTTTGACTTGTGTAGATACTTAATAATGCCCCACTGTTTTCAGTTTCAACATCTTGAGTGTTTAATATTTTTTTTCAGTGGATATATTTATTGTCTTTAAATGTCTCCTAGTTTCTCCATATGTTTACTATGTGTCTGTGTACTGTCTCCTCTCTATATGTAGCTGGTAATGTATATAGGTGCGTCTGCATTTGTCCGGTGAACGGCGCACATTGCATGCAACCGCTTCTCTATAACCGTAACCCTACACTTGGCCGGCTGACCCCTCATGGGACAGGTACAATTATTTATTTATTGCCAACCAACAACAGAGTTACCTCCACAAGTGCAATATAGGCTTTTACATAAAATTAATTAAACACTAAAGTACAAAAATAAAAATGATATAAAAAATCAAACAACATCTAAATAGGTCTACTCAGGTGCACAAAAGAACATACAAAACTAAACAATCAAACAAACTAACCAACCTCCTCGCCACTAATTACTTCATGTTATCAGAGGTTATTAGCGTTAACGAAGTTTATTATAATGTGCATTAATTTAACCTACCTTTCCATCTGCCTCTACTGTGTATACCCGTATGATATACCTCATATCAGCTGCTTGATGTGCTTTGTTTTACATTCATTACCTTGTACTGCATGTATACCAGTAAACTCGTAAGTGTGACATGTAAAAGCCAATTAAGGGGAAAAAACTGTGTTTGATTCGTGTACCATGTGACCCTTTCCTTGTTCATTGCTAATGGTTGTTCATGTAATGTATTGTAAATCTCCCCACCCAAAACACCTTCCTACAATGCCTTACAACGAGACTCACTCTCATTGCTAGCTGCCAGGGCTCAGAATGCTTCTTCTGCAAACTGAAAATGAAATGAAATCAAAACGATCACTGTCGCGAATCAATGAAAGTCGATGGACTAGGTATAATATTCAGTGCTGGATATTGATCGACTAGGCCCAGAATACAAAGTGTTTGCTTTCACTTTTCACTACGAGGAAGCCACTGAACACAATATGGATCGTAGCTTCTTCCTGTTCCCACTTTCCAACTGACTTCTCTACACTTCCATGTATAGCCCACTATATATTGTGGTGTAAATTGTGTTCCATACTGGACTTATATTATAGTGAACTCAGCATAATATATGATTTATTGTGAAGGTGTGTGACTTGATTGTGTTATTCTCGTGGTTAACCAGCCAAGGGTGCAATGCATCCCCCTCTTCAAGTGTTAACTAGAAACTTTGGAGCTGGGACAGTTGTGAATGTCCCAAGGGCTGTTTTTAGAGGACTTAATCCATTGCATTTGTATAGTAACGACAGGGGAAAAAAGAAAAAACGGTGGCGTGATTCGAGCTCGAAACCTCCCGAATTAGATTCTTGCTTTCTTGATTTGATATTGCTTAACGTCTCATATTAATGCACTAAGGCTATTCGAGACGATGAGTGGTGATAGATGAGGATGAAGGATGAATAGAAGGGAGGTGTAACCTTGACAGTCATATAGGTTCCTCCACTAACCCGGACTGCTGAGGAGAACGAAGCCGTTACACTAGCTCTCGAATCTTCCATCTGCTCTAACCAGCGGTACGTGTGACCTCTAGCTACATCTGTAGGTCAGAATGTACGATAAGTGTTGTAAAGTTAGGTTTGTGGTCGATGATGAGTGAAAAGGTGATGACGTACTTAACATCGTTGTCTTATGGAAGTGAAGTAGGAAATGCGAAGATAAAGCAGTTAATTAAAACATGTTTTACAGTCGGACACCAATGGCAACAAAGTATTTCCTATACGCGGACCCGAACCCATACCATTTGTCTCTACATTGTTCATACTCTTGAGCTACCAGGGCCACAGTAAAAACTTGCGGGAAACTACTAACTATTCTTAGATCACAGTTATACATTCCAGGTGCATTTACTACAACAACAAAGCATTTGTCTTCGCTCTAGTGTGCTAATTGCATTATAAATCGAAGTAATAATTAAGTGATTCATAAATTACAAAATTAATTACTTAGCAATAACATCCTGCACAATATGTAAATAAACTTGTATCATTTATTAAAAGTGACCAGGCCCAAGTTAGCTTTGTCTAGCTGCTTCTCTGGCTAATTGTCTAGTGTTTACATCACGTGATCTAGTAGTCTCGACTGATAGTACGGGAGTTGGCAGACGAAGACTTCACAGACCAGTGAAGTTGAAGGACGCTGTATTTATAGAATAATCCTCCGCGGGAATATTAACACATTGCGATGTATGAGCAGTCTAATTAAAGTGGCTATTACGACAAGAATGTATTTGTTCCTTAAATTCTATTGAATAATTTACTAAAAAATATCGGTTTGAAAATACACCCTTTTATCTCGTAAACTGATGTGTGGCCCTAACGCTCGGCAGTCCTTCGTACCTTGATGTAAATTGCTATAAAATATAGAATGTTAAAACTAAAATTTAAAAATTCGTATTCTGAATCTACCCACTCAGTCTCAGAACTGATGTTCAGTGTGGGTCATTTAATTTAAAGCAGACCAAGCCAAACCTGTAGGCGCCGACACCATCGACGAGCGAACAATGACCAAGTAGAGACCGGTAGATTTAAGTAGGAAACACCGATCAATCAAGCTGGACACGATTCCACCCGCGGACAGCACCAGAATCAACAAGGCTAATATGGAACAACCTTAGAATTAATTTTAGCTAAATCAATCCAGAAATTAAAAATCCATCTCAGCGGGGTATCGAACCCCGGCCTCCCAATTGCCGGTCAGGTAGAGTTAAAATTAGAATTTATAATGTGCTTCGTTGCTAATTCGGCTCCAAAGTCACCGTTTACACATTCCTAAGCCAAGAACTGATGGACTTAAGTCCACATCAGAAGTTAATACATTTCGTATACTTTGTGTGTGTGGAGCCAATTAATTGGAGGGTATACCTTTTGAATTAGCGTTTCCTTCTTAGATTGTAGTGAGATAGAACACCATCAGTTACAGCTTAATGTTTTTCATATAATATATTCGCTCAACACCTGACACGCCTGGCCTAAATCCTTGCAGAGTGGACGTCGGTAACCGCGGAGGTCATACTCTATAAAAATATGTTGTTCACTTTCAGAATACTCAATGACAATGGAGACTTCCATTTAGAACCCACTCTATTAATTTTATTGATTGCCTTCAAATTAGGAGTATGTTTTTAATATTCAGGTTCACAGATGGGGGGGGGGGGGGGGGGGGCTCTGGGTTATAACACCCCCACAGTTAATGGCAACGACACTAACTCTCTTCATATTCATTTAAATTTTTGTTAATTTTAAATCTTTACAAATTGTTGCTTTATAAACGTAATGCAAAAAAGGTTTTTAATTTTGTGTAGTACGTAATAATAATTTCTCCTGGGAAGCCTGCCAGGGTGTGTCTAACTAACTAGTAGGTTGGAATGCGAATAGGACAATTGTGAAGGGATGTCCGAGGGCTGTTTTAGAGACTCAATTCCTTGCATTCGCATTAACTGCTGAGGAAAACCTCGGAAAAAACCTCCAGTCAGGATTGCCGGTCACGACGGGATTTGAACCCGGGACCTCGCGCGTTTAACGCCCGAGCCAACACTGTCGGTAATTTTTTTATAATGCGTCAAAATGGCGGAAAGTGATAGTTTTGGAAGATTTGCCATAGACTGGTCTAGAATAAATTTAAATATATTATTGTCTGCCGAAACCACTATGAATTTGTTACTGTTTTTGTTACTGTTTATCTATTTTGTACCCTATTTGCGATATAATTTATTTCAAGAGACGTGCCCCGAGTGACCGTGGGTTCGAACCCCACGTGTATGACGTCATCCAGTTCGGCTATCATCGGAGACGCTCGGAGAACCGTGTCAAGGTGTAGGGCTAGTTGCAAGACGGCCATGGGCTGGCGTGGGCCGGACTGCCCTCGACAAACTGGTCTGATCTGATCCCACTTAGGTTGTTTTACATTTCTCTGTGATGTGCATCCCAATACAAGGCCAACAACCTAGTGCAGTGCTATAACACGAAACGATAGATTTTATGTTTTTAATGTGTGAATATTCTCCCTTCAACATAATTGAGAGTATAGGACATGCGTTTAAGGCAAATTGCTGTTCGCTCGGCCGACTGACACCACAGGTGTTGAAATTTTGAACATATGTCACGAATGTGGAAATTTAGGGCTCTGCAGTAACACATTTTTCCAAATTTTTGTTTTACAATAATTTATAAAAAATTTTTTAATTTTGATTTTGTTAATAACTCCAAAATTGACAATATTCGTGTTTTTTTTCTGGCTGATAGACAATTTTTTTAAATCTATGACCGCAGGGCTGTCCATGTATGCTTTATTGACAACTTTGCAAAGTTTCATAAACGTCGGATGCATCTTGGCAGAGCGAATAGCTATTTGCTAACTGCCAAATGTGTCCCATTCCCTCTTATATAAGTTTCAGTGTAATTCACCAGTTAAACTTTGTACATAGAAATTATCACTTATCTAACAATATTTTCTTTTACACAATTAACTTTACAGTTTATCTTTGAAATTGGTAAAAATACCAATAAACTAAAAGAAATAGAAGAAAAGACGTTATTGAAAAGTGTGCTGCTTGTTTTATATTTTAACTTCACGTACCATACGGATTGAAAGTTTCTTTAGAGGAGTTTATACTTGTATCATGTTTAAGACGCATTATTTGTTTTGTTCATTCACCTTTTTATTGGAAGTTTCCTTGTTTAGTGGTTAAGTCGATGTACGTCCCTCTTAATAATAAACATACAGTAGATACATTGCAAACATTAATACTATGAGGCTATAAACACAAGTGCTCGTCTGATAGGCCTACATGCAACTTATCTTTGATGTACAAGTGCAGCCTTGCAGGATATTGGACGTAGCCATAAACGAAAGCGATAAACAGGTTTCCCTTGCGGTACAAATTAGAATAATTACAATTGCAGAGTATTGAGTCGTTAAGTCTACACTAAAGTGAGTTTTATTTATACATTTGGACGGTAGCTCTAGAAAGTTGAGTAATGAGCCCTGGGGCTATCGAATTACCACCCTATTTTCACCTCCTGCGGCAGACCTGTAGTAATCTGTCTTTAGTCCCTCCTTCTCACCATTGCATTTCTTAAATTGAACTATTTAATCACGCTTTACATTTCGAGATGTGGACAAGGATGATACATAAGTCTGCTCGCTTTCACTCAATAGGGGCGCAGTCGTACGGGGTAATAACTCTTGAATCTCATATTATGTTGCATTATTCGTTTGGATTCATCATAACCAGGGCAGGGTAACAATGGCGAAAATAAAATACAATTTTTTTGTGTGTTATGCACAAAACATGTAGCACTTTTGAAAATTTCGGGACTGACATTTTACAAAAGACTTACTGATTACAATTAACATTTTCATGAACATTATTATAGTCAGGTATTTGTGATGAGAAATAATGTAATTTTGGTTTTGGTTATGCCCATAAGCGATGACTGGTGATGAAAATGATTCAGAATTTGACATATTGTCAAGATTATTTTTTGTTTTTACCGTAAAAGTCAATAAAATAATTTAAGCACTGCAATGCATAAATTATACCACCTTAAATATACCAATGTCTAATTATTTATTAAGGGATTTGATTTAAAACAACGTCAATCATGATTGTATAATCTGTTGATTCTCAACATTCTACAAACTTTAAACGACTACTGAAATGCACTTTTAATTGCACCCAGTCCAACCGTGTAATGTTCTTGGCACCGCTAAACTCAACGGAATAACTGAAACAAATCAAACCGTGTCGGGAGCCGTGAAGATATTTACAGAATGAAACAAGAAATATGTTTATTTTCACTAGAAAGCGGTTGGTTGGTAGCAGTGAAACCACTATTACCTTGTTAGGTTTGTGCACCTGGTTGCATCTCGGTGGGTAATTAGCACCGCTGCATCCTGGCCCGGTAGGAACACTTTATTGGGAGGAACACCAAAATACGTACAACTAAAGGAGAAATTCTCGTAAAATAATGAGAAATTGATTGGTCATTAGCAAGCGAAAACAATTATTCACTTTCGCCATTTTTTGGCAAGGTACTAATGTCGATAATGACTTATATTTCGAAGAATAATGAGGGGTTTCATATTAATATCTAGAGTAATTAATTTGCACTTAAGTTTTTATATTAAGGGTTTAGATAGAGGAAAGTTAACTTGTTAGAGAAGGAGGTATTTATAATAACATAAATGCATGCAAACGATCAACGTCTCGAGTGCAGTGCTTTCACACTTTTCGAATATCATGCAGATAAATCATCATTTTCTTGTTGTTGGTCACCCTTGCGTCAGATAACTAAACACCTTCTTCTTGTACACAGCCCTTTCATTTTATTCACAGATTTTATCCTCAAAGACTTCATAGTCTAGAGAGAAAAAAAATATCAAACAAGGGAGCGACTGAGTGTCTCCATTCAACTCAAACGGCGCTTATTCTGTGATTCGGTGTGTCTGTGCGTCGAAAATCAGCCGAACCACTCAACAGATTGCGCTGAAATTTTAAACAGAAATCCGGTACGAGTTTACTCATAACTGTTAACAAAATCAGCTAGACCCATTGCGATTTAAACCTAAAAATAAAAAAAAAATGTGGTTTTTTAAAATATCAATGGCGTTTGTTTAGATTTTTCATATGTACTCAACACATGGCTCACTCACTCGTTTAACAACGACTAAAGCGTTTCCCTAGTGATAAATATTTACAAATTTTTAGCAGCCTATCACTAAAAGGGACAAAAATTTGGAAAACAAATAATCTTTCCGTGTACACAAAAAAGTATCTTGATCATTAGAAAAATGTTGTGAAATGTTGATAGTTCGCAAAAAAAAAACTATGTACATTTTCTGTTAGAATCGTAAAGCGTTCTCTTGGTTATTTGATTGTAATTTCTATCCACGTCCAGTCGTAAACTACTTTACTAAATTACATCATTATCCAGGATGGTGATTGTCTTGTATGAACCTAGTTAGTCTCGCAACAGGGCGCTGATCCATGCAGGTAGCATGTGGTTCTAGGTTAACACAAGGTGATTGCGTGAGAGGGAGACCGATCTATAATATACAACACAGCCTAGCTCGCGAAGGTTAAGGACGCGGGATCAAGTAATAAGAGAAAGAATGGAGTTAGTTGTCTGACATGACCAAGTGCTAGGAGAAAAACTGCACGGAGACGGTCGGACGAAAGCTGAGCGGACATTTGAAGATATTGTTTTTATATAGTTTGGAGAAACTATAAACATGGGCCATAGCACATCTCTTTTGGTGCATATAACCACACTTTTCTTTTTAATCCAAACAAACTGTTGCCAAATATTATGACGGATTGGAAGTTTCATTGCGAACGTAGAAAAAGTAAAATATACGTGATGTAGCCTAGTTGTATGAATTGAATAAAGTCTTGCTGCCTGGTGTATCTAACGATCAATTTCTAATAGTATCTTAGTAGTAGTCTCTATTATTATTAATTGATTATATTATTAGTTAGGCCTAGTTTTAGTCTTAGTTTCTTACTTATGTACGTATGAGTTTAAGATAAACATACATAATTTACATAAGTTAAAAGTGTTAAAATTTAACTTACATGTAATTAATTCGATGATTAATTAATTAATTTGAAAATATTCTTCCATTTATTTATTCTTTGGTAAATAAGCTTTTATTCGATACCAATGTCGACTGTTTTGTCTCTTTTTTGTATTTTATTTTAGAATTAATTAATTAATTTGAGTAATTCAATTAATAAGAAAGTTAAAGGAACTCAACTTGGAGCCATAATTTTTTGGATTCCTTGTTACTATATTAGTAAATTTGCAAAATTTTCATGCTTGCTTCACGATTTGCACGATTTTGAGGCTTAAAGCCCCCACTAACTTAGCCTTTTGTCAAGTCAAGCAGGCAACCGACAATATGTATAAACTGAAAGGAAGTCCTTATTTTTGTTCAAGCGTAAAATGAATGTCAAACATGTCTTTAATGTTTCTTGAGGTCCCAGAATGTCACACCGGGTACCCTACCTACTTGGAAGTATTCCTACACCAACAGTGGGTATTTCAGATTTCTCATCAGCCAAACATGCTTCTGAGTCCGTCTAGTTCTAGCGTCTTGTTACCAGGGCCTCATGTTGGATCGCCTAATGTAAACATGCGCTGTTTATCTTAACAGTTGACGGTGTAAACACGAGAAGATTCTATAAGGAGTGGATCCTGGTCTCATATACACAACCAGCAGCCTTGAAGTACGGAGTATTTTTAACTAGACTGAATCACTAATACGGTTTAGGAAGAGCACAATTTTGCGAGAAAACGGATTCCATAGGCTAAAGATACGGAGAACATATTTTAGTAATAGCTTGCTATGTAGCTATGTTTGTTTAACGAATGCACTTTACTTGTATGTTGGACTCTCTGGCTATATCTTGTATACAGTTTAGGTAAATGCATTAATTCTGACAAAAATAGTATGATACAGTAGTTTTGCGAATTACCCTGGTACTTGATTCAATATACTGGACCCAAGAGAGATGCACACAAAAAGTGTGCAATGTAAGTTAATAATATACACTTGTTTAATGTACATGTGCCAAAAATAAAAGAATTCTTAGCTTCAAACGCCAAAAAGTTTGTTGTGAGGAACGTACTTTCAGAAGTAGTTTCTTTAGTATAATATGCAAACATTTTTTATATTTCTTAATACATATTAGAAGGAATGTTGTTTTGCTGATTGTATAATAGAACAATTACCAGTAATATTTAAAAACAATTTCTAATAAAGCCAGAATCATGTAGGTAATGTTTTAATTACACTGCAAACGAACTATATCATTGAAGTAGGTGTCCTAATGAAGTCGTGTAGTAAGTCCTGAAAGTGGCCAAGAGATTCGGCGTCGAGCTTCCGGCAGGAAGGCAGCGCTGAAGTTTGAACCCGTAACCTTTCGAGTAACGATTTCCACGGTTTTCTTCTAGACGTACCCCCCCCCCCCCCCCACAGCTGCGTGCGGGTGTGCTTATGCCCTGCCGTGTTATGTGAGTGGACTAACACATCTCGCTAGTTCTCGCTCTTTCCGAGACCCTAAATCTCGCTTGATGTCGGAGCCGTGTCACATGTTGCTTCAGATGGATAGGAATGCGATAGAATCTTACTCGGGGTTCGCATGGTTCAATACTAGCAACATAACCTTATGAGAAGGCATTTGATGCCACCCTTATCGTAGCTTTAATTTATTTCCAAGAATCTCCTTATCAAAACGAATGACTTAAGAGAGATAATAATTTGTACATATTTTACAAATCTAACAACACTTTGCTTTGGTGTGAATGAAGTTTTTTTCCCGTCCCCTGACAAAAAAGTTATTGTTATAATCCACCAAATTAACTTATTAAATAGTTTGAGATATGATTAACAGTCTCATAAGTCGAAACAAGAAATGTATAAGATTCACATTTTATCTCACTCTAAAATAAGACAGTTTGAGAGCAGTAAGTTACAAAAAGTAAAAAAGTTCTCAATGCAAATTGAGATTGTTGTTATAGGAAATGAGTACCACGTTGGGAATAGATTCTCGACCAATCAGTAGGTCAGCGCTTGTAGTGTGTTGATGTCGAACCCGTGTCTTACACCTTACATCCTCTTGATTGAGTTCTATGTTGTATATCCTTCATTATCGACAAACCATCTTTAACTATAGTGCGGTGACGAAGTAATTATAAAAAGACACAGTTTCGAATCGTGGAGAAACATTGAGTTTGTGTTCTGATCAGATTGCAATTTAAAGAAAGTAGTATATTCGTTTTCCCCGCGCGATGCGCTCGTCAGCATGCAATCAACTTTCGTCACGTGGGGTTTCTAGCCAGTCACGTGACGTTCTAGCCAGTCACGTGTCACCTCACATGCCACGTGGAGCCCGCATAACACATCATCGACAAAACAATTGAAATAAAAAAAACATTTCTGCCATTCATTTCCAACAATCACCCTCAGACTATAATTTTATATATTGCCTGCTATTGGGCACCTGAAAATGAGCACACATGATAATAACTATTTTTCTTGAAACAATAACTGAATAAAACCTCAGAAAAACTTTCAATCTTGAGAATATCGGTTTCGAACATCGAACTCGTGGCCTCCCAAATCACAGATTCACGCAATACACATGAGCTATACATGTGTCAGCGGAACAAATGTTTGTTTTGTCACCCTCGTCAGCTGAGGTTGTTATAATTCAAAAAGCTTTGGAGAAAACTTTAAGACAGGCTTGCTTGTGACTGGATATGAACCTACGATCGATTATGTTAGAACAAATGATTAAATCTGACCTAGACCTAGAGAAAATTCATGTCGGGGAACGAAGTATCCTCTTCGGACATGGTATTTGAGCGAGAAATGCTTTAGAGCTATTGTAAACGCTTTTCTGTAATGGAAAACCTGTAAATGAAAATCGAACTCAACTTGTATAGACCTATAATTGCGTCTCACAGCTGTTCCCTGTTGTTATTTACAACATGACTCCCACACTGTGTCAACACACACATCATGTGTTATCAGGTGTGTCATATGTGTTGGTCTTGTAGGTTCTTATCAGCGTGTTAATTAAGTCAGTTAGTCACTTGACAAACATTGCCCGTGCAGAATGAAGCAACACGTGTCTTATTGTCTGCTCCACAGCTGTTGTGTTGTCTTACTTGGAAGCTCTTACTGAAGTTAAAATACACATCACCATAACAAGTTGCTCATGTCAATGATTAAACTCTTTTATATTAAAATATTAAACAATACAAATATATTCAACCAGAGAAGACGGTTGCCTGAGTTCGAGAAAACTAGGTTTTTAACGTAGAACGCAGAGGTAAAGTCTGGATCACTTGGAAGCTCAATCGTTTGTCTTATCGGGTTGTAGCTCACTTTTCTCATTAACTGACTGTAAATGTGCCACAAAACAGTAATTTGTAGTAATTTTCCCAATTTTGTGTACGAGACTGTTATAAATGTCAAAATGTGCTCTGATAGCAACATGCGCTAATCCTTTCTGATCGACCCCTCAAAAATACAATTTTTTAGGATGAAAATTAAATGTGAAAAAGCGGTCCGGACGGTATGAGAAATTAGCTGGATTTTACGACCCACGATACGATTAATATTGTAAAAAAAAGTTGGCACGAGCTCGGCAAACAGTCTTAAACGTCATGCCATAAATGTTTGACAAAGGTTCATTCAAAATCCTTGTGGATTTGTTAACTATATGCTTCTTGATTGAATGAAAGCTAGCATGTGGAGATCTTCATTATTATTTACAGTTTGAAAAAACAAGAACGTGAAATAACTACAGCTTCGAATGCGAAAACAAAGATGAAATTGAATGAGAGCGATCTGAATTTCGTCCTTACAGAACGTTGCTCATGAAAAGAGCAGAGATAGCATACAAATTCATTATCCACTTCCATTTGATGCATGAACAAAAAGCTTATAGAGATAACTGTAAATAAAGGAGGAGAGCAAGAAATTACAGATGTTAATCATGAAAATGGGAGCTAAGAAAGAAGAACGTATGACGCAATAACTAGAGCAAAGAAAGAACACATCTTAGGTAGACAAAAAGATGATGCAATCTTAAAGCTTTTGATGGAATCAAACCCTGAGAAAACGCTGTTCATTCTAAGAGGGAGAAGATAAAAGCAGACAGCTGTCGGAACGACGCTAAAAGCTTTAGAATGCTTGAAACAAGTAATAACGCAAGCATTCACCCGATAAACAAACAAAACAAAGCGGTTACCATGGAGAGTTGTACGTACGCGACTCTCTCAGTCTTTGCCTCGCGCTGATTGGTCCAGCCCGGTCGGATCGATCGCCATGGCAACAGGGAGTAGTACGCGGGGAGTAGGATAGGCCTAGTCGTAGTAGGTTAGACTGCTGGGCAGGGGAATCGATAGCTGAGGGAGATGGTTATCACCCCGACCTAGGGCCCTACATTCTCCTTCGACCTACGAGCAGGTTTGTGCACAGAGAGACTGCGAGAAAGAGAGTGAATTTGTTAATCAGAGAACTGTTTTTGGAGAATCTGACAACGATTATACCAATATATCTCGGATATTCGTTACCAACCAAAGAAAAAAAACAGTTATAGCTTTACGTATGCGTAAACCATTATATCTTGGATAATGGATATTCCTTACCAACCAAGCAAAAAACAGCTACAGGTTCTACCTATCAATGAACACAAAAGGCCACGGTGTCTTCGTGCAGGTTTTCAACGAAATCTCAATATTCAATGTATTTGTATGTATCGTTATCAAAGATCATGGTTTAACATTTGTAACGAACACGAAGTAGCATTAGAGGATAACAATTTGATGAAATATGCCTGCTATCCTGGATTATCATTGATCTAATGTTTAGAGGGTTCCTCAGGGGATTCTACGTAGCCAGCCCGCCTCGTCCCTGATCGTGACAAGGTAACATTAGGCCCGGTACCACGCGTGTCGTGTGCTGTATTCGTACATGTTCCCTACAGCATTGAATTAACATCTCTTAGTTAATTAACGGTAATTGTCGATACTATCGGTAAAGAGCAGTTGTTCTGCGATTATCTTACATTCTAATTGCTGACTATATTAGGATAACATTACTATCAATAAGCAAAGGTGGAGTAGTAAAGAGTTTAAGTTTTGTAAATTATTTTTGAAAAGTGCATCATTTTGACACCGTTCACTGATTCGTTATGTTCAGACGGTGGCGGAAGAGAAATAATGACTAGACATAGATTTTAATGATAAAAGAAATTATGGAAAATGAGTGTGAATCTAGTGATATTAAGTCTTGATACTTTTGATACAACTATAAATTGATAAATTTAGGTACTTGGTACCATGAAATATTATATGCAAGGGAAAAATAAAATAGGTTAGTAAATACCTCCTCAGCTAGACTATATTACATAAGTAACTCAGGTGAAGCTAGGATAAACGAAGGCTTGCAGCTAATCTTGTGTGGTTTCATACATGCTACAGTTTAGAGGCTTCTTGAATTGCGAAGTCTAGTGTTTAGCCCGTATCAGCAAATGGCTTCTTCTGTGTTTGCGTGAGTTTATTTGACTTAAGGGCGCGTCAACCGTTAGGTCATAATGTGCCACTCTATATATAGTGTGGCTCGTTGGTCTTGTGGTTAGCATACCTGCTTCCAAAGCAGAAGGTCCTGGGTTCGATTCCCGCGAAAGTCACAAGTTTTTAGCTTCTGATTTGGACTTAAGTCCATCATTTCTTGTCTTAGGAATTTGTAAACGGTGACTTTGGAGTCGTCCTAGCAACTAGGCACATAATAAATATTTTAAAGTTGTTCTAAATCGGTCTTGTTCATTCTGGCGTTGATCCGCGGGTGTTTGCACTGTCCACACCACTGATTGCTATATTTCCTATTAAAAATATCGATCAGTTGTTGCGTTATTGCTATCGTTCACTCGTCGATTTCGTCGGGGCTTGCAGGGTTGGCTTGGTCGCTTTGATTTACTGGCCCCCACTGAAAATCAGTTGTGTGACTGAGTGGGTAGACTCTAAATACGGATTTATTTATTTATTTATATAAAGCCTGCCCCCGGAGTTTGGAGAGTTAAACTGTGATAAATGTCACGTCCGCCAAATTGATCAGATTAGCCAACCCATCAGGGTTTGACAGTCGTTAAGTGGACCTACCCCCAAAGCTAATATAGTTCAATACCACACAAATCAACTTTCGACTACTGTTGCCCTGACAAAGTAAGCCCCAACGTTGCTTTGAATGAGATTGTACTTATGTTACTGATTTCGCTCGATTTACCTCATCAATCTCCGAAAGGTTAATATATTTGTCAATAAAGCTGACGCATTTGAACCCTCAAATGCCCGGGCTAGGATAAAAAGAAATATAAACTGCTGGATAGTGAGCGCAAACAAAGCCAGCTATCGTAGCGCTCAGTAACTCGGAACGAATCAACTGATTGCAAGCGCGTTCACGGTGCATACATTGATCTCTGGCATGTTATCGCACGCGCCGTGGCAGATCTATATTTAGTCGGTTCCATTGATTTCTAGCGAACGCTACTGACAAGTGGATTTGAACCAGAATTCTCGTTCTGCATCTCTTGAAGCTTAGCGGTTCATCCTGGGTTCACAACTCGGCTGTTGTTGCTTGTGCTTCCCTATGGGGGGGGGGCAAATCCATTAGAAGATTTTGTGGGCGGAAGATGGGGCCTGGGGCAAAGCCCCAGCCGCCGGAGGTTCTGTGACCAGAGTCGAAAAAAAATCACCATACTATAGTTATTTGGTCATGATTTAACTGCACTCGGACTCTGGTTTACAACAACTATCTACGATGTAAAAACTCAAAAAATGAACGCGAAGTGGCCCATTTTAGTAAATTTCAACCTAATTTTTTATGTAATGACGAAGCATACAGGCAAACATATCCGTTTTAACAAGGTGACTGTCGAATTGTATGTGTATGTGTATATTTACTACACAAATTCTGGGATTAACACGTTAGTTTAGCCCCCCTGCCTCCTCTCCCCCCCGGGTCCTACGCCACTGCATGCTTAGTTCCTTACCTTCACTGAAACCAACACTTTGATCGAATTGATGCGATGATTTTATCTTTCCTGTTGGTATCTTTGTACGCAATTTTAAATCAATATTTAAGAATGATACTGATATGATTTTATTATCTACGTAAAGTTTATTGAATGATCCCTTGAACAAATAAGGACATTAGATGAAAAGAAATCTGTTAACTCGCAAATTTATAAAAATGTGTTTGTATCTACAGGCAAAAGTAAAACCGTGTTATTTTTTACGAGCACTTTATGCAATAAAGTAATTAATCAATCTAAATGATCCACGTCTCTCTTGATTCTTTACTTGGCTGTTACTGCTACCTCGTATTTACCCACTGATCACCGTCTTTAACCAATAAGTTGAGTTAATTTTCGTTTCGTAAAATCGGATCATTTGGAAAATGGGTAATTTACATTTAAACTTTTACAGACATTTAATGACCGTTTATATGCTAAAAAATATCTATAATTTTCGTGTAAATAAATGCACACATTTTTAGAAATATAAACATTCAAATTCGAATCAAGGCGTATAAATACATAAACATATCACTCAATTAAGAAAGTATTGAATGGGTTTATCTAATTTTTATTAAATATAAAACAAGGTTTATGGAAAAACTAAAGCTTACTCCAGCCGTCAGGTTAAAAAAAACGCAATATTTTATCAAATTCTTAAAATAAAAAAGATATTTTATCCACTATTGGTTTTACATACTTAGCTTCCACAATATACAACCTATAGAAGTCTGACTTTATGTCTATGACTGGTGTTCTATGGTATAAGTATAACGATGTGTATCATAGGCTTCATACCACCATAGACGCCATGTGACTTGCAGTTCTCAGTTAGTTTGTCGAGTCATTGACACAGAAACTCAACACATTCATGGTATATACAAACTTTTTCACACCTCGAAGAATACAACATCTTTAATTTGAATGTTACATTGGATTATCTCGAATAAATAATTAAGCGTTATTGCGGGAAAGAGCACAAGTGTGTGTCCCTAAATAATATATAATGAAAAGGTCCGACTGCGGACAGTACTTCTTTAAATTATAACTAACTTATTATTATTATTATTATTATTATTATTATTATTATTATTATTATTATTATTATTATTATTATTATTATTATTATTATTATTATTATTATTATTATTATAATTTAAGTTTGTACTTAATTAATGTACACTGAAAATGTAAGAAAGTAAATTTACACTTTGTCGTTGATTGGAAACACCCAATGAAAACTCTTGAATCAGGCGTAAACCGTAGACAATCATATACATTCTAGGTCGACGTTTCACCTACATTGCTCTTTATCTAATGAAGTATGACTATTTTTTTTTTTAACGACGAAAGTAAAATAGTATTTCATGATTGTCTTGGCTTTGTTTATAATCCCAGCAGCGTCACAAAGTCAAGTGCACGGCTCGAAATAGGCTGTTCTTGAACTTACGACGTGGCCAAAGAGTCCAGGTTAATAATAACTTAACAACTTGTCATAATATCAATATTGCGCAAAGTGCAGTAAGAGACCATGGATAACACACATCGCCGCTCAATATTGTGCGGTTGTGTCTGTAATGTTCATGGCGACACACTGAACTTCAATAAGACGGTATAAAAATGTGTGTATATCTCTTACACAGGGTTTCTCCTGACTTGCATAATGTGTACATAAGACGCCTTTTTCTCATCTCTAGTTTGTAAATGTCGTCTACCGGTAGACAAGACTGATTCCGGATGTCTCGGATTCGAATCGTGCCACTGGCAATCCTGACTGAAATGATTTTCAGAGGTTTTTGTCGGTAGTTTCTATGATTGAGTCCTCTTAAACAGCCCTCTCACGTCCCTTCACAATTGTCCTTACTCCAATGTTCCATAGTTACACCTGCAGAGGGGCATGCATTGCGCCCTGGGCAGGTTTCTCACGAGAATTTAAATAAACATTTTCGCCAAAGCATTGACAGGTCATGTTTCTCTATCACTTTACTCTCTTATTTCGATCTCACCCGTTTTGTCTCACATTATTTGTGCTTTCGTCTTGCCTTTCTTCCCAATCTCCCCTGCTTCTCAATCAAGAGTGTTAGTTCCACAGTCCATCCCTCACTATTTAGTTTCAGGTACAGCTATTTGTGTTGCATTTTGATTGATTTGATTGATTAGTTCCATTGAATTATGTACTCGTCTTGAATCTCTCTCGTGGATGATTGTAAAACTTTCGTCTTGTCAACGTGTGCTTGAAGTTCACGCATTTCTACGCCTTTTCCTGCAACGTTTTTGTTGTAAATCATTTTCAGCGTAATATGTGCCTTGGACTAGGGCTGTTCCTGCGTTATATTTTGGAAGAAATAACTAATTCTCTAGTTTTCAGCTTGGATTAAAATTCCGCCACTCCAGAGCACAGCCTTCAGTGGATGTTAATGGGTTTTGCTTCAAACGACACTCTGGCTTAGTATTTTATAACCTAAAAACGGTACTGAACTAACGAAGGGTGAATGGTAAAACTGTAATATTCAATATGACTAAGGGTAATAACTAAGGGTGAATGGTGTAAATATTCAACATAACTAATGTTTATTGCACTAACTGGTAAGGTGTCGCTTCACTAACCCAGGTCTAGAGTGACAGGCTGTGATGTTGTGTCTTGCAGCAACGTAAAGGAGGCGGTGAGGGTGCTGTTGCGCTTGCTCTTCGTCTGCGGCAGCTTCCACTGGGTCAAGGTGAAGGGGACGCGCGCCTCGACGCTACAGGCGCCCGTCCTCGCGATAGCCCCTCACTCCAGCTACCTGGACGCGCTGCCAGTGCTGGTGCTGGGAGCGCCGAGCGTGGTGGCCAAGGCGGAGACTGGGAGGATGCCGCTGTGTGGAAGTACGGGCTGATTAGCTGGGCACGCACGACACGACACGCACACTCACACGCACACGCACACGCACACGCACACGCACACGCACACGCACACACACACGCACGCACACTCACATGCCGCTGTGTGGAAGTACGGGGATTACACGCCTATGAGAGCCTAAATGCTAACACCAGAGAGTGGCCATTCAGTGCTTTCGGCCACCATGTTTTTGCCAAACAATTTACTCTCAGCGTCAGTTGACTTAAATAAAATAAATGTGGCTTGAAACAGATATCGATGGTCGATGGTGTCGGCGCCTTCAGGGTTGGCTTGGCCTGCTTTAAATTTAATGTCCACCAATGAAAATCAGTTCTGTGAGTGTACTGACTGAGTGGGTAGCGGTAGACTCTAATTACGAATTAATTTATTTTTGAAACGTTGTAGTCTGTAAGGCCACATTTGTTTTTCAAGTCTGTTTCACGCCACATTCGTTTGCTTTACTAAAATGGCCTGGAAAAACATGGCGGCTAATTTATCACTTTGTGTCCTCTCTTGCAGTAAATTATCTAGGACACACGAGCACACACACACGAACATCCTTTTGCTTATTTATATCTTAACTTCATCATTATTTCCGTTGCATTTATGTTCTATGTGTTTTACGTTTTTGAGAAAATGTATTCATTCGAAAACAGTTGTCTCAACCGTATCTACCCAATTATCATTTTGGTGGCAAATTTACGGTCAGTAACGAAAGAAACTGAACAATATTTAAAGAATTTGTACTAATAGAGACAAACATACATCATAAAGTGGCATAAAGTGCAAACAACCCCAAGGACAATCAAAAGAGCTTTAAAATGATCCAGAATAGAACTCAACATTCTGCGTTAAAACCAGGTTTGTCCGCGGAACAGAGAACATTGAAAAACCATCACTACATTACACAACTATTTCAATAGCGATCTCTTGTACTCGATTAAACACATCCGAGTGGTTTTAACACTAATTCACTCAGGAAATGTATTAGATTGTGAACGGATCGTTTGTGAGTGAATTCTTCGACCAGAATGTGTATATTGATGTGAGTGAGTGAACTGTGTTGGCCTGCCTGGCTTGCCTATCACTAAACTCACTTCCTCCCAGCATTGGTAACTAAACTAACGCTTTGCATCCAGAGGTGACGGTGTACAGGGGTACAGTAATCACAGTGGGAGATGGTGATGTAGATTTAGTTACATCAAACGCTTAATAGTCCAAAGAAAACTGCACAGCTTTGGCTTTTTGTTTTATCAAGCTATATCAACATTTTCTGATGAATTATTTATTTTACATTATTTTCCACACGTTGATTCGATAACAAAATACGACATTTATTTACGTGTAGCACCGCGAAACTTGGATGAATGTATGCGAGCAAGTCGTCCGAATAGAAATGTAAATACAAACTTCTTTCGCGATATATTATCATTACCAATTATTCTGCAAACATATTTTCATAATTGTTAAAATATAATCAGCTTACAGAAGTGTAACAAATGAATACAATGTAAGTGGTTTGAGGAAAAGCTTGATTTTTGCACATAGTTACTAACTTTATTAAGGGATTTAGTAGGATATCTAACCGGTGATAAGCAATGTGGAGGACGCTGTAAAGAGTGAATTATTGTAATATTTAATAATTGATTTAACATTTTAACCTTCTTTTTTAAAATAATTTTTATAGGATGCCGGAATTATTGATAATGTTAATACATATTATCTCATGATTCAATCAGTCACATCAACTTCATCTAAGAGTAAATGTATTTTGTTCCCGTGCGTCGCTAGGAAGCTGAACCCTATTATTTGCTGGCTGGGGAAGAGCACGTACCCTGCGGGAGGAATGAGTATAGTGGTGAAGGGACGCCAGGCGACCAGGGCCGAGGCGCCCATACTCGTGATCGCTCCGCATTCAACGTTCTTTGACGCGAACATCACCTACGTCACGGGATTCCCCTCTATCATTGTGAGGAAGGAGACCGGCCAGGACCAGTTCATCGGGAGTACGTATGACCTGACCTTATATATCCTGGATCTCCTCTTACCTATCTGACCGGTCTCAAATAGTCGAAATCCGCAAACTCAACCACCCTTTTCATTCTCAACCGCTGATCCTGAAAAGTGGTGTCCCACAAGGAACCATTCTTGGACCACCCTTCTTCCTCCTTTATGTCAACGATATGCCAGAATGTTTCACCGCTGGTACACTAACACAATACGTCGATGATTTCAGCCATATACTCACAGCACAAAAAGGAAATCTTTAGCACCACTCTCACAAATGTCCAACGAACAAGCTTCCATAATGTCACAATACTGCAAGAAAAACCTCCTTTCTATTCAACCGTCACAAACGGTGTATTTAAATTTCCACTCACAAGTAATTGGATCCACCGAAAGCCTCCTCATTCGCATCTCATCTAAGAGCATTGCCTGCTCTGACGCCATCAAGTTCCTGGGTCTACATATGACTGACACCCTTGATTGGACAGACCACATAGACGCTGTTTGCTCAAAGATAAAGAGTGGTTGTTTCCTCCTCAGAAGAATAAAAGCCCTAGTCAACCACAACGTCCTTATTCTCATATACCATGCTCACATCCACTCACACATATCGTACGGACTTATTTTCTGGGGAAACTCGCCACAAGCTATAAGAGTTTTTAGATTACAAAAACGGGCCATTCGAATTATAGTAGGAGCCTCTTGGCGTACCTCGTGTAGAAATATCTTTCCTACCCAAAAAATCTTGACCTTAGCAAGTACTTTAATACAACTTGCAGCAGTCTTTATCAAATCAAACCCTCACCTCTTCAAATTAAACTCAACAATTCATGACCATGATACACGATCACAATCAAAAATTCATGTCCCAACTCACAATACAACGCGTTTCTCCAAAGGACCTCATTACCAATGTCTAACAATCTACAATCATCTACCACCAGAAATTAAAAACATACAATCACTAGACTCTTTCAAATACACATTGAAATCATTTCTAATAGAGCATTGCTTCTACACAATCAATGAATACCTTCATCCAGCTGACTTTTAACTTAATTTAGTGCGCCCGGACATACAAATACCCCATCCATAGCTTTACACTCAACTTTCCTTCACATTCCTGACACTTGTACGTATGAACATGAATATAATTGAAAATAATGCAATTCAAGACAAAAATAAGTACCTATTATGTATAGAAATAGAAGGGAAGATATTATGAAATGTATATTTTTATGTATAATTTTATAAGTTAACAATGTATGTATTATTCTTAACCATAGGCTAGGCTATTCACTTTCTCCATTAAGAGTTATACTTGTGCAATGTACCAGTCAAGGTGATTAAAATTATTATTATTATTATTATTATTATGACCTTGAACGTATGAACTGACCTTAAATGACCTTGAGCATATAACCTGACATCACACGACCTTGTACGTATGACCTGACCTTACATGACCTTGAACGTGTGAACTGATCTTAGATGACCTTAAACGTGTGACATGACCTAGCACGTATGAACTAACCTATTACATAACCAAGCACGTATTATTCCGTGATGACGTACACAGTACGCAGATTATGACGTATAGGGCGTATGATCAAACACGTGGTACACAGCGTATACTGTATGCTGCATGTACGTTGTACGGCGACACTGAACAGATAGACCTAGGCACTTTACGAACAGAACATGGTAGCGTACGATCAGCGGGTATGGTGTAAAAAAACTCAGAATAATGTTCATTTGGGGGACAGGACACTCTTTACATAATATTAGCTTCGCGATAATGCTTTTTGTATCGTTGAACGTAGGAATTATAAATCTGTAGTAGTGTAGTATTCTAGCAAAGCCAGCGTAGTGCGTAAAAAGTTTAAATATTTCACTTTTTATCCGAGTTACTCAACTGGTAAGGCCAAGTACAGTTTCTGTCGATTGATTTTCTAGGGTAAATAGCGTTTATTTAGTTTGGTAACATGTTTGTGTTATTTTTATATAGGTGATAACTTATTTCAAATACTGTAATAAGGAGCAAAGCTTCCTATTACAGTATTTACTTTTACATATTAAAATAGAGATATTCAATGTTTGTGATCATTAATACATTCGTTTTACAACTAAATGTACTTGAAACTCCCAACATTTAATTATGTGAAAATGTTATAGCAACCAACACAAAAACACCATCTCACATTGTATTTAGGTTTAGGCCCTAGATATATTAAATGTATCACACGTCAGTTACAAGGTCGTTTTGAAACTCAATTCTTTATGTACCTCATGCAACGCATACTATTGTTTTGCACAATTAACTTACATTCCAAGAAGAGATACGTGAAAATAGCATTTACCTTTCAAAATATAGCCTTTTATTTTAAAACTAAACATTTTGTAGATCTATTTGTTGGTAATCTCCAAAAACGTGGAAATGAGGTTTCTTTGCACTTTGATATTAACATTTTGTCATAATAGCCACACTAAAATCAACTGCAACAAGTTGGCGAGTGATTAAAATACTTTCACATGCATTTCAGAAAATCCAATTTTTTCTAATTTTAAGGAAAACTTAGCACAAAATCAGTAAAACTCCTGTGAATGTAGCTCCAAATATAGTGCACTTGATTTGAATGAAAGACGCCTTGGCACAATGTGAGTGTGGTATTAGCGAGCCTATATTAACCTACACAAGAGAGCGGCCATACAATACTTCCGGGCGCCATGTTTATGCCAAATCATTTTTTAGTTTCGTCAGCTGTCGTAAAGTAAACGAATTTGGCTTGAAACAGACTTGAAAAACAAATGTGGCCTACAACAGACCAACTTTGTTACGTCTGTTTCAAGAAAAATTGAAAAACTTGAAAAACAAATGTGGCCTACAACAGACCAACTTTGTTACGTCTGTTTCAAGAAAATTGGAAAAACTTGAAAAACAAATGTGGCCTACAAAAGACCAACTTTGTTACGTCTGTTACAAGCCAAATTTGTTTACTTACGTTAAATAAATAAATAAAAATACACATTTTACGGCAGTTGACGAAACTAAAAATGATTTGTCAAAAACATGGCGGCCGTGAGTACTGTATGGCCGCGCTCTGGTGTAGCTCGCTATGTGGTATAATGCGACACTAGCGCCTGCTAACATGCTGCGTGTGGTCGCGACACTAGCGCCTGCTAACATGCTTGCGTGTGGTCGCGACACTAGCGCCTGCTAACATGCTTGCGTGTGGTCGCGACACTAGCGCCTGCTAACATGCTGCGTGTGGTTGTAGAGCTCATCAACTACACGCAGCCCGTGTATGTGTGGAGGGACGACCCCAACTCCAGGAGCAACACCATCAAGGAGATCATCGCGCGGGCGACGTCCAAAGAAGACTGGCCACAGGTAAGCGCCACTTCACTTCAGTCTACTCTACGTAGGATTTATCTTTCTTGAAACCAGAAGGATCAAAAGAAAAAGAAATGAGTGCCGAAGGTTATGGCGTCCCGGAACAGCGTTTCGGTAACTTCGACGTCCCGGATAATTGGGCATTTTAAAAAAAATATTATTTTTGGTTTAAGAATTAATTTCCCATGAGTCATAGTTCCGCGACTAAAGCTACTACCAATAATTAGCGTCAAATATTCGTGGACAAAAGTTTTTTTGGGAATTTCTACACAAAATATTTGTCATTTTAGAAAAATTTAGGATTTTTGTCATCACGTCATGGAATTAAATATTAAATTAATAATTATAATTACGATACAATTTAAAATAAATTTAAATTTAATTTCAAAAATATGTTAAAAAATATAATGATTGTATAGCGAAATTGATCTGAGATTAGATTCTAATGGAATTCTCTTCCCAAAGAAACAAAAATAAAACGAGATAAGTTTTTCAAAGACGGTATCTAAGATTACAACGAGTAGTTCTAAATATTGACGAGATTTTAGAAGTATTTTTATAAACTGTATTTTGTACTGATATCATTAAGTTTGATGAGGAAGAATCACTGAGTCTGGCAAACTTAGTATCTACAGTTTCATGCCCTAGGTAATGGTAGAAAACCACTACTCAACCCGACATAGTTGGAACTGAGTTATGATGATTATTATTATTATAAACTCAATGCTGATATGTTGTATTTGCAACTTTATGTTACTTATAACAATGCGTTTGTGACTGTGCTGAATTTATGTACAATGAGTGTGATAGCTGAACGGTACACCAGTACGGCACAACAATTCAGCTGGTGAAGGAGGTAAAGCTGGACTGCAGCGTAACATCGTTTTATGTAAAATCTTATTTTCAAGGCCGACTGACTCCAGAGATGTCCGAAACTCATACAAGTCATAGTGTTCCCAGCTAACGCAAAGTGCTGGTCAGCCTCTACCGGCCCTGCATCTGGCCAGTAACGGCCCGCTACAGATTTGTACCGCCTGCCGACACTTTCACAGCTCTGCCACCAAACAACTATGCAATGACCGGCACTTCCCCGTCATGTAGCCACTACTGCAAACATCTTGTCAGAATTTGATCGTTAGGGCTTACAATACGCTGTACTTATGCGGTGATATGATATTGATAGGACGTTTTGCCCGTGTTGGTCCGATACTTTTCCGGTGCTGGTTAGCCAGTGGCCAACAGAGCAAGTGATTATCACTTTGTGTACGTTCTCTAACACTTTTAAGATTGGTTTGATTAACTGAAACATATAATATCCTCTTTCTTGTTAATCTAAAATAATGTTTGACGCCTTCACTCATAAAGATCATGAACATAATATTTTCGATCTGCAACGAATAACGACACAAAGTTAACAGAATGTAATTAAAGATAAATGCCAAGTGCCGATTGATTCTGACAGTGTTGGCTCTAGCGTTAAGCACGCGACTCTGATTCGGGAAGCCCCAGGCTCAAATCCCGTCGAGACCGGCAATCCTGTCTGAAGGTTTTTCCAAGGTTTTCCTCAGTCGTTAATGAGAATGTAAGGGATTGAGTCTTCTCAAACAGTCCTCGGACATCCCTTCACAATTGTCCTATCCGGAACATATAGACACAAAAATTATTATGATATTACTCTTCTTAATCTAATACAGAGGCTAAATTACTGCGCTCTCTCTAACCATAACCTGTGTGTTTCCTGCAGGTACTGATTTTCCCCGAGGGTACCTGCACGAACCGTTCCTGCCTCATCACCTTCAAGTGCGGCGCCTTCTACCCCGGGGTGCCCGTCCAGCCAGTGTGCATCAAGTACCCCAACAAGGTGGACACCGTCACGTGGACGTGGGAGGGTCCGGGGGCGTAAGTGTTCAAGGCCAACAGTACTGGGGCACAAGTTTCCAAAACTTACGTTTGCAGTCACCTCTGAAAACGAGTGACTTCACTATATACAAATTATCAAAACCACGAGCTTTTGGTTCGGCCGTGGGTGGAATCGTACGTTGTGATTTAAAAACTTGCATTCGGTTCAAAACGTACGTTTTGGTAGTCACGTGACCCTCCAAAGAATACCATCTATTGGTGCGTAATCAAATAAACGCAATATTTGATTGTTTTTGTTGTTGGGCTGTTGTTAATTGACAAGCTTCTGACCTCCAACTTGCATTTGTCACAAGTCACCGAAATGAGGTTGGATAGGTTTACGTTTTGACGGTGGCTTGTGGCTGCAAACGCATTTTTCAAAACTTGGGTCACTGGCGACTATATAAACATAGACAATAGAATATCTACCAACACCACGAAGCCCTGGCCAAAACAGACGAGTCAAAGTCGACTTGAGCGGCGGTGATGAGCGTATGCGCGTGTATATAGAGTGACCGGTAGAGAGTAGGGACGGTGCGGGGCGGAGAGGTCGTATCGCGGCCGAGGCTGTAAACTCATTGGGCGTGTGTCTCTCACCGCTGCCGACAAGAACTGTGCCCATATCTATTAAACACCTCTAAAACAGAGACAAACTTGGCTTTGATGCGCGCGCGTGTACTTACTGTGGTTTGATACATCTAAAGCAGGGGTTGAAGTTTAAACTAGGCAATAGGTGATTTCATTGTGACCTAACTAAGAAAATAAGATAAAAATTTGAGATGTTATCGATTCAGTTTTGGCCACCAGCAATTCTTCCTGAATTGTTATCTAGTTTAGTATTAGGTTTGCTTTGGTGCATTCCCTCCCTATTATCCTAGCAATATTTCTCGATTTGGTTATTCGGGAAACACTCCCGTAGGCGGAATTGTTAATACAATTCAGAAATGACAAAATCCACGAGTGTTTCCCGAATAATCAAATCGAGAAATAAACCCTCGCTCATACCTGCGTTAGGTTAATGACATGATAAGTATGTTTGTTGGTCAGTTCAAAGGCAACAGTTTTCCGTTGCAGAACTGTTCCATCCATTTGTATCTATAATGCAACTACAATTCAGAAGTTGAACGGTTACCGTCTCGGTGGTCTTGTTGGCTAAGGCGCCTACCTGGAATGTGGGAGACCCGGGTTTGAACCCCGGTCGGGATGGATTTTTTAACTTCTGAATTGTATTAAATATTAAGATACACTTAGTTGGTGAAACTGGGTGAATCAGATTCTGCGGATGTCTCCTACGAGTTATTATCACATTCGTGTGTTTGTGTGTGTTAAATACCCTCCTGTAGTGTTAGCTTGCAATGTGATTAGCGCGAAGTGTTGTGTGATGTCGATATTATCTGCTAGACTTAACAGGAAGTTCTCTTCTGTTTGTTGTTGGCAACAAGTGATAAGAGGTTTAGTTCTAGGATATGGTGAACGCGGGGGAAGAAGAATTGAGTAGATAGCTAAGGAGTGATGAAGAACGTATCGTACATAATTATGAAGTTGGACGCTTCAATGGTTAAATGATATATTTTAAGGCGCGTCAACCGTTAGATCAATAATGCTTCACGTAGCTTAGGAGTCGGGTGAGGAGAGACCCGTGGCTGGAAGATGGGGTGGGGGGGGGGGGCGGTCTCATGTCGACGTCGTCGACTTTGCCACTGTTCTTGCCTTCGTTGTCGAAATGGTCGGCAAGGGGTGGGGTGGAGGGTTCCGACGACTAGGAATTCCAGAGCTCACATCTAAAACCGAAAAGTTAGATACTCCACTAATTACTATAAAATTGATGTTGGAGAGAACATCTCTTTTCTTGCCTTGTAAGATCGGCAGAGGAAATGTGGGCCATTTTCTACTCTAGGCTCAGACGGGGTAAACAATAATGGAAATATCGACGATGCTGCATATAATTTTAAAGATAATGTTTTTCTTTGGCAATTAATGTATTTTTTCCTATGCACTTTATTCTCCAAACCTCTTAACGACATTGATATCCAGCAACATTTTGTATTGTTATAATAGTTCCTTGGAATCTACCCACTTACGTTTTATTTGTAGCCTTATAGATATTGTCTAACAAAAAATATTATTTCAAAATGAAAACCATTGTCGTTAAAATAATTCCTATACATTTCAACGTATTTTTCAGTTTATTATTTCTTGTAGGTTTAAATCGAAATGGATTGCGCTCATTTTGTTAGCAGTTCTCAGTAACTTGGTCACGGATGTGTGTTTAAAATTTCAACTCAATCTATTTGGCCATCCGGCCGTATGAGCCCGGACAGACAGACAGACATACATGCATTGGACAATGCTCACGGCCAGGGCCCGATCGAGTATAGCGTTAGGAAAGACTACGTTCGCTGCGCTCACTCGTCTAATGATGAATTATGTGTGTGTAGGTTGAAGCTGCTCTGGCTGACTCTTACACAGATCAACAGCAGCTGTGAGATAGAGTTCCTACCCGTCTACATCCCCTCAGAGGAGGAGAAGATTAACCCCAAGCTGTACGCGAGCAACGTGCGACAAGTCATGGCCAAGTAAGTATTTTCTGTCTAGAGTTAAAAAACATTAAAACTTTCCTCATTAACTTCAATTTGATCATAAGCATGTTTAAAAACTTTTGATTTTTTAATTATTTATTATCCGATGCATAATAGGGAACTGGCCTTGGTTTCAAATATATCTTACACGTATTAAGTAATTTGTAACATTCAATTTAATAAACATCGCAATTAAAATAAACTATAAAAAATAAAATCTGTAGATTCTATGCATGTTCAAAGTTCCTGGGTTTTGACTTCCCGCACAAAGACTTAAGTCCGCGCTCTTTTGGTTGTGACGTTATCGTGAGGTGAGGAGGGGAAGCTGATTGGCAGAACTGCCAGCTCGCCGCCTCGGCGAACCTCACGATCACGTCACACCCACCTGCAATGGCGCATGGCCGTTTTCCGGCGCGAAGCCCGGTTCAAATTTTTCCTCGCTCACAGTTAGAGCTAATAAAAGCCGGGCGCATAAAAACTTTACTGGTCGGTATTTGAGGTTATTAGTAGAAACATATTCAAATTTTTTCTACAAAGAGGACATGAACCTAATGAAGCTCATGTCCTGAATTTTTGACAGTATGACAAATTATTAAAGTCTGCATTTGAAACAATATGCAATTTGTTTTTACTGTTATGTTGTTTAATGTGCAATAACAAAAAGCAAACTTTGCTAAAATTAAGATTTTACTTAAGCTATAAAAAGAGCGATGGAAATATGTACGCTTTGTTTACACGGAGACAAGTTTGAATATTCCTGAAGAAAACTCGCTCTGAATAATACCTTATTGTGTTTGGGTTCATCAAACAAGTATTGCGAAGGTGTTCTCGAAGTCTTGCTGATCACTGTCTCTGATTGAAAGACATACGGAGATCGTTTGCAAGAGATTGTTCCTCAGTGAAGACTACCTGAACATAGAAACGCGCTCTGCTTGGGTCACTGACACAGATTCAAGTCTCTTGCCTCTCACACAATAACGCCTGTCATCACATGACTCGGCACTTCTCATTGTTGACGTGCTTGTGTCAATGTGGGGACTAAAATGATAAAGTGTTGCTATTTAGGCCAACATCATAGCCTACATTTTATTATTAGGTCGTGAACCAAATGTTATTTTTATTTATCAAAATTGGACTTTATTGATTTCTCCAACACAATGGACCAAGGTGGATATCCACCTTGTCGTTCTTCTTAAAGCCCCACAGAAAGTTGGCTGAATGGAAGAGAGTCAGTAAAACAACCAACACTTACATTTTTTGTGGAAGGATAAACGTCAATATCATTCAATACATTGAAATTACTGGAGATTGGTATAGTACAGTTAAATATAAATTTCAACCTACAATCCTGACTCAAAGTTTTCTTCTAAGGTTTCTTTAGTTGTTAATGCGAATGAAGAGATTAAAATCCTCTTTAATAGTCCATTTTCTACAAAATTGTCGCACTCCAAAAATATCTTCAGTGGCACATGAAGAGGGTGCATTTATTGCACCCTGGTCAGGTTTTTATATTTTTTATTTGTTGACTATTTAACGTCTATCATATACAGTTATAAAAATTGATTTACAAAGGAGAACAAATAAATAAAACTAATAACATAAATGCAAACACAATAATAAACAATATTAAGTAAAGTTTGAAATAGTTATATTACAAGAACAATGCATATCAAGACAGCAAATTTGGTAAATGGTAAAAATCAAATTGGATATTAAGTGAAATTATTTTATGAACCAAATATAAAAAAGGAAGTAAGAAAGAAAAAAGAAAAAAGAAAGAAAGAAAGAAAGAAAGAAAGAAAGAAAGAAAGAAAAATAAAATAAACATAAAAAAGAAGATGTAAAAAATTATTACTGAGGTTTGCCAAAAATCAGGAACTGCAAATCAGATGATAATCAAACTTTTGCTGAAGAAACCACCGCACGCGAATCCCACGCAAATGTATTGTTCTTGGTTTCTCCCCAAGTTGACTCTACCGTATTATTGTTGAACTAAGATCAGAATGTTTGTGTTATTCTTGCAGGGCCCTCGATATTCCAGTCTCCGACTACACCTACGACGACTGTAAAACGATCGTGAAAGCCAAGGAAGAGGCCGACAAAGTTCACAAGTACAGCAACAACAACAACATTGACAACACCCACAGAATCAAGGCGGAGTAGAGACTCGAACCAGCTGCATTCTCAGTATTTCTAGGCTAATTTTCCTTTTCTCATTTTGAAACGATAAGAAATCGGAGGGAACAACATCATGTCATTGTTTTAGAGATAATACTTTAAGCAAAGTGTTTCTATGTTGTCACGTATAAGTTTATTTAATTGTTGTTCGACTGCTTCTGTGTTATATGTTCGTTGTTATGTAAATAATTTAAAGTGTCCAACTCAATGTGTAAGATTTAGAATAATGTAAAATTATGAGATTTTTTATAATAAATACATAAACAAACAATTTTGTTTTATTTTACTATTGTTAAGGAGAATGCATCTAAGTGGTCTTAAACTCGAATTATCCATAGATAAGGACATAGTTGATAGTGGCAGATTATGGTCCTGCCATTACTAAAACTATTTCTAACAAAACTTTCAATTATTAAATCTATAAAACATCTGGCTTTTCACTGTTAAAACATATTTTTATAGCTAAATTTATAATAACACTTAAATTTATTAAACTGTGTTTTTGACAGTGATAAGTCCAATGTTAACATATTTAAATACTCCTGTCCTTTGACTTCAATGACGAGTAATGCAAACCAATAACTGCTTACATCATGTGCAAATTATTAAAATAATCATTATAAAATTAAACAAAACAATAAACTTTGCATATATTATAAGAATTGTAGGAAATTCTTCCTCTGTTTATTGTTTTTTGTAAACATGTATGTGCAGATACAATTTGCCAAGCCTGGCTTGGATGCAGTCACTATGCGAAGTGATTTCACGTATTTTATGGTGGGTATATTGTTAACCATTCTTATAAATCTCTTTTATTTAAGTTTAACATGAATTTATTAATAAAATTGTTGTTAATATAGATACTTAATACAAGTTAAGATGTTATATACAGTAGTAATTTTGTAATAACTCAATGTTTGACAAGTAAAAACTTACAATATAGTAAACAAATCCAATATGATAATTTAGCGAGGAAGCTGGCGTACTCACTTGACTCTAATGGCTCGAATTGTCTGTTTTTTTTACTGTTATCTCGATACAGGTCGCACCGTTTCTCTGATCGAACCTGAAATTTTGCACACATGTACATACCACCTAGGCGGGTTGCTGAAAAGTTTTTGTGGCAAATCGTTTCAAAAGTTAAAAGTCATTAAAGTTAATCAGGAAAGTTTTTTCTTTCCAACAAATCGCGACAAATCGGTGTCAGGCCAAATCAATTTAGAATGCCGTCGTCACGAATATGCTATTTTATTTTGATCCGATAAGTATGGTAGATGGCAAATTACATTATAACAAGCCCGTTACCCATGGCACGGAAGTGCACACTTTTTGCTCATGTGCTAGGGTCAACGGAGCTCGGATCGGTTGAAATTTGACCATCGCAAGTTTCGTTCCCGATTGAATGCCATTAGTTTTGTGGCAAAATCGTTTAAAAAGTTAATAAAGTTACATTAAAGTTAATCTTAAGTTTTTTTTTAAACTAACGGCGACAAAATCTGACGTAGCCAAATCATTTAGAATGTCCGTCCGGTCACGAATATGTTAATTTTATTTTGATCCGATAAGTAGTGTAGATAGAAATTACATTTTAAAAAAAGAAACGTTACCATGGCAACAAAAAAAAGGCCAAGAATTCGGTACTATGTATCCACCTAGAAGAAATCAAGAGTAAAATTTTTCCCAAAGAAATGATGTAAAAGGTTTCCTCTAGATGGCGGGGATTTTACATTCCTCCTATTTTAAAAATTTTCAGCTAAATTGGCAAGACCTTTAAAGATTTTTGTATGAAAATTAGGGGCTGTCTTTGGGGTCGTTTTTCCCACGTACCAGTGCTCGCTCACAACGCGTCCAACTGACGTTTTCCTATTTAAGCTTCTGCACTCTTAAATTAATGTCCATACACAATTTACAAGTATGTACACTGACCAGAATCGACGGGTTACGAATATGAACGAAATATTATGCACTAGTAGTAGAAGCTATGAAGGAAGAGTATCAACATCTTGAAAGTGTTTTTGTAGATGTTTTACCATTGAGTATATAACCTTGTTTACCCTAAGGAATGTTCTTTCTTACTCCAGCTAAAATTGGAATGCGTTGTCAGGTACCATAATCAACACGATTTTGACGTTCTCGAAAAACATTTCACATTTCCAGAGGAGAATGTGTGGCAACTTGAAGATAGACACCCCTACCCCCTAGGGGTGACATCTAGTAAGATAGCATCATTGGCTTGGCTGTGGCGCCCTAGCGGCCACCTGGATTAACATGTCTCCAAGCCTTGCATCAACTATTTCATCCTACAACAGGGAGGGGTGTGTGTAGTACTCTGATTCGGGAGGTCACGGGTTCGAATCCCGCCACCGGCAATCCTGACTAAAAGTGTTTTCCAGGATTTTCTTTAGTCGTTTAGGCAAATGTAAGGATTGAGTCCTCTTAAACTTACCCCGGACATTCCCAACCATTCCAAACTGTAGTAACCTAGGTCGTTGGAAGAAGTTAGTAAGAAAAGCCTTGGAGGGTCACACCGGTAAGTCTGATGGGAGTCCAGATCCTAGACCGGGCAAAAGAAAAAGTTTATTGCATCATCTCGCATCGTAGTCGTAGCAACGTAGTTGGCGATGTTGGCTTAGTGCTCCTTTGAGTCAATAAGAATTTTTCCCGTTGAAACCCCAAGGTCTGCTGGATCTCCGCCTAGCGGAGGATCGTGGCACACGAGCGGGTTAGACGAGCCTCCGCCGGGTTTGGCGGAGTTTCTAGAGGACCTTGGTTGAATCTTATCTATCGACTAAAGTGCTACTCACCAGACGCTAGTACATTCTCTCCACATAGGTAGCGCCACTATACACGCAGCGCCTCGCTCATGCCTCGCTAGTAACAGAGTCGATAAAGAAGTTTCCCCTCTACCAGTACCGAGGTTGTCTCCTAGGTGACGCGCGAGCACAGAACTGAAATAACTGGCACTATGTTTGAGTCACCGACCGCGGCTGTCCACGTGGGGGACTCAAGAGGGACCCCGAGTTCTTATCCCGCTAAATGCATTCTCAAATATAAAATTGCCAATTGATGTTAGTCCTCATCTATCATCTTTTCGAGTTAATAATAATATGTTGTAAAACATAATGTCGATATAGGCTATCAAAGTCGTGGTTCCAATGCAGTTTGGAAAATCATCACATTAACACCTTAGTAAGAATTGCTTCTCTCAAAAGATCGCGTTCTCCAAATACATCTAGAGCTGATTAGCACATCTAACTCAGTCATATCTTTTAAAGAACTATTTGACACATCTGCATCGTTTACAATGTAGCCAATAGGCTTTAATTCACAACGTATATATATCAACTAGGAAAACGCTTAAGTCCCGCCGCGTTGATGGATGAGCTTGTGTATATCTATTAGGAAAACGCTAAAGTCCCGCCGCGTTTGATGGATGAGCTTTTAAAAGTTTTTTAGTTTGCGTGGGATATCTTTACTTTTGCAAGTGCTTTTTTTTTGCTTCCTACGCATTGTAGATTATTGGTTGTCAAGTTTCTATTGTTAGGCCTACCTGTCCCAAATTTGGGATTATTTTACCGAAAAAAAACTTATATTAAAAGCTTATTTTTTATGGATACTGGCTAACTTTTTCAACTTTTTCTTTTAAAGGTACTACATCACCATAACCTTTAATTATGTCCATGTATAATACTAGGGAAACGCCAAGTCGTTGTTAAACGAGTGAGTGAGCCATGTGTTGAGTACCCGGTAACATTCCTTTTCTTCCCCCTTTTTTAGGCCTCCCTAGCCTATCATAGGCTAGATGGAGCATTATGGCTTAAACTATGACTTAACTTAAATACCCTATTTATTTATACGAAAATTATAATCAAACTTAATGCAAATATTCCCGCGTACTCAAAACATGAACTCTCTCACTCGTCTAAAAAACGACTTTGGCGTTTACCTAGTCGAGTTGGCTTTAAGCGCCCTTATAGCCGAAATGTGGGAGACGTGGGTTCAAAGGTCGGGAAAGCTTTGTAATTTCTGGATTGTATTTATTAAGATATTTAACATGTTTTGAAATGCATATAACGCAGTGTAGTCCTACATCTGTGACAATACCATGGAAAACATAGCCAGTACGTAATACGTGAAATATTGCAAGGTTTACTCAATCTACGAGCGGAATTTGGGGGTATCTTGACGTCCAACATTCGACTAGCCTTGGACATGGCATTTCACAGCCAGCTAAATAACAAACAAAAAATATTATTTCAAAATGAAAACCATTGTCGTTAAGTAATTTCCATACATTTCAACGTATTTTTCAGTTTTTTATTTCTTGCAGGTTTAAATCGTAACGGATTGTGCTCATTTTGTTAGCAGTTCTCAGTTACCTGGTCACGGATGTCTGTTTAAAATTTCAGCTCAGTCTATTTGGCCGTTCGGCCGTATGGGACCGGACAGACAGACAGACAGACAGACATTTAACATTTAAACATTTAACATTTAACAGAATTAATCACGACCAAGGCCCGATCGAGTAGCGTTGTAGACTACGTTCGCTGCGCTCACTCGTCTAATGAACGTTGTAGCCCCACCCGTTTGGTCAGAATCGGCCCAAATGTCACGAAAATATCGCACTAAAAATCGAAAAAATCGTAAAAGTACGATAATCATGAGAAATATTTCTTCGATTGTACCCAAAAACGTAGCAAGTCTAAGTTCAGAGATTTCGAAGGTCCCCTCCAATTTTCATCAAGATCGGATATGCCGTTTGCCCGGTAGAGAGCGAACAAACAGACGGAAAAACAAAAACAAAAAAAAAACAAAAAAAAAAAAAAAAAACACCCGAGCTAAATTTTTGGGGGGTCGGTGAAATTGAAGTCTTCGCTTCGCTCATCCAATAAAGGTTTCAGTCATACTTACAGTTTAAATAAAATCACATCGGAGTAGCCGTTTGTCTGGTAAAGAGAGTATAATCAGACCAAAATATGGACTAAAACCTGGTGGAAGATCTAAAAATTTGACTTTCAAAATAATTATTTTTTCTGTTATATCATTAAGTATAGAACCTCAATGTCGTATTTTAAAAAAAAAACGAGTCAATAAGTGAATGGGCTAAGTCAATAAGTGCCCAAGTTACAAAAAATGCACAAATGAGTTAGGACCGCCATTCTATTCTCCAGGCATAGAGGCATCATATTAATGCAAGAAACACCCAAGTTCGAGCAGCTGTTATTATTATTATAAATGTACATATATATTTTAATTCTTACATTTATTTTTCAAGTGACGTGATAGTTTATTGATATGTGGCTGCAAAGGTGTTAATGGAAAAGGCTTTAAAAATGGTATTATTCCTTAAAATGAAAAAAGTTAATGCAAGAAATGCCCAAGTGACAACCTCAAGTCAATAACTGACCAAGTAAAAAAAATTCCCGATTTTTTTCCAGGAAAAGTAAAGTCAAAAAAATAAAAATCCTAAAATTATATTGTAAGGTATCTTAAGGTTATGTAGTGTGCAATTTTGTATGAATTTAAATTAAAAATTTGCTGCGTTATCTAGTTTTATCTATTTATCTCAGAATGTGGTCTTTGTAACTTGGTCAGTTATTGACTTGGCCCATACTAGTATGAAGTTCGTATATTTCTAAATTATCTTGAAAGTTTCATCGATATCGGAGTAGTCGGTAGAGAACTAAGAAACGGACAAGAACACGTTAATATAATTTAAAAAAACGAGATATTTTCCTCCGGATAATCAAACTGAATTCGTCGCTATACGATCACTACGCCCATATCTTTTTAATTATAATGTATTTATAATCGGCCGGGTTTGCATTTCTGTATATAGTATTGCGTGTGCTTGTGCGTGTGCGTGTGCGTGAAGTCACGTTATCTCGCCCGAGGCAGCTTATCAATGATTCCTGAACCAGCAGTGGACAAAGCCTAAGCAAATAGTGGACACAGCATTGATCGAATGCCCAATAAGGCAAAGCAAACAGGACATGACATTTGCAGCCAGAATATTATTACCCTCGCATATTGGAACAATTCATCAGCTCGCCCGACCAGCGCACTAATATTGAGTCTATATAGTGTGGACTAGATACTTGATGACGTCAATCTTGTCAACAGTTCGTTACGGTCGAAATAGCATCTTTTGTGCATTAGCAATTACAAAATAATGCATTGGCATTTATATAATAATTAGGTAATAATAAGGGCTTGGCTATAACATACCATAAAATATTCGATATCACACAAAAATTTCGATGTACCGAAATTTGATAATTTGGGCACAAAATACTAAACTCAACATTTTGTTTTCGTTATATAAAAGAGTAGGCCTGCTATTAAAAGAGTATGGTTGAAAAGTAGTGGTAAGTATCACTCGCGTTTGAACCGGCAACCCGGCACCTCCACCATACAAAAGTAAGGACGAATTCACTATAGGCTACCCGGCACCTTGACCATACACAAAAGTCAGGACGAATTCACTATAGGCTACCCGGCACCTCCACCATACAAAAGTCAGGACGAATTCACTATAGGCTACCCGGCACCTCCACCATACAAAATAAGTCAGAACGAATTCACTATAGGCTACCCGGCACCTCCACCATACAAAATAAGTCAGGACGAATTCACTATAGGCTACCCGGCACCTAAACCATTCACATCAGAATACACGTATACTATTCTAAACTGTACTATCCTCTTTCCAGTTTGTCACGTTTCTATCAAAATACAGATTTTTTTATGATTTTTTTAATTTCAATATTTTGATGTGGGATTCAAATATCGATTTCGAAAATATTCCCATATATCGATGTCGTATCGAGATATCGATTACTTTGCCCAGACCTAATAATAAATTATGATAAGTGTTATTCGATTTTAGTATTATGCTATAAAACTTAAACTTTGTGTGTGCTCCGCCTCTGGTGAACAAGGTATGTTGCAAATAGGACAATTACGAAGGCATGTCCGAGGGCTATTTAAGAGGACTCAATTCCTTGCATTCGCATTCACGACTGAGGAAAACCTCGGGGAAAACCTTCCAGTCAGGATTGCCGGTCACGACGGGATTTGAACCCGAGATCTCTCGAATCAGAGTCGCGAGCTTAATTAACGCTCGAGCCAACACTGTCGGTGTCACGCTATGGATACACCGCACAGCATTGCAGTCAGGTGTGCATGCTCTGTGTTAGAGCCCTGGCCGGCAAGGACTGGTTCGTTAGAGCTAATGCGATCATCCTTGCAGTGTACCCTACCAGCTATTGTTGTGTGGACTGGTGTGATTATCTCCCGCCCTGAGGTACTATTATAGGCCTGACAGTAGTAGGACAATAACATGTGCCGAGGTTGACTAATATCGGCGATGACCGTGTTATTGATTCATCTGCATGTTAATGTGGTCGTTAGCGTTAGTTATGCAGCCTCGGAGCCTTGCATACACGCACACGCACACGCACACGCACACGCACGCGGGTAGGAACCAGAGCAAAGTTAATATAAAGGTTCAGTCGTGTATTCGACTTGTGGTCAGAGCTGAGCAGAGCACTGCTGACAGAAATGTAGGGGCCTGGCACGAGGGACTGCCTATTTATTTATATTATTATGGATGAAGACAGGTACGGATTCGTGTTTCAAGTACCTTTTTACCCACAAAACCAGGTTCCTGGATTAAGGTGTTACATTGTAGGCCAAAGAAACCAAACATGCGCGTTTTCATATATTTTGTACCTGATTGCGTCCCGAAAAAGCGTCCCGGAAAAAAAAATTTTCCCGGATTTTTGGTAAATCCAGGGATCTGACCCGAAAGTCTCGGGACGGGTCGGGGGGCGTTCGAAAACTTCCCGGATACGACACTGTGGAGAAGTGAAACACAAAACACATATACAACCAATAAAGTCTTTTTAGGGCTCGAATGCGGCCTTATAGGTTGGCACCAAGTTTATAGATGTATGTATGTATCCGTGTACATTAAGAGAGCGTCAAGACCTACGCATTTATTTGAGGTAGAAGATATTAACCAATTTAAACGAAAATTTACAGGCTTGATTCCAAAAGAACACTGCATCCCTCCTTAAAATGTCATGCTTTTGTGAGGGGCGTAAGCGTTCCTAAATGCAAGTTTAGTCAGCCGTAAAATTTTTGACATTTTGCACATTGCAATAGTTTTTCATCAAAAGTCTGCTATCAATTTTTTATTGATCGGGTTGTTTTGTAGCGGTGGTATTTAAACGATTAATATTTTCTGTCGACATATTTTCGATTTTAGTCAATAATGTCTTTAAATTTACATTAATAGTTTTATGTTGTTGTTGTTGTTGTTGTTGTTGTTGTTGTTGTTTAATTGTTGTTCTTGTTGTTACTGACGTTGTTGTTGATAATATGTTAATGCACTGTTAAAGTAAAACATTGTTACATCAAAGTATAAAGGGCGTGAGTCTTTATACAAGAATAGTAGTGAGTACTCAAAGGTAATAATAACAGCTCAACTCAACACATTTCAATTAAAATTCGGCTCCGAAAAGGATTATCACATTCTGGTGGCTGAACATACAACATTGCAATAGACAAGAGCGCTGCGCACATTTTAAAATTATTTCAACGATATCGAGTAAAAATCCGTTAGTCTACAATAATTGTCAGATTTTTGTGAATTTGACAATTTAATAATGATTTTTCAAAATTCACTTTAAGTTTGGAAGTGGCAGTGTCTGACCAGTCAATATCTGCACAATACTTTAAAATAGACAAAGAAACTGGAAGATTCTTGACAATTGGTGAGTGTATTAACTCATTAAAACAATCATATTATATTCTTAATCATTCATCATTCAATTTACTGCCAATTATAATTGGGTCATCGCTGGGTACCAACCCAGATTGCACATTCTAACGGAAATGTTGGTATGGAACATTTTGACTGTAGGTATACTTGCTTACGGCAGCCACTCATTTCCCGGAGAAGAATCGACAGAGGTTACCTCGGTACATTTGCTGTAGGTCGTTATTGTGTTGCAGTAAATCAAACAGTCAATCAGACTGTCACTGTCATTAATCAATGTGCGTCAGTGTAGAATAGTGGTAATAAGAACCATTAGTTGAATATTGTGATAATTGTTTTCCTTTCAGAAATATTCGGACGTGATTCACTTAGTTTGGAAGTGCAAGTGGCTGACCAGTCATTCTCTGTACAACACTAAAAAAGACAAGAAAACTGGACGATTCTTGACAAGTATTAACTCATTGAAACAATCATATTATATTCTTAATAATTCATCATTCAATTTACTGCAATTATAATTGGGTCATCGCTGGGTACCAACCCAGATTGCACATTCTAACGGAAATGTTGGTATGGAACATTTTGACTGTAGGTATACTTGCTTACGGCAGCCACTCATTTCCCGGAGAAGAATCGACAGAGGTTACCTCGGTACATTTGCTGTAGGTCGTTATTGTGTTGCAGTAAATCCATTAGTCAATCAGACTGCCACTAGATACGATATTCTTACTTAGTACAGACGTTGATATGACCCCAACAATACAAATAACAGTGCTATCTAAAAACAAAATGTAGTTAAGGCCCTCTTCTTTGTAAACTAATAAGTTGATACCTAAACGATAACCACCCCTATATCACCCTATTCAACACGTTATAATATAATTGCAGTAATAGATGTTGCAGTACTACACTTAAGTTATCTTGTTTGGATCCCATATTTGTGGTGGAACGATCTCCCGATGCTGAGTTTCGCTGTCATAGGCCTATTGCAGCGGATTCGCGATGGTTGATTTTAGTCACTTGTGTTGTCCACTCAAAGTTAACGCCACTAGATGTGGTAATGTAGTACAGGAGTAGAAGTAGGCCTAAGGTGTGACATATTTGTTTTGCCTTGCAGGACTGTGTGTGAAGAAAACAATGTAGCACTAAAAATAAACACTTTATGTCAAGCTTGATGATGACATTGTCAGTACTTTGATAGGTCAATCATCAGTGGCGTTTACGAAAAGGTTTTAAATAGAAAAATACCATTTGATGTTATAACAAAACAAAACAAAAATCATATTTATGTTATTATTCCTATGAGCCTTTGAAATAAGCAACATAGTTAATATTAATCACCACGTAAACACACAGCTCTCTGTGTATTTGTGTTGATCGCGTTAACTTTAACTTTGGTTTTTCTCCCCTTTGAAAGAGAAAGGTACAACAACAGCAGGCAGCATAGCTCCAAGCTAAATTCATCGCTAAGACACCCATTTTAAATATGTCACCCATATTATAAAGATTGTGTTTTAAGGAGAGAGACCCGGCACCTCCACCAAAACTGAAACTAGATTGTTAAAATATGAAAATGAATTAAAAAATGAATGCGTTCAGATCAGTGATAAAACTACACGCACACTTACTTCCATGCGTGCACAAATGGAATAAAAACACAAACATGCATTTTGGGACATAAGATTTTTACTTCAATTCCTAACTATAACAAATCATTTTTAATTTATCAGTTTTAGAACATATTATGCATATGTCATTGCAGCCGTTAGTGTTGCTATTTGCTATTATTTATTGGCGGTTATATTCAGTGCAAACATGTTTCATTAGGGATGGTTTAACCCCTTAACATTTCGATACGATATCTACATGCTTGATTCAATATTATTGAAACATCAATATTTAAAAAAAACTATTTGAGAAATTAAAAGACGGGAATAACTCAAATCAGCATTATTACTTTTTATGAATGTAAATGTTTTACCTCTTTGTCCTTCATACAGCAAAGAAAATAGACTTCTTCCTTCAATTATGTTTCGACGTGTTAATCATGGCAGAAGTGCCGGGTCATTATTTAACGTGTGTGTGAGAACGTCAAGTTTTAACGATACCTAACCAACCCTTTTAGCCACATAGTATATTATTACCAATTGACCACTATTTTTATAAGTTTGTTCATAAATTGTGTTTGCAAAATAATAACCTGATTATAAATCGACATAAAAATTTTGGTTCAATATTGATACCTAATTGAATGAAATGCCATTCCAAGACCAATTTTGTATTTGTAATCTACTTGAATAAGACATAGATTATGTTGTTGTCATAATAATTTGATAAATCGGCCGTATGGAATCTACAATCTTTTATACATGATGTGTAGAAAGTATTCCTTACTTGGCAGAACACACCAAAGTATTGTTATGCTTTCCTCTGCGGTTTCCCGACTGAGGCTAGAGGCTACACCGTGAGTGAGCCAACTAACGGGAGTGCTAATAGGTCCTACCCCTCTCTGCTCTGCTTGCGAGGCGCGAAGCCTAGCCTGGTAATGAGGGGTAAGCGTTAATGAGCTCCCAGGTCTATTAGTGGGTCTGTTGTTGCGTTGCTAATTCATGACCCCAGGGTATTGTTCACTCCGCTTACACGAAGCAGTTCAGGTGTGCACCACTAGGCTCAAGGAATACTCGAGAACAGATTAGGTTTCACCCCCAGTCTGTACACATCAAACATGCTCACTGATGTAATCTAATCTAGGTGCCCGTTAGGGCACCGCAGCCAAGCCGCGGTGCGCTACAAAATCAGGCACCTTATACAGCAAGCGTTGGGGTGATTTCGAGGTGTCACCCAGCCGTCATGAAACGTGATGTGAACTTGAAAACTATCAAAATCGAGGGGATTTAGGTATCCGACAACACATGCCAAATTTGGTTTGGGTACGAGCATTCCTTTTTGGTGAAAAAATGACTTGAAACATGCTCAAAATCACTTTAAGGATGTTAGTTACTACTGGCTACTACTACTATCTAATTCGTCAGTTTCAATTGCCCAGCGATTCTGACCAAACGGGTGGGCCTACAACGTTCATATTTTACATGGACATTAAGGTAATAGTGATGTAATTCCCTTTGAAAGAAAAAGTTAAAAAAAATGCTGGAAGGCTTCCAAATAAAGGTTTTAAAATAAGCCTTATACAGGCATACAATCAACAAGTAACTATAGTTACGTGACAATAATCGCCTACATTGTTTACAAAAAGCAAGTCTGTGGACCACTTTTTTTTTTCATTCTATTGCTTATTGGTATAATACCATAACAATTAAATCGACTTTGATAAAATTATTGTATTTTAACAAATAATTTTGCAATGGAACTTGAAAAAGTAATGAGTTCCCCATACAAAAAACTTGTAAAAATACAGCCAAACATTATACACTCAAAAGAAATGAGATCTAAAAAAAGGGCCAAGCTCATCTACCCTTCCACATTTGCGCATTCTTAATTCATAAACGTACAGTGTCCCGTAACAACATCCTTGAAAAGCTTGGCAAAATAGAATTTGCATGACCATTACGTTAAAATTAATTAGAAAAAAAGAATTTGGATGAACTATTACGTTTAAATTAATAGTTGCAAATTCTATTTTGCCAAGCTTTTCAAGGATGTTGTTACGGGACACTGTACGTTTATGAATTAAAAATGCGCAAATGTGGAAGGGTAGATGAGCTTGGCCCTTTTTTTAGATCTCATTTCTTTGAGTGTGTAAGGTTTGGCCGTATTTTTTCAAGTTTTTGTTATGTGTGGAATCTCGAATTAGTGTTGGAGCAATTATTATTCTACGAATTTACCTATTGTGGGTAGACTCTAAATACTATTTTTTTTTTTTTTTTTTATATTCTGTGATGGATTCCTTTGTTACGAAATAGTCTTTGGTCACTCCTACCCAATATCAAGACGTCCTCTGTGGGTAATACGATTAAGACCAAAGTTCAAATTCAAACCATAATCCGGTTTTTTAAATTTTCTTATACATCGCTTAGAATACAACAATTATTCCAGTCACTTGAAGCAAACAATTGTTTGATTGCTTTTTTAGGCCCCATTACAAGCTGGACCCAACCGAGATAGAAAACTGTGATCTCACTCGCCCAAAGGTGTTGGAATAGTACATAGCACTTGACCCGAATTCATAGTATTGACTAAGTTAAGTTTCTATAGTATCGGTATTGACTAAGTTATGTTTCTATAGTATCGGTATTGACTAAGTTATGTTTCTATAGTATCGGTATTGACTAAGTTATGTTTCTATAGTATCGGTATTGACTAAGTTATGTTTCTATAGTATCGGTATTGACTAAGTTATGTTTCTATAGTATATCGGTATTGACTAAGTTATGTTCCTAGAGTATCAGCATTGACTAAAAGTCTTGTTACACTATCAACATGTTGACGCAACATGTTGACTCAACTTGTTGACCAGATGTAGATAGCATTGAAATGTGATGTTGCTGTCACACACTGAAATATGTTGACTCAACATTGACGACCACGGCAATATGTTGACAAGAAGTTGAACAAGTTCAACTTTTGAGAAATGTTGACCAGATGTTGACGACGTTCAACCAATGGCTGACCGATATTTTGTCACGTGATCATTTCGTTTAGTTGATCCATGGTGTGGGCTATTATAAAGCAAATTTTGTGGGAAGAAAGACTTATTTATGCGAGTAATTTACACTGAAAAGTTATAAAAATCGTACCCGTTTCAGATAAGACACAAACAATAATGATGGGGTGAGTAAAAAATGGTAAAAAAGTTTTCCCAAACGAGACTCGAACCGGGGACCCTTTGCGTGGTAGCCGAGCGCTCTCACCGTTGAGCCAGCAGCGAACTGGAAACCTGCGCCGCTTAGAGTGGTACTCATTAGCTCATCAGATACACACGCAGACTCGAGATGGACATAAAAGCGTCGGGGTGGCAATAACGACACTTTTAACTCTTTTATATCGATCTGCCAATACTTTTTTAATGTTATTCACAGCTTTATATGGCATATGTACGTAATTACTATCTATTTTAGTATGAAACAGTTTCGAAGTGGCAGTTCTCTCGACGGAATGTTCCAAATGTCCGTCAACATGTTGATGGAGGTGACACACACAGAGTGTAGTCTTGTCAACAAGTTGAGCCAACAAGTTGTGTCAACATGTTGATAGTGTAACAAGACTTTAAGTTATGTTTCTATAGTATCGGTAGTATTCGTTACTTGCTACGGAACATCAGTCGTCTCGTGTAAACGACCTCCTTATCAAGGAGGCTATAACTCTCTAGTTCCATTTCCTCCCTTGGAGTCTGTGAGCAGGATTTATGCGTCTGGCTGGCAGCCCGAGTGCGTCTTCTATTAGGTCAGCACTGTCTAGTACCAACCCTAGGAACGAGCCTCCGTCTTACTTGAAACAGTCTCCTTCAAGGCTATTCCAGAGCACTCTTACCTATATTTTGAAAGGCAGAGGAAAATTGTTAAATGTTGGTTTATTGAAATAGGCGCTTGAATAAAAAGGAGAAAAGTATTTTTTTTACTCGACAATAGCTTTTTTTGCCATTATAAGCAAATTTTGGGCCAATAAGATAAGAAAAGTGTTATCATTATTTTGAGCTACAATAGTTTTTATTGTTTAAACACACCTTTGTCTCTAATACAAGCATAAAGGAAAACAAATTTTTAAAATAATGTTCGATGTGCGTTTTTTTGGCACATGTTACAAATAATAGTTTTGAACCGGTGGACGAAACAAATCGTACAACAAACGTAATTTCTGAAAATTATTTTACCTTATACTCGTGTTTGAGAAAAAGGTGTGTTTGCACAATAAATAAAATTGTAGCTCAAAATTAAGCATTATACTTAGAAGTTTCTTTTCTTATTGACCCAAAATTTACATAAAATGGCAAAATAACTATTGTCGGGTAAAATTAAACTTGTTTCCCTTTTTTATTCAAGTTGCTCTTTCATTCAACCAACTTTCAACAATTTTCCTTTGACTTTCAAAATATCGGTACGAGTGCTCTGGAATAGCCTTATAAGGATATTCCGCACAAAACATATTGCTCACATGAAAAGGTCTGATTGCCAAACTAATAGAGCCAGGAGAATCAAGTAAACACTGGATTGTACTGGACAGTACTTTTGAATGCGTCCTTATACGGATTTTTACAAAATGGCAGTTTTGACAATAATTTGCGTATGTTTGGTGTATTTAAAAAAAAAAAGAATAATTCATTAATCAACTAAGGGCCATACTAGCATAGATCTAAGCGTGATAAAGAACCTTGTGAAAAGTAAACGCAATATCTTTCATCGTTCATCAGCCAGATATCAAGGCAAATATCATGGGCAACATATGGCTGTAACGAGCAGCATGAAGTGCCTGGCGCGATGAGCTTGGAAAAAACTGGTTCAGATACAGAATGCATGCAGCGGTGTATTCTGGAACGCTTCGCTTCGAAGCTATATCAATTGCTTTAATGCAAATTTTGGAATTAAAATATTTACTTAACTTCAAACAAAACTATTTATAATTCGTTTTTACGGTTAACTGGTCTGTTTTATGAAAGAAAATTTCACTTTGAATCTAAGTCTATATCGACCCTATAAAAAGTATTGATTTAACAGATCGACACTTAAATGATCAGCACTTTTCGAATAATTTCCAATATATTTGATTAATAAAACAAAAATTTCTTTTGTTTTAACTACTTTTCTAAATATTATTACATATTATCATAATATATTTCACCTTAATTCTTATGTGTATGTACAGAATAATTTTTCGATATCAATGGTCATTGTAATATATAGAACAGTTTGTTTATAATCAATAATTTGCAATCGTTTGGCATTCCTTGTTATGAGTTTTGAACCTGCAAACTCTATTTATTGGATATTCGTAGTAAAAAATATAAACAGGTATTGTCGTCTTGTCGGTTGTGGTTAATTGGTTAATTGTTTGAGAAAAACTTCTGTAAAATTTATTTTTATTTTAATAAAATTATTTGTTGACAATTAAGAGTCCAATTCGTTGTATGTTTATTGAATATGTATCCTCTTTTGTTGGACATGTCTTATAATAATGGATTTTGGCTCTTAAGAACAGTCTTGTAAAATTGAATATAATTGATTTGCTTCCCGACTGAAACCCAACCCAAGGCACAGTACACATTTCTGGTTTGTTTGTTTACATTCTTTTCCCACCGGTTTTCGTGGATTTTTAGGGGGGTAGGGGGAGCGAATGGGGTGACATTGTGGGAACAACATTCTCAAATTATCTGAAGTCTCTATCGAGGGGGGGGAAGAAGACCTAGCCCTATACCGTAGAGCCGATGTAGGGACTGGTAATAGTTTAAAGGGAATATGTCACTGACAATATTAAGGGTGATGAATCAAGACATGAAAACATCCGCAGGAACTTGAGAATCGGGGAACCAGAAAGTCAGGGAAACTGAACTCTACATAAGTTGGTATTAGAAGAAGACAAAAGAGGTCAATAAAGTTATAAAGTTTTAGAGAAAAGGAACAAAGATGGGATGTATAAATTATAACCTCAAGATAAAAATTAATATTTAGATTGACATACTTATGTAAAAACTTGATGTAACTTTAAAGCTCTTATAAAGTACTAAGAACAAAGTACTAATGCTACTTTGGTTACATAAAAAACGCTCGGATAATGTCCAGACAACGTTTTTCGTTTTAGATCATTATTTCAACATTGGAAAGGCACTTTTTTTTTAATAAACTGTTATTAGTCCACAGGAAAAATAACATAATGAGACAATAAGTAAGGTCTGTGTACCCCATCCTCCGCCGTGATCTTTCCTATCAAATTACAGAAAAAGTATCTAAACATTTTCAGAATGTGACCGGAAAATAATTTTAAAGAGACGAGATTTTCTCGCGATTCTTTTGACATGATTAGGGAGCGAAGCTTCCCTAAATACATTACATTTCGATCCGTCCGTCTGTACGTGGTGATATGACTCGACCTTACTCAAAATAATAGTTGAAAACATAGAGTTACATAATGTATAAGTATTTATTCAATATTGTATACGTGAGTCATTAAGCGAGCGAAGCGAGCGTTTCCATTCGACTCTGCCGGAAAAATTAGTCACTGGTTTTGTTTTGTTTTTTTTGTTTTTTTGTTTTTTTTTGTTTGTTTTTTTGTTTGTTTGTTTGTATGTCTCGCCATAACGTTTCGAACGGAGGCTGGGATCGAGTTGGAATTTTGACCATCCGAAAGCTTTTTCTCGATTGAATGCCATTAGTTTTGTGGCAAAATCGTTCAAAAAGTTAAAAAGTTACATTAAAGTTAATCGAAAGTTTCTTTTTTCAATCTCAACGGCTACAAGATCTGAGATAGCCAAATCATTTAGAATGTCCGTCCGGTCACGAATATGTTAATTTTATTTTGATCCGATAGGTAGTGTAGATGGAAATTACATTATAACAAAAGTAACGTTGCCATGGCAACAAAAAGACGCGCGAAGTTTCTAATGCACTGCCACCTAGAAGTAATCAAATACTTTCGAGGAATCAGTCTATTTTTGTCAACAAAGAGTTTAAATAGTTTTTCCCAGGAGTCAAGGTCCTCTAGATGGCGGTGGATTTTAAAGTAAAGATTTACACACGGGTTTACCCAAATACCTTGGCAATAATAAATAATATTGGAAACATGGCCCTGTGGACAGCGAACGTCGCAAATTTTAAAATTTACAAAAAATATGCAATGTGGGTCTAGCTATAGCACGTGCTCGCTTATCAACGCGTCCAACTGAGCGTTTCCTAGTATAAAGAAGAAGACATTTGAACGACGTGAGAAGGATTCTCTCATTAAGATCTCGTGCAAGATAAAACCGTACGTTTCCTGTAATGATTGTAACTGACTAGTTTACAGGCTTAGTGAGTGGGCTGAGAGCGTGTTTTAAGCATCTTCTCTTGTTCGTGCGGGAGTCGAGCACGCGACCCTTCACTGGGAGTACACTGATACGCACGGACGAAGATGTACGGGGGGGGGGGGTTCGTATAGTTTATTGTATCCAACCATTCGCTGCTAAATGTGCCGACTCTTCGTCTCTTATTCAAGTTCCACATCCACATTCTGGGCGAACAAGGAACAGTGAACTGTAAACATTACCTGGCTTGAAGACTTTACCAGAAATACAACATTTTTCGCTTAGCTTTGTTTTGCAATTTTGTTTCTCATTTAATTTTTTTACTTTCGATTAAAAGAGTACATTTTATTTTTATTATTTAAAAAATATACTTTGTACATATTTTTTGATTTCAGTTCATTCTATCTAGTGACCTGTAAACAATTTTACAAAAATAATGACAATCGATACGGATACATTTGCCTATATCAGCTTTTAACTATAAATTCTCATTTTACCTTACTGTCAAGGTAGTACCCTTAACTTAATTAGTATTAATAACATCTGTAATCGCCACGATTATGACAAATTGTCGATAAGTTATCATTGTCAAGATAAATATCTGAAAATTACCTAAATAAAAAAGAAAAATCAACTCTAACCAAAGGTTTCAACTTCAATAAACTTCACCGTTCTTTCTCCCCAGTCTAAACTTGTTGATAATATATCAGTGAGAATCACAACCTACAAACAGACGTAAACGAGACATAAGTGTCAGAGTGCCGCAGTTAACGAGTTAACCCTTTGGGAGCCACTTTGAGCCATCAAACTACATTCTACAATAACACAATAGATCTGTCACACTAAATTACTCACTAACGGGATCATTCTCTTGTCGTTCGCTCTACTTCAGTACACGTTACATACTAAGCCGCGTTGTTGTGCAGGTTGATACAACGCGTTGTAATATGTAGCTAACTATAATAATCTTCTTGGGAAGCCTGCCCAGGGTGCAATTCATGCCCCTCTTCAGGTGTCTAAGTAGGTATGTTGCGGAAGGGATGTCCGAGGGCTGTTAAGGAGGACTCAATTTCTTGCATTCGCATTAACGACTGAGGAAAACTTCGGGAAAAACCTTCAGTCAGGATTGCCGGTCTCTACGGGATTCAAACCCGGGACCTCCCGAATAAGAGACGCGCGCTTAGCGCTCGAGCCAGCGCTGTCGGTGTGTAGCTAACTCAGTGTATCCACTGAGTTTATAATGTGTAGTTAGACTTAGAAGACACAGAGCTAGTGACCGATAGTGTAGTCTCAGCAAACAATAAAATGAACGCACAAATGTTCGAGTGCGGCTTGGGGAATTATCGAATTGAAAAATATTATTTTGTAAATTTTGAATCCCCTTTCTACTACAAAAACGAAAGAAAAGTGGAGTTTTCTTAAGATTTTTGGTGGAGGTGCCGGGTCAATGGGTCTTTATACGCTAGTGTGGTCATAGATGTTAAATAGGGCAAACTCCATGGTGTGAAAAGGTAAAAATCGTTATGCGTTTTTGTCGATTTATACCTTAAAAGGCAGTAGTAATTAAATCATAAACAACAACATCCACCCCTCTTTGATGTCTTCGTTTGATAATAAAAGATCGGGAAAGAGAAAAGGTAAAACTTTGCCGTTTATTGTATGTACTGAAAATTGTACTCTCCGAATAAGATGTAATTCAAAGAAGTTTCAATAAATATATAACTATTTTAATTTTTAGAAGAGTTCATGATATTATATTTATAACACTTTAGTGGAAAACAACTCTTTATTTTAAAACAATAACAACGTTTCGGAAATTATCGAGTTGTTTTCCACTTATGTTTTTTAAATAAAATATGTAACTATAGAGTAAATATCTATAATCTAGGACAAAAGGGATGACCAGTGAACATATATTATTCTTCCCTGACAACAACTATGCTCCGATGCATCCTGGTTGCAAAACAGTTCCATTTAAATGGCTTATCGTTGTTGTTGGCTTAGCCACTGAAATGTGGATCTGCAACTTGGGAATTAAGTTTTTGTTTCTGTTGTTTTCGTCGCCCTAGTTTCCAACTCTAAAGCCCGACACCCAACACAAGTATCAAGTTTGTTTCCCATGTCACACTAATAACTGAATTCTCAAGTGGCCTAACCGTATCTGACCACACAGACATCACTAACAGTCGTTAGGAGATATTTGTTTACCTCCAAGTGCTCGGTTTAAAGGGGTTTACACCCGCAAAAACCGAGGATGCACTGATTGCACTAAAATTTCACTGTCCATAAATCACGCACTATAAAAACAAACTGTCCAAAACTTTATTACCACACGCAAAAACCCAAACAATATATATAAATAAGGTTAATTTGTTAGCCATTGCTACGATCATTGAGGGGTCCTCGACCTCGATCAAAGATTTTGTTAAGAAATATGATTGTTGTTTTATTGATGTACTGTTAATCTTTTCAGTACATACATTATGTTGTTTTTTTGTTTTTTTTTGTGGGGGGGGGGGTACGTTATTCAGTCATAATAATATTATGATTATCAAAAAGTATTAATTCCGAAATAAGATTAGCTTGAGTGAACATAATTATTTAAATAATTTTAGTTTTTCACGCGAAAGCTTCCTTTTTCATGAACTTTGTTATGTCAAACTGCGTTTCACCCAAGTTTGAGATGGACAGTCTTAACACCAAGCAAAGTTTATTTATTTAATTGTTTGCACAAATTTACGAATATACAACAGAGCATGTTTCGCGAAGCGATGTAGCTTTATTCGCACTATGACATAATAATATTTTCGTGTTGTTGCCTACAATATGAATGAGTCGCCTGTGTTCTTACGTGGTACAGCGCATACAATATGTACACACTTGTGTGTTAATAATGTAAACAACTGTGCTACTTAAAGCGCACTTAAATGTGTGTGTTTGACTTAGGTCGTGTGTGGACCTAGGTTAACGAGTCTCTGCCTGTATAATGCATGGCTGCGCGGCTGTGGCCTGGCTGTAGAAGACATCGCTGATAACGACCAGGGAGACATTTGTCTACGTCAACAAGACTCACGTTACCAGGCAGAACGAGAACAAGAAGAAGACAGATCATTTGTCAGGAGGGGGGAGTGGTAGGGGGATGTCAAAACATGTTTTTATGATTTGAGAATAATGGGTTAATGTAAGGATGATGTCGCAGAAGTAGAAACGCATATTAGTTATGTACAGTGAGGCTAGGGGGTATATTTACTAACTCGTGCGACACTTTATGAATTAGAACCCTAGGGAAATAATTCACTTCACTGACACTGCTCTACTCATTACTTATTATTTTTACAAAGTTGTCGCTGTCGAGTCGAACGAGTTGAGCTATTTACTAATTGCGACAACAGTCGATCGACACGACAACTTTAGTGAGAAGAGCAAGTGAGAACTGACACCTCGAATTTGTATCATACCACATTTAATAGTTATTACTTACATTTGCTGTGTGTAGTTATTTATTAGGTAAAAGAAACATTGGCAGACGACATTTAAAATGTTTAATGTTTAATGTTGCCAAAACACAGCTTATAAGCTTGTACAGCTGCAGTCAGATGCGTGGCTATTGTCATTAAAGTGTTGTCAGATGCGTGGCTATTGTCACTTGGTAAATAGACCCCCTGGTCAAGTCACAACAAGCGAAGCAACTGAGAAACAGTAGTTGTTTGTTATTGGACCTTGCATATTTGAGACACACTACACTATTTGAGACTAGTATACTAAACAGATTTTACCGAACCAGCTCTGTCTACGCCGACGACGTCAACGGACGAATAACGCCAACCAGCGATTGATATTCTAAGTGGAGGTATATTATGTTGGTTGGTCACGACCCAGCCGCGATGACGCCAGCATTGACAAGGGTAGTTTGAAACAATTTATTATTGGCAGTTGTGCTGCTGGGATTTAAATGTCAGAAGATAATAACGAATATTCCTGAATCAGAAAATAAATAACCATTTGTATTGTTAGTAAGTTGTACTTTAGAAGTTTAGTTCACTTGTAATTTGAATTTTAGTTTGAATTAAATTTAACAACAATTATTGTAGTCTATTTCACAATTGAATATAATTGTGTTTCTATAGGTATCGTTATTGCTTAAACAGAACTTACTAAGAGTGCACTATATTGTTGCACTCTAATGATTAATTTCAACCCAATATATTTTCTTCACAAAAAGTGGTGCTCAAGAGTACTCAATAACAATTATTTACATGGTAATGTGAGGAAAAATAACAGCACTTATGACATCTTTCTATTTTAGGTTCTATTCTGTTTTTTTTTTTGGTATGGATATGTTGCGTTTTGTTTCAAATTTTATTTTGCTTTTATGTTCCATCATGCAATTTTTCTTACTCATTTTTGTATTATTAGGGAATACTGTTAGTTTGTTATGTAAAACATAAAATTAAGGCAATATTTAAAAAATAAGCCCTAAATTAAAATTTAAAAATTAAAAAAATAATTTACTTGTAGTGTAACTGCATAAAAGAATGAAAAAGTTGTTCTATGTAAACACAACTCTAGCTAATGAACAGCTGATAAAGGGCGATGTACCAGTACGACTATCTATGTTCTTATAGGACATGTGCTGTGTTGATCGTTGTTGTTTCTGTTTCTTCTAGCGTGGCAGAACCCTTCCGCTGGGACATGTTGCTACATGGAAAGACCTCGCTTTGAAGCACGCAACGCCATCTCTAGTGAGAAAGTTGAACTATGTGGACATGTTGCGTTTTAAAGTTTGATCCTCACTCAGTGCATTATGTATGTACCCAACATAGAACAAGTTACTACACCAAGCTTTACTTACTTATTTGTTTGTTTAACGAATAACTGGTTTAACAACAAGGAAAATAAATAAAACTTAGTACAGACAATGTACACAATATTGTAATTAACTGTAGTAAAGTAAATGTTAAATAATAATATATCAACAACAATCTACAATAAAATTGAAAATGTTCGTTGTGGATTGTTTCGCGTTTTGTTGGTGCGATTGAATCTTGACAAAAAGCATAAAACGGGACGTTAATTCAAGGGTCGCATTAGCGTTACAACTTACAAGTCTTGATCCTGTCTCTATACAGAAGACAATCAGGCTTAACAAGCTAACATTCCTCGCTAATGTCGAGCTACCAACGTGACAACGAGAAAGTTTTCTCCGGATGAAAAGCTCAAGACATAAAAGCGAGGATTCTGCCACTTAGCGGCCCCGAACGAACGTTTCGAGTCCCGAGGAGCCGTTTATATTTCCCAATGGCTGTTCACGCTGTTAAGTCGACGTTAATGAGAGCTCGTTTAGCGATATTACGTTTGAAGACCGGCCTGGTCAGGGGTTAGCGTTAGCGCTGAGTGGGGTTGAAATAAAACTGGGAACCCGGGTAATAATATGAAGCAACGTTGGCTGTTTCTCATTTTTAGCAAACCTCATATATTTTGTTTGCGTGGGATCGACAACTCTAAAAAAAATCATTTTTTCTGATTAGTTTTTTCCATTTTATCATTTTAAATGTTACTATTTGAATTAGTTATCAGAAATGGAAGCGTGTTGGATATACATTTTTTATCTAAACCATTAGCGCTGCGAAAATATTTGCTGTACAGCACACGTTGTTCGGCCATAAAAAGAGATACCAAAAAATGTTTATCCAACCAAGAATAAAAATTGTATTGTTGTAAACGAATATTTTGGTGGTCCATTAACATGTTTTTAAAACTTTTAAATGTTTTGGGATAAATTGTATACCCAATGTTCTTCCGGCACACGGTTCAATTGTCTTACTATACATTCGTGTTGTAATATTATTACTTCAAAGATTGTTTAACTACAGAATAGTTTGTGTGTTTTTTAGTAAAAATTATATTGTTGTATGCTACTAATTATGTCTTCCTTTGTAAATCAGTTACTATAACTAAGCAGACGGCATTCAATTTACTGATAAACACATTTGATTCTGAGCGCTACAGTACGTCAAATCAATGAGGCAACCGGTAACATGTAAACTCTAAGAAATACCTTACTTTTGTTATGGCCCTAGTAATGTCAATCATTACATCCTCTGCAGAGCGCTCACCTCGCACCCTACTCACTGCTCGGCTGTTTCACTGAGAAGGATGACATTTACAATCCTAGTGTGTTGAGATGATCGAGGTTTACAACCCTCTACAAAGAGATCGGGACATTGTTTTCTCATTGTGCGAGGTGAGAATGATGACATTGCATGCTTTAGTTTAGACATTGAAGGTGGCTATCTTGATTTGAAACATGTTTAGCTTCATTGAGGATTTCTGGGAGTCGCCATGACCTTGAACTGGTAAAACTACGAACGAGACACGCGTATGCTAGCGATGATCCACCTTTTCAGTGTGAGCATTTAGAAGTTACAATATTGACGAGGATTGCATCCTAAATTGATGTTTTTTGTAATTTTTTTAGAAACCTAAAAAGAATCGGAATATTAAGTTTCAAAACACCTCCCCCAAACAAACTTATCGGGTTCAATTTTGTTGAAATGTTAGTTTCTGTCATATAAAAACCATTCCGTTTCATAGAACACTAAAAACTAGCTCATATCAAAAGTTTCACAAAAACAACTCGACGCGTTTGACAAGTTTGGCTGAGTTCTGATGGCAGTTCGAGTCGCCACATGCTATATCCACAAACGCAACAAAAACATATCCTACTTTATGACAAGATACGTCATAAAACATGAATCGTCCAATCAGAGATAATAACGTCTTGACCGTAGCAGAGTCGATAAAGAAGTTTCCCCGTTGGGGAGGTCCTCCAACTCCCTATACCGCCCTGGGTTAAATAAAAAGTCGGTTTTTGGCGTTGGGAATCTAACGTTCCGCGCGACTCTGTGTGACGATTGATGGAACTACTTCAATAAAAGTACGTCACTTTTCTACTAGTAGTTAACAGTCGATGACGACAAATGGCGGAAACGTTAAAATATTAAATACGATCGAATGTTGGCGAATGTTTTGGCATAAAGCAAACTCTCTTTATTAATGAGGATATTTCTGATGGAGTAGACCTAAGCTTAGGAGCTAGGCCGACAATATGTATTGTTCAAGATTTCGATTTGAGTGCCTAGGGCGTACTTACGTCTAAAAACTGTATTGTGGCCTTGGGCCTAGGCTACACTTACGTCCGTTAGGCTTGAACAAGGCATATCTCAAATTATTTCGCACGAAAACGTCAGTGACGCCTGCGCAACACTTTATAGTACAATAATAAATCAAAAGTAAATCGTTTTAAAAGACTAGGGCCCAGGGCTAATATGATTAAAATAAAATTGAAGTTTGACGTTTCGTCTGTTGTTTGTTGATTTCAGCGTCACTGCACATCGATAATCTACTGACCGTATTTAACGTGCAGTGCTTTTATTAGTTTCACATTGGAGCCGCTCTCAGCGCGCAGGACGTTAGATTCCGTTTTGACTTGGGAGCAAGGGGACCTCCCCAAAGGGGAAAACTTCTTTATCGACTTTGACCGTAGCAACAGACAAGTCCGAGTCAGCGCCTGGTGGAAACTGGGCCAAACTTAACTGAACTACATCGGTTACAACTGGCCGTGGCTCTCACGCTATCTGGCCATCAGTGGTCGAGTGATATATGCCGTGTTCTACAACACTGCGGATCTAGGTTACGCACTTCCTTCCCTGCTGACATATAATACAACTAGGCGCTGCCTACTAGATATTTCAACTCTCGCTTTTCCACTATCCCGCCACGCAACAAGTTTTTATACTTGCTAGTTGTTATGTTCTAGAGGCACTTTAGCAATAAGCTACATAAATTAATTATAGAACACAAAAGATTAAATTACATTATTCACATCCGCCACTTCTCCAGTCAGAAACGTATCAACTTCTCCTTCACTTATTTCCCCCATTACATTGTCATGGCATTGCACTGCCTCCTTGACAGTTCACCTATACTACAGTAGTCCCGAGTAGCGCTAGTTAGGTGTAACCACATTGTGTGTAAGCAATTGTAGCCCTTTTATCTATAGTGGAAACCACAGAGCTATACTAGATCACCACGCACCCGCCGCTCCACTCGCTCGCCGGAGGAATGGACATTGTAAAATTAATGTGAATTCACAATTATCTAATTAATTTAAAAGATTGTCTAAATAAGTATTATGCTTCAGAACGTGTAAAACTTCTGTGTTTTGGTGGAGGTGCCGGGTTAGCCCGCTTGGAATATTTCACCAGAGAAATTTTGAAATAATGCGATAGAATTATTTTATTACATTTGTGTTTAAGCCTTATAAAAAAATATTTTTAGGAACATGCAGTACAAAAATTAAAGAGGAATGTTAATCGTTAAGAGGATGAACTACTAATGTACGTCCCAACCTCACAGCGAGGGGCACGTGGAGTATGGAGGGTGGGTGATAACCAAGTTCACTCCCCCCCCCCCCCCCCCCCGCCCGCTACAGTAAGTCACAAACGTATTTAGGATAGATGTAGAATGCTTTGCCTGGGGTTATAAGATCTCTTGCTGCCCCAATAGAGACCATCGCATTCTCGACATTCCGCTCGATTCATGCTCGGAGGAAAATATCCCAAGATTGTACCGTGTGAAGCTAGCACTGGCCTGGGGACGCGGTGTGAAGCTAGAACTGGCTTAGGGTCACAGTGTGAAGCTAGCACTGGCCTGGGGACGCGGTGTGAAGCTAGAACCGGTGTGAAGTACCCTCACACCAAGTGACTGTCTAGCTCCGGGATTAATTAGGAGTGGTTCCGATACCAATAAGAGAACGGAGCACGAGATCCGGTGGTTACCCTGGATGTTGTGATCTGATGGGTAATACCTTGTACGGGTATGTGTGATATAAACGTCTTTATTTTCCTGGCGGGATTAAGGCCAGCTAGCCTTTTCTTCCATCTTACCTTTATACTAAATAAATTTTACAGATTTATAATTTGTTTATCACAGTTTTTCAAGAAAATTATTCATTGATGATATTAAATTTACATTTTTATAGTGAATAGCCTATACATATACATTTTATACGATCATACTCCCATTCAAATCATAATTATGTCCAGAGGGTTAGAATCGAGCAATAGCATTTTATGAGAGATAAATAGATAGATAATCGTATTTATTTTTCTACGCGGGGTTAAGGCCAGAGGCCTTTTCTTCCATCCAACCTAGTCTTATACTAAATATATTTTTACAGAATTGTTTCTGTATGTATACAATTAGTCACAACTTACAAGAAAAATATTTAAAGATAATAAATTCACATTATTGTAGTCTATACATAATATACATTCTACAGAAGTTACAATCAAGCAATAGCGTTATTGTAAGTTTTAACATATTGTGCATTATGTTATTCGGTATTCCCATGGCATTTTGTGAAATATAATTCATGGATTTTACTTCTAAAAATAGGGTTGGAAGGAGGGAGGGAGTAGGACAAAGAGAAAACGAGAAAGTGGGGTGTTTGAGGGAGGGGAGAGTGGAGAGTGGGAGAGAGAGAGAGAGAGAGAGAGTGGGAGAGAGAGAGAGTGAGAGAAAGAGAGACAGCGATAACAATACTTCTCCATTATGCGGAAAGCTCTTAATTACAACGTCACCAAATCGGGTCCATGATTTATGAGATAAGTTGGCTTCGAGTTTATTTGCGTGTGGTTCTATCGCGTTGAGGCCACTCTGCAGTCTGGCGTGGGCGACTCTGAACACGAACCTCTCTCCACATACCTCGTTGTTGACTTGTGACCCGGGGGCTGATCGACAGATACAGAGGCTCAAGACCAGAGCCACTTGACTCAACCTCGGTCACCACTATGCGGGTTAACCTAACTCGCAATATGAGTTTATTACATATAAACATGGTCAAAACACAAAGCACTCACCCACTGCGTGATATTTCGGAACCATGCAATGCCATCCTCGGACGCGAGGTTACTCTGACGATGGCAGAGGGTGGAGCCGAAATATCACACAGTGTTTTGAGTTTTAACCGTGATTTGACCTGTGAAGTAATTTTTATATCTGTCTTCGGTCAAGAAATCCTGGTTTTTATCAATGTTTTTAATATATTTCAGCTTCAAGCGGTTTTCAGATGAATTGCTTAATATTAACACGGACTCCTCTATATGCGAAACAATTATCATCAGTGTGAACTAGTTACTACTCAAAGGTACCTCTCGTGTGACTTCTTGTGAGTGGGTTTGTCAGTGGGATTGTGAGTGGGATCTGCGACGGCTCATAAGGTTGGGTGAAAGTTCAAATATCAAATAATGCATTATCTTTTTAATTGCCGTCATCCCCATCACAGCGCCTCTAATGAAAAAAAATCATTATTAGCAACTTTAAAAATAAATATTGTACTGTTTAACTTAATTTATTTTACGTCTATCCTAATCAGATATTTTACAATTAAATTTCATGTCACAAACGTGTTTCTAAATTTCTAGTATGTTTGGTGGAGGTGCCGGGTTTTAGATGGTATTAATTATGTTATTACTGAAAATCTAGCTATGTTGATGAATACTTTTATATCCCAAATAAACACACCACATTAAAATTGTTGATATGTATATTATTCACAACGGATTTTGCTTGTAAACGTTTCACTATCTGAAATCAATTGCCACATTGACACAAACCTAACGGAATGCAAACTAAATGCTTTGAGTATATTTCAGTAGCAAATGTTTGTTTTGATGATGATTTTGGTTGCTTAACGTCTCTTTTAATACACGAGACTATTCAAGATGATGTGTGGTGATAGGTGACGATGAAAGACGATTACAATATATATGGCTATGCGGGATTCGAACCCACGTCTATGACCAGGACCTTAATCGTACGTTCCAGCGCGGACGCCAACATAAGATTATGTATACTTCACTTTTAAGAAATACATAAAAAATACCCATATCAGAGCACTTTCCCACTGACTCTCGAAATTTAATCAATATTTTTGTTTTATATATTTTTTAATGTAAAAAGAATATGCATTTTTTCTAATTAATATTCTTCTATGCTAACGCTGTACATTATCGGTTTGTATATCATTTACTTAGTTTTATTCATATGTTATAACTAATGATTTATGGTTACAGGTACAGGAACGCTCTAAACATCACATCAGCCCACCCTACTCCCTCTCAAACCTATCAACTCTAATTTGTATATGAATGAATGATTGTGAAAGTTTGGGGTATATTGCACCCATGATTTCAAGGTTCTCGCCCGCACGAACAGTATGATGCCGACACGTGAGTGGCGGAGAGTGGGGACAAACATCGCCCCCCCCCCTCCACCCCCTCCACGGCCTAAGAGGAAAGCGATGTTGCCGTCCTAATTGCCTCTACCCACACGCGCGCGGGCACAGCTCGGGTGGTTCTGCTAGTGGTGTAGGACGCACAGTCCCGGAACATAACAGCTGAACAAACCCAAGGTTGTCCACGCAATCCAACAGAACACAGTGTGGTTAGAAGTCTTGTGGTTAGAGTCTCTGCTTCCAATGCAGAAGGTCCGGGGTTCAGTTCCAGCTGTAGGCAGAAGTTTTTAAAACTTCTCATGTGGACATAAGTCCATCAGTTCTTGGCTTAGGAATGTGTAAACGGTGACTTTGGAGTCGCCTGTAGCATCGAGGCACATAATAAATTCAAAGTTGTTAGGCCAACCAACGAAAGACCATTTGAGAAGATTTAGATAAAAAAATCTGGGTAAGCTGAATATTTGCACAGACCTTTCAGAAAGTGTTCTTCTTAAAGGGACAAAGTTCCCAAAAATCGGGCTGAAGCGTTGACCTCCATCTTGGAAAATGTCTGCACAAAAGCGGTTGTTTTGTATATCTTCAAATAGAATTTAAAAGGTACTGTGGACAACCTATAGCTTGGGTTGAACAATAGTGTTGTCTTGAGCGCCAAGCGCTTGACTATGATTCGGGAGGTCCCGAATTCGAATCCTGTCTGAACCGGCAATCCTGACTGAAGGTTTCCCCAAGGTTTGTCTCGGTCGTTAATGCGAATGCAAGGGATTGAATCCTCTCAAACACCTCTCGGAGATCCCGTCACAATTGTCCTATCCGCAACATTCCTAATCTAAATACCGGTACCTGAAGAGGGGCATACATTACACCCTATAACCTTCAGATTTAAAAGCATTTTGTAAAACTAGGAAAACGCTTAAGTCCCGCCGCGTTGATGGATGAGCTTTTTAAAGTTTTAAGTTTGCGTGGGATATCTTTACTTTTGCAAGTGTTTTGTTTTGCTGCCTACGCATTGTAGGTGATTGTTGTCAAGTTTCTATTGTTTCTTGTCAATTGGTATTATTTACCGTAAAAAACTTATATTAAAACTTTATTTCTATGGATTCTGGCTAACTTTTTCAACTTTTTCTTTCAAAAGGTACTACATCACCATAACCTTAATGTCCATGTATAATATGAACGTTGTAGCCCCACCCGTTTGGTCAGAATCGCCCCAAATGTCACGAAAATATCGCACTAAAAATCGAAAAAAATCGTAAAAGTACGATATTCATGAGAAATATTTCTTCGATTGTACCCAAAAACGTAGCAAGTCTAAGTTCAGAGATTTCGAAGGTCCCCTCCAATTTTCATCAAGATCGCATGTGCCGTTTGCCCGGTAGAGAGCGAACAAACAGACAGAAAAACTAACAAAAAACAAAACACCCGAGCTATTTTTCTTGGGGTAACGTAAGTGAAAAACACACAAACAAAAAAACAGAAAGTCAAATTGCAGTCTTCACTTCGCTCACTACGCTCGCTACGCTCATCCAAAAAAGCTTAATTAAAGAGCAATGGTAATATTCCTGGGACAAGATAGAAAATTGCGCTAAATCAAGAATAGCACGGCAGCCTGGATCTCTTCACGTCGCTCCTGTTAAGAATCGGGCACACATATCTCACTCACGGATATCTTCTAAGAGGCGAACACCCTCCCATTTGTGATGAGTGTGGCGAAGTTTTAACTATAAAACACGTTTTATAAACCTGTACAAAATATAGTAGTGATAGAAAAGATTTTAAAATAAAACCCTCCCCCAAAGAAATTTTATCAGACAACTCCACGACAAGCGATAACGTTATTAATTTCTTACGTAAAGTAAACCTTTGAAATTCAATTTGAAATTCATATTTATTTAGCAATCAGAAAATTCGATGGGCACTGATAACTTTACTGTTTTGTGCCCCAAAACCCCAATAGCTAACTAACTTACAGGCTACCATCAGTATTTTTTAATTTTTTAATTTAATAACTAGGGCTCGGATTTTTATGTGCTTAAAAATGTCAAAATATGTATTTGATATTTGCTTAAAAACAGAAGAATATGTGCTTAAAAAATACAAAAATATTTGCTTAAAGATACAAAATAAAGTGCTCAAAAAATGTTGTTACGTACCATCAGTCTTCCCAGCACAATATGAGCATAAATTAATCAAATCATGGTGCAATATAATACCAGAAAGAAAAAAATACGTTGGTACTAAAACAATTTTATTGTTGCTGAACATATTGTGCAGTTTGTAACATTGTCACTTTTTAATATCACCTTGGACTAACATGTGTCTTTATATACCCCCGTTGCAGTGTACCACAATCCACAATCCACATTTTCAAATGTTCAAATTTAATTGAATGTCGGTTTTCGGCGAGCACATTTTTGTATTGCGAAAAACTTTGCTCTACGTCACAAGATGTAACGGGTGCAAACATAAAATTCGCAATATCAGACAACGAAAACTCTTCCTCGTTGGGGTTTAGAATAGCACTTATTTGAACAAGTTTTTTGTACCCAATATTTTTAGACAGCACCGAGTTTAGTTTATGCAATTTTGAAAATGGTTTGGAAAGTAAATACTAACAGTTCTTGAGTTTATTAAAGTAAAGAATAGTGTTTTTTTTGTTCAAAATAAGTGATTATGGCAAGGATAAGAGAAATATGTATTTATTAACCAAATATAACAAAATATGCAAGAATATTTGATTTAAAAAACATATATTTGAGATCACAATCAAACAATTCGTGAAGAATTGATCATGGGCATAGGTTTAGAGAACTTTTTAAAAATATTTAAATACATAAGAATCCAAGCCCTTTTAATAACATTTTTGTCTGTGTCAGACTGGATCAAGATGATAAAAGTGACGTTGTATTTATACGACCAACACTTGTATTTTATTGAGCGCAAAAGCTTCTTTCAAGTAAACTGATTTCTTTGACTAGCCCCCTAAACAAGCTAAAAATCTCCAAATCCACATTTTCGTAACTCAATCCGCGTTCCAAATTCTATTTCCACAAAGTTGACAACCCAAGCCACTAGAGCGAAACGTAATTTCTTTGTTTTCACATCTAGAATACAGTTTGTAATAATGTTATAAAAAGCGGCCGATGGTGGCAATAAAGCGTGGGGTAAGTGGGTGGGGAGGGGGGGGGGTAGGTCAGACTGTAGCGGAACTACTGGCGCCAGCCTAGTGGGGGGTGGAACACTTCCTTGGCCCGCGGCCACACACACACACACAGCAGCAAACAGAACTAGCAACTTTGAACCAACAGTGATGGCGAAGGAGTGTAGCTCTGATTCGGATGGTCACTGGTTCCAATCCTACACCGGCAATCCTAACTGAAAGTAGTCTGTTGAGCGAAGAAGATGATTTGGAAGATAAGCTTTTTTATCTCGTGGGTAACCTGCCCAAGGCTGAAATATATGCCCCTCTACAGTAGGTTTAAGGAAGTTGGAAAGGGAATGTCCGAGGACTGATTAAGAGTACTCAGTCCCTTAAATTCGCATTAACAACTGAAGAAAATCTCGGAAAAAGCTTCAATCTTGTTGCCAGTCAGTACGGTATTCGAACCCGGGACCTCCCGAATCAGAGTCTCGCGCTTAACGCTTGAGCCAACACTGTCGGTTAAATTGAGCAAAGGGGTAAAAAATAGTGATATTTTTAATGAGACATTTTAAAACCAAGTCAACTTCTCCATTTGTAAAGCTAACATAAAGGGATTTAATTTCAAACAAAAAACACCCTTTAAAGTTTCGTGTTTAAAATCTAAAATTCCATATTTAACAAAAGCTTTCAGGAAATTGGAAAATGTACGCCCTCAAACGAACAAGCGGCATTGAGAATGTTAAGTCAGCCATTTCCATTCACGACGGCCTCCCACTCCGTGCATAGCAGATGAGCTTAGAGGGCGCTAAATCAACACGACCCAGTACATGGAAGTAGCTACCCCATGTGTATGTGACGACGTAGGGGATGCCTGACTAGTCTGTGACCTTGACCTAGAGGGTAGTTTCTGTCCACACTGCCAGGATCGCGTGACGTATCACGACCCAGTACATGTGAGTAACTACCCCACATCGCAATGCTCTGTGATGACGTGGTAGATCCATGGCTCTTGTGTAACTTTGACTCAATGGTAGATTCTGTCCTCTCAGTCAAGTTCGAGTGACTTTAATGCGACAGTGGTTGAGGTACAAGTGAACCTATGTTTCACATTGCTCTTGACCAAGGTGAACGTCTCATATTCTCCTTCCAAAGCCAGGTTCGACGAAAGATTTGCAGGACAAATTATCCAATAGAAAAGGTCTAAAAATGTATGTCTAAGTAACAAATTGAACTAATTTTTATAATAAATTATGCCCATTATTGTATGTTAACATGCATATTTTTAATAGTTCCCCTAAATTGGCCTCTAGGTTCTATAACCACGGACAGAAGCCTACACGATTGAATTTAATAATAATAATAATAATAATAATAATAATAATAATAATAATAATAATAATAATAATAATAATAATAATAATAATAATAATAATAATAATAATAATAATAATAATAATAAGAAGAAGAAGAAGAAGAAGAAGAAGAAGAAGAAGAAGAAGAAGAAGAAGAAGAAGAAGAAGAAGAAGAAGACTAATTTGCCAGGGTATAAGCAGTAATTTCTAATATGAACAATAAAAAAAATCTAAATCTACTTTTTCTTCTTGAGAGTACACAAAATTTCTTATTTTGAAACAGTTTAGATTCATACTTCATGAAATGAATGATAACAAAATTAAAACCAGTTTGTTTTGTGAGGCAACATAATAGTTTTGTGTGACCTATTTTGATTTGAGGCACTGCTTTTTGGCTGTGATTACGAAAACGAATTTTCTATAACAATTTTTTTAAATTTTCTTTTTATTGTTGAAAGACTTTGAATTATTGACTTAAATTATATAACAAAATTTTCACCATACTTAATTCAAGAAAAGTAGTTCTCCAAAATCATAGGATGAAATATTTATTTTTTAGTCAATCTAAAAAAAAGATATATGACACAAATTGAGCATTCTTGAATGCTTGAATGATTCATAGTTTTGAACTTGGTATTTGCGTTCGGATGGTCATATAAACTGTTCGTGGTCCGGACAGTTACAATACGCAGGGTCCTTGCGGCAAACTTTGGCCCTTTTTGGGTTGGCGTACCGACTGCTCTCGTCCTCTTCATCTGAAAACTCATCTTCCGCGCCCTCTTCGAAGACGTGATTGGTGTTCACCTGAGCCGTTTCGCCCCTAGACCTTTTCCCCCGCGTACGAAGCTTGACCGGTACGGAATCTTCTTGGCGCTCACTAGACACAGAGGCATCAGTTAAGGTTGTACAGGACAAGGCAGGTTGTGATCAGTATCAGGTGGGCGGAGCATGATACGGTGGAGTCTCCGAGGCGCTCACTAGACACAGAGGCATCAGTTAAGGTTGTGGACAAGGCAGGTTGAGAGCATGACGACGGTGGAGTCTCCGAGGCGCTCACTAGACACAGAGGCATCAGTTAAGGTTGTACAGGACATGGCAGGATGTGATCTGTATCAGGTGGGCGGAGCTTGATGGGGCGGACCCCTAGACACAGAGACATCAGTTAAAGTTGTACGCATGTGCCATGTGTGCTCTTGTCATGGTCGCAATGAGAAACCAAATTTGCGAAGCGATTTTTTTTTTACATTTTTAGTGTATTTTTCTCAAAGATCGTTGGTTTGTAAAATGTGATTTTTTAACTTAAATGTTGGATTTCACCACAATAAAATAACAATGTATAAAATTTTACGTAAACAGATTGGTTAGCTAGGCTATAGCATATTTAAAAAAATGGATAACAATTAAAAACGCACTTTTATTGCAATCGAGCTCTCGCTGACCGCTGACCTGTCCTTTTATTGTCAAAGAAATGGATACGACGTAGTAAATTGTAAAGTTTTGAAAAATGCTAAATCTAAGGTTTTGCTTCTTCGATAAAGTGGGACAAAAGTTCGTCCCGCCGGGAAGTGTGGTGGGGGGGGGGGGAGTTAAAGGGGAGTGAGGAGGGAGTTATAAATGTGTCTAGCAACTCTGTAGTGTCCTTCGTGTAGGTTATACAGTGGCCCTGTCTTACCGTCTCTCTTGTTCTTCACGCGGGTGGGCTGACATGAATGCTCTCTCGCATCGAGCCACCTCCACGAGGGCTTTCTGATAGTCCCTCAGCAGTGGGCAGCAAGGTTTAGTAAGCAAGACATCTGTTAAGCCAACCTCGTGAGGCTCGCCATAGTTTGACTGCATCTTAATGAACTCTTGCCGTTCATACCGGCACTTCGCTGACCTTGAAGTTGTCATTACGCTCCTGCACTTCGCTGACCTGTACGTCGAGATTGTTGACGAGCTGGTATTGGTTGTTGACCGGGTACTCCTCCCATTTCTGTCACAGTTCTCTGGCACATCACTTTCTGATGAGGTATCATTATCTGACAGGGCATCTTTCTGAGGTCTGCCAAAAGTAAATAGTTAGTACTAATAAAACGTTGTTTATAAAACAGAAGTCACTAATTTTCTTTGCCTGCTAGCCACATTATTGGATGAGCGAAGCGAAGACTTCAATTTCACCGACCCCCCAAAAAATTTAGCTCGGGTGTTTTTTTTTTTTTTTTTTTTTTTTGTTTGTTTTTCCGTTTTTTTTTTTGCTCTCTACCGGGCAAACGGCACATCCGATCTTGATAAAAATTTGACAGGACCTTCGAAATCTCTGAACTTAGACTTGCTACGTTTTTGGGTACAATCGAAGAAATATTTCTCATGAAAATCGTACTTTGACGATTTGTTTCGATTTTTAGTGCGATATTTTCGTGACATTTGGGCGGATTCTGACCAGACGGGTGGGGCTACAACGTTCATATTATACATGGACATTAAGGTTATGGTGATGTATTGCTTTCTGAAAGAAAAAGTTGTAAAAGTTAGCCAGAATCTATAGAAATACAGCTTTTAATATAAGTTTTTTGATTTTTTGTGCGATATTTTCGTGCCATTTGGGCCAATTCTGATCAAACGGGTGGGGCTACAACGTTCATATTATACATGGACATTAAGGTTATAGTGATAAAGTACCTTTTGAAAGAAAAAGTTGAAAAAGCTAGCCAGAATTCATAGAAATAAAGCTTTTAATATAAGTTGTTTACAGTAAATAATACCAATTGACAAGAAACAAAAGAAACTTCACAAACAATCACCTACAATGCGTAGGCAGCAAAACAAAGCACTTGCAAAAGTAAAGATATCCCACGCTAACTAAAAACTTTAAAAAGCTCATCCATCATCGCGGCGGGACTTTAGCGTTTTCCTAGTTAAAAAGCATTCATTTATCAGCTTTACACAATTCGACACGTGCCTGTCTAGTATCCATGCATGGTAGGAAAGGGGGTTCTCACGTCGCGGTCGTCATAGTCATTGTCATCGTTCGTTGTGTCATGGTCATCGTCGCCGGGGAGGTCGTCAAAGGAAAGTGGAAGTGTCCCAATCGACGATTGCCAGAGCTCGCCTCTAGATTCGGGGAGTAATATTATATTTCCCTCTTTCTAGGTGATGTTTGCAAGATGGTCTTTTTCTCTTTCCTCGCCTTGTACGATGAACAGAGCCTGGGCCAATTCTACCCCGGTCCCAGAGTTCCATCATTTCAACATCTGTTAATAAAAACCCCGAATTTTCCGAGGCCAAAAAAGTATTTATTTCAAGTTCGTCATCGAAATTTTGAATGGCGCTTCTCTAGCCTAGGGAATATAGAGACGACTGACCCGGGCTAGGCAGAACCAGCCAGAACAGCAGGGGGATGGATGGGTTCTCACGTCGTCGTCGTCATCGTCTATGTCCTCGTTCGTGTTGTAATTGTCGTCGTCGGGTAAGGTCGTCGAAAAGAAAGAAAAGGGGAGGGGGGTTCAAAACGACGACTGCCTGAACTCCCCTTTATGGTCGGCAAGTATTTTACTCCCCTACTTACTACCTGATGTTTGAGAGATGGACTTTGCCTCTTTTCTCTCCTTTTACGATTGATGGTGCCATGCTGTGAGCCTAATTCTATTCCTGGCCCTTACAGGAATGGCTAACACTCATTGTAAAGCCATCCATGCATTGTCTACTACTGCAGACCACTTGAACCAGCTCTTTGGAGCCACCGCCCTAACATGATTGAGTAGCCAATCATCAATCATAGCTGTTGTCAGAGCAGAAACACAACATCTGAGTTCACTTAAGATCGCGTACTTACCGACGAACTCGTGTAGGCTTATACTTTGAATTCTTGCCCATCTTCTCGAATTTGGCAAATGTCACCTTAAGGGGTGTTGCTTTTCTGCTATTGTGCGGCTTCTTCTTTATTTTGCTTTTACCCTTCCGCCCCTTTTTGGTAGTCCTTTTCACCTTTCTCCTTCTCTCTTCACTTGCCTTTTTTTTCACCATTTCTTCAATTTATTCTGGCAACAATGTAAACAAATCCACGTATTATTAGACATTCTACAATTTTGCGGCCAAATATATTTTCACATCGGTAAATGTCTAGTAAATCACCACGTGATCGCAGCCAAGGTAACATGTATTTCATATCTGGCTTTTGGGGACCTCTTTCGGCGAGTGTGTTGAGATTTAGAGGTATTTGGAATTCACTTGGAAAATGTGTAATTCTTTATGGATCATTAACTGATCTCCAATTTCAGCATTAAAAAATGTATACACATTCAAACTGAGAACATGACCACATCTGAAATATATTTATCTTCCATTGGGTGTTACTATACGTTGCCAAATTTATAGAATATTAAAACCTCTTTTCGAGGTTTTGATAGATTTGTGTATAGAAGCTACGCCGATCAAGTGCAGAACTTATGTACTTTTCTAATTACACCTAGAAAAATTAAACTGTTTGGCCTGTGTTTTCACCCTCTTATTAAAAACTAGATCCTTATTTCTCTCATTAAGCCCCTTTTCCCAATCAAGTCAAAGTGTGACACATAAGACATTATGCATCAGCTTTTGGTTTATCTCTTCATATTTTGTGTGGTCATGTTCGAGGTTTGGCATCACTTGTCGGAGTATACAAAAAAAATTTATCTTGATAAAATGAAAAAATGTATTAAATTTAATTCGAACAGTGCGGGCGAACATTTTCAGCCAGAATCGTAGAGTTCTGATGCTGATTTAATTATGATTCTACTTTACAGTCGAACACAATGCTGTTGAGTGGGTAAAAAATTTAAAAAATAGTAGAAAACCTACCCAGGATGCAATGCATGCCCCTCTTCGTATTACTAGGCATTTTAGAGCTCGAAGAACCTCAACCTATCACGACCGGCCGGATCTAGATTTTAGGGGTGTTAGGTTTGTTTGGGTTGGGGTTTTCTCACGTCACTGTCGTCATCGTCGTCGTCGTCGGGGAGGTCTTCAAGAAATGGGGCAAGGTCCCCGTCGCCGATTTTCAGAGCTCGCTCGCTTTTAGTTTCGAGAAGTAAAATACTTCCCTAAATTCTAGCTGATGTTTGGAAGATGGACTTTTCCTCTTACCTCGCATTCTACGACTAGCAGAGCCATGCTCTGGGCCACATTCTACCCCGGGCCCAGACGGGAGTTTCAAGGGTGCGTCAACCGTGTAAGTAGCTTCAAACCTTCACGGCGTCTTTACTTCGACGTTATTCCCGCGCCCTGTCGACTTCGAGTTAAATTAGGCCGGACGATTCTATTTTCGGTTTCAATTGTAAACATGGCCTGTCTCGCCCGGCGCTAAACTGAGTCAATACCGCCCTTATGCCTGGCATTACGATGATGAATTCTTGTATTTGCTCTGTCTGTCTGTCTGTCTGTCTGTCTGTCTGTCTGTCTGTCTGTCTGTCTGTCTGTCTGTCTGTCTGTCTGTCTGTCTGTCTGTCTGTCTGTCTGTCTGTCTGTCTGTCTGTCTGTCTGTCTGTCTGTCTGTCTGTCTGTCTGTGTGTCTGTCTGTCTGTCTGTCTGTCTGTCTGTCTGTCTGTCTGTCTGTCTGTCTCTTTTCAATTACACTATGCGTGCATCTACCCCAATGAAAAGCACATTCAGGGTCGGACGCTAATCACTGCTAAATTCATGTCGTCTGTTTATTAGTTTCCGGTGGGCATGTAATTTTGGCCTACGTAAAAAATGATATTGTAACCCTACATTACTCGCGTGGGGTATACATTACCCCAGAACTACCGAATCCTATGTTTCTCAGTAGTGTTCAACCTTACCGCCCTCTCATATGTGTTCAAGTTACTCTATATTTTATGTTTTTTTACAACTACATGTTAGTAAGGGTTCTTAGTTTTAGCAGGAACCAAATATTAAAGTAAGTTAGGTGTAGTAAAAATAAATTTAAAAATGTGAAAGATCTAATGGTAACAAAATTTTATTTTACAGTACAAAATATGTCAACGAATTAAAATGAATGAAAACATATTTCAAAAAAGGTATCGTACCTACTAAGGAATTGTGTTAAGTTTCAATAAAATGTCAATTTCGTTCACATTAATCCCTAATTTGTGTTTTTATATTAAATCCGTAGTTAATTAAGTACATTCCAATGAAGTAAAATATGTGAACCCTACATTTAAACACCAACGCCACTACAAAAAACAGGTATTTCAATTATGGGGTTATATTATATACCCCACGCCAGTACTGGGGTTATATAAAACGCGCGAGTTATATCTAGTCTATGATTGTAGCTATAAAGTTCGTTAGTAGTTTCAGATCTATTGAGATTGTGATCAAATTAACGAACCTTCTACAACAAAAGTCAACACCCTCTACTTTATATGAGGTCATTCATTTGAATTAATTGCTTTCCATTTTCGTGCCCTTTTTACAATCAATGTTACAAAAACTGTTTGCGTGAAATATTAGTTTTAATTGTATCCGACAGCCGTGCCAAGTGATGAACCCCTACCCAGATATTCAATTCCATTATCCGGATACTGATTAAGCCGAATAAGACTATAGGTTAAGAATGTGTGAGATAATTCCCTATAGCTTAGGCGATCAAACGATTTTTAAAGATATATTTTTTATAACATACAAGTTATCCAACGGTCATACTTTTGATATAAACGAACACGTTCGATCACATTTCACCAGTAGGGTTAAGTAAACCCTCTGAGCTGACCTTGAGAACTTACAAGGTCACGGATGCACTTCTATGTGTTTGTTCCATTGATTCGCACCGCTAACCTACATCCACCATCTTGTAATGTTATTATGTGTTGTATAATTCACGCCTTGAGTAGCGTTCAGCTAACACAGCGGTAGCTCGTTACAATAATTGATGAGGAAGTAAACGTTTAAGCTAACACGGATTTGAATTATTCAAGAGGCAAATCGTTGATTCTATAAACATGCTAAGTTTATTGATGTTCTGAGCAGTTTATTAAAAAACTGTTGAATAAACACCTTAAAATGATTCTTTAGGATATTCTTGATAGCGGTATCCCCAGTTTTTAGTTTGAAGCATTGGAAACTCTGCAGGCATACGTTTAATTATTCTGAACTCTTAAAAACTGAGTTGTTTAATATTCTGGGATTTATTTTACTGTAGGGCGGGTCAAAATATTTGATAATTTTGATTCACCAAGGTTAATAAAAAAGGGAGTAGGTGTATTGAAACTGCAGGGGATTAACTATTTGTAGGCTTACTCCAAATAAAATGTTAAAACATAATAGGCTGAAGGTAGGCCTATACATTCACATAAATAAAACTTTTATAATGTCTCGAGACTCGTTGATGACATAGAATGTTATTGATCGGTTTGATGTGTCGCGGCAGATGAATTAAACAACAAGACATCGAAATCAATAAAAACATTATTAACATTATTGAACATTATTATTATAGATTTTGCTTTATTTATTTAGTTTAAGGGCGCACCAACCGTAAAGTCGTGAGTTCTATACTGCCCTACTAAAAAGGTGGCCTTAACTACAACAAAGCTGATTTTAAGTTATTCATGAAAACGTGATTTTCACAAGCTTAAAAGATGAAGATTAGGTATATTTCTTAGTCGATTTGACCCTTTTTGCATGCAGATACGATATACTTACTCAGTACAGACATAGATATGACCCCAACAATATGAATAACAGTGCTACTTTAAAAAATGTAGTTAAGCCTTCTTGTTTAGTAGGGAATAGCTTGGCGTCACTAAGCCGTCACTTCGTATACAGCTTGCCTCTTGGGCTCTCGCGGGTAGATACGTCTTTGGCCAGTACAAGAAATAACTAAGGCAGAACAATTATTATTATCATATGAATTTGTAGCCTAAGTATGCGAATAAAATACGGTAGATCACATGAGTGTGGACTGGTTAACTTCGGGACTGAAAGAACTTTGCATTTCCGACAGCGAAGCTGATAACAGAAGTGTTATTAACATAGGCCTACCCGTACATTGGATAAATAGTTTAAACTTATTTGAGTTCGAATTTTATGATCAGTCTGAACCAACTAATCCAATGGTTGATGCGACATTATTAAACTAAAATACTTTTTCTTTGAGAATATTGCAATAATTGGTAAAATAATCAAAGTTAAACTCACTACATTTTGTGATTTCCTTGGTGTTCTTCAACTAGATATAAAATTTTGACATTCGGTTTGACCGCAACAGATCTGCGCGTGAGAAGGCTGGTGGGTTACTATGGAGCTAGACTCGGGAACAGGGTTGATTAGATTTAGTTTTATTTAATTGTCGACTACATTTATATCAGATTGTTGGTTGTGTGACACCTTCGTTGCGGTTACATATTATTATTGCAAGACTATTTTAGACTGTTAAATGGAATATTTTTTAGTTCTACAGCTGATCTTCATTATATCCTAGGCCACCTAGGGTTGAAATTCACTTAATTTTTAGATACAAAGCCTCTTCTGGAATTAGGCTTCTACGAAAATGGTACGGTAAATTATTATAAATATAACGAAATTAATGAAATGGATACTATTAAAAAGTTCAAATTCATCATCATTCTTCACCATATTTTATGAAAGATCGACAGTTACTTTTATTAATAGCAGCACTACATTATGAACGATGGTTTTGCGAAGTGGGAAGCATGTCTAATTGAACGTGGCTGCCGAAGTAATGTCGCTGAAAGTCTACTGGAACCGGCGCCTCCACCAAGAGTGATTCTATAGAATTCAATTATTCACGAATATGTTACTATTGTTACAATTTATTGTTATTTACGTGCATTTGTTTTATGCCATCAATTAAGTATAATACTTTTTGTGGTAAACCTGTTGTATGCTATGTATGACCCTCAGTTGTCCAACTGGGTTTATTGTAAATAGGGCGGTCGAGGTCTTACGGCCGTTTTAATACAATATAGCTTCAAACCCTAACCAAGGTGAAACGGCACCAAACTGTCACCAACTGGACTTCATTATCAAATAAGTTTGTGACAAGTTAGAGCAGACTTCAAATATGATTCGATTAGGATCTGACTGTAACAGACTTATTTTAGGTCTACGTGAGGCAAGTGCAGTAATTGTTGCTTGATGACACTTGCGTGTACTTAGATGGTGAAGACTTTGTTGCGTATCCAGGAATTAAGTATGAAGGGGGGGCGCGTTCAGTCTGCCTGTAAGGGGATAGATCATGGATCTCGAGGGCTCTCCCCTTAATTTATCTAGTGTCCGGTGCTAACCATCCATAAACTTTAACCACTATTTGCCTGAGTCTGTGTTATATGGTCTCTATTTGCAACGGATAATGTAATCCACTAGTGCAAATTTAAAAGAGAATGAAGGAGAAGAAACCCGGTACCGGCACGTAGCCTACACCTTTCGAAAAGTACCAAGGGAAACCAGCGGCTTATCGTCCCATCCGAAAGGACGGTGTAACCTTGACAGACTTGACAGACATATAGGTTCCTCCACTATGCCGTCCTGTCGAGCAGACGTCGAGGAGAACGAAGCCGTTACACTAGCTCTCGAACCCTCCATCTGCTCTAACCAGAGAGGTATACGTGTGTTTCAGGGGATAGCGGCCACCCACTCTACCCCTGACCATGCCCAAGGTTGCTTAACTTCGGTGTTTGAGTGAGAACCGGCCAAGCGCCTGCGGCTTAACCGCTCAACGCAATGGACAGTTTGCATGGGTGTTATTCTATGCATTTATTTATTTATTTTAATTTTGTATGTTACGATGAAGTTTCAGGAACACACACAAAACACAGGCGTTTACAGGCTGAGAATGTTCACAGCTGCTCGCTAAATTTAAATCGGTTTAAAACAAGAAGTTAAGTTATTCAGATCTTTTTATGGATACAAAAATAAGTTTTAGCGCAATATAAATGAAAGGCAAAGCAATTTGGAATCTTTTCAAGAAAATCTTCTCTAGAAACTGTTGTCGAGAGAAATGTATTATTTATGAAATGTTCTGATGTTCTATTGAAGCGCAGCCCTCGCGTAGGATGATGTATGAAGGTGGACAACAATGAGGGAGAGGTGATAAATGATGGGGCTAATGCGTTCTCAGACAAGGTTCTTCCCTGCTAGGGGGGTAGAGTGACCTGGATACCTGGATAGAGGGATGAATAGCAGATCTTGTGGGTCATTTGTTCAAGGTGCGAGAGAGAGAAAGAGAGAGAGAGAGAGAGAGAGGGAGAGAGAGAGAGAAACGTGTTCATTGGCCAGGCGGGATTAAGGCCAGCTAGGCCTTTTCTTCCATCCAACCTTTATAATATAAAAACATTTTACATATTTATAATTTAGTAATAACAATTTACAATACTAGGAAAACGCTTAAGTCCCGCCGCGTTGATGGATGAGCGTAATTTTTTTTAAACCAAAAAAGCTTAAAATTGCGATTTTTTAATAGATAATTTTTCGATTACGCTCAAATTTCACACGAATATATTAATTCATTAAATTAAGGTTCTGTGAAAAAATCAATACAATCGGATAAAGCATGTAGATGTTATAAGTCGAAGAATTTTTTTAAAAATCGAAAAAAATCGTAAAATTGCGATTTTCATGAGATCGATTTTTCCCCCCGTGCAGTTCTTCGTTCAGAGATTTCATAGACCTCCATAAAATTTCATCGCAATTGGAGTATTGGTTTAGCCGGAATCGTGTTCACAGTCACACAAAAATACAAAAAAAAGAAAGAAAGAAAAAAAAAACATTCCGGATTTTTTTCTCCAGTGTAGTGAAATGGAATCTTCGCTTCGCTCGCTACGCTCATCCAAAAATATAAAATGATATTTCAATTACATTTTTATAGTGCATAGACTACAATTACATTTTACACAATCATACTCTCATTCATACCATAATTATTAAGTGAGTTGTCTACAGAAGTTAGAATCAAGCAATAGCATATTGTGAGTTTAAACATATTGTGAAGAGAGAGAGAGAGAGAGAGAGAGAGAGAGAGAGAGAGAGAGAGAGAGAGAGAGAGAGAGAGAGAGCTCTGTGGATAGATAAAAGTCTTTATTTTCTACGCGGGTGTAAGGCCAACTAGGCCTAATCTTCCAACCAACCTGGTATTATTAGTTGTATATTAGAGTACCTACATTATGTAATATTGTATTTTATTATAGTATTTATTAAGAGAGAGATAGCGAGAATAAGAGGGTGTTAAATGGAGAGAGAAAGGAAGAGAGAGGGTGAGATAGAGAGGGGGGGTAAAGAGAAAGAGGGGGAGTGAAAGGGAGAGAGGGAGGCGAAGAGAAAGGTTGTCAAGCCTATGAAAAGAATGAAGAACGTAGAGAAAAGTGAAATGATGGATGGGTAGTTGTCTACAGAGGTAAGTGTTTCAGATGAGTAATGGAAGAAATCGAGGATCCATTTTCTAAACTGTAGTTAATAAAACGTCCGGGCGAGATAGCCATTCGTGCAGTCATACTCTGAGTAGTTTTGTAAGTTTTAACCGAGTTGTTCGGTGGTTTTATGTAGCTAAATAATACGTTCGTTTGTTCGCACACTTCTGTGAAATGAGCCACTTTAGCCCGTTCGTTCGCCTCAGTGTAAAATCTAGCCCAAAAGCCAGAGTAAAGTATAGACACTGGCTTTTTTTTAGTGTTAACACTAGTTCCGCAAACAAACAGACCTAAAGTTGCTCCGAAGCAAGTAAGCAGATGCACGCCGTTTCGGCGGGCCAATGAGCGATCAGTATTTTAAATCGGGGACCGCTGATTGGCTGTAATCCACCCGCCGGTAACGTCAGCATCTGCTTATTGGCTTTGGAACAACTATTATACGTTTTAGCGAACATTATGATATAAAAAATATGTTTAACTAGTTTAAATATTTTAAATCCAATTATGAATGCATTATTTTTAACGCAATATTGAAACGGATTTTAGAATACTAAACTGCAGACACATTCGTTTAAGTCTATTATGAAATTATTTATCTAAGTATTAACATTATATTTTATATCCCGAAATCAATAAAACATTATTGTAGCAAATATGATGGAAGTACTTCTGGTTTTTCACTTAGCATTTATCCGGGTACAAAATGAGAACAAAGCGGTGTGAACTCAATGGCTTTATAAACCACTTTGCTACACAATCAGATTGTGTTATTAGTGTGTGGACCCGTGTACTTGGCGACCCACTCCTATCTAGCTTGTAAGTTGTAACTCCCAGTACAAATAGAGTCGCTCGCTACATAACTTGCCTCGTCCCGTCTGTTTCTAGTTGTTATCTTGGGATCGGATTCGGGACAAACTGAGGTTCTAGCTTTGCAATATTAGTAATGAATTGACGTTTTTTGTGATTCTACGGACTTTTCTTATGTTACATTCGCTTAATGTTTTTTTTTTATAGAACTTGTTAGAATCGGTTTCGTTTATCAAATTATTGAAAAGCGGAAAAATAAAAGTTAAAAGCAAAATTTAAAATCTTCTTCATTAGCCTATGGCCGTATTTGGTCTATAACTGATCTGTTTTGAGTTTGACATTGAAAATAATATATAGAAATAACACACGGCAGAGAAAAATTCAAAGGTGAAACAGGAACGATTAAAGAAAAAATACCGTCAGCCTTTTATTTCATTTATTAATTTATTCATATAAGTCTATACAGCACAAGTACCATTTTAGATAGACAATACTAATATAAAATAAATAAAGTAAAAATTAAAATTAAAATTAGATTAATATATCTAAAAATTAACAAATAATAATATGGTGATGAACAAATAAAACTAATATATCAAAATTATAAGTGCAACAAAACATTAGATTAAATACAGGAATGTGTTTATAAAGAATAGAAGGGGAAATGCTAATGACCCTCATCTGCAGTCCAATTCAAAATTTTATCAATAAACAGTTGATTTATGTAATATATTTTTTTTAAATTTTTTGATCTCTCCAGAATAACTCCCGCTTACATCAAGCTTCCAACTAGCACGGTGGGGCCGATAGTAGTGGATATAAGTTAGGGGTTTGTCAAGGTCTACTAGATCTCCTTGCGCCCGCCGCTCCACTCGCTCCCAGAATGTCTGCTGAGAGATTCAGTAGACCTTGGGTGCAGGTAGGTAGGTAGGTAGGTAGGTAGGTAGGTAGGTAGGTAGGTAGGTAGGTAGGTAGGTAGGTAGGTAGGTAGGTAGGTAGGTAGGTAGGTAGGTAGGTAGGTAGGTAGGTAGGTAGGTAGGTAGGTAGGTAGGTAGGTAGGTAGGTAGGTAGGTAGGTAGGTAGGTAGGTTGTATAATGTCAAGTCTTAGGAGGAAATTTAATTCGAGAGAGATTAAATATTATAAATGTGTGATAAAGCACTGAATTACTCAATACTTTCTAGGTTAATTACGTGTGCATTTGTGCATTCTTTGTGTAACCTCATGTTATGCAAGGCTAGATTAAAATGCACAGCGATAACTCTTTAACTCCTCTTTGTATTCATTTCATCTGTGTCCCCTAGAAATAATCCTCCTAGTAATGTATCATTACTACACATGACAACTGCGCTTTAGTTTTGTTCATTTAAACAGGATTTATAGTTTTGTCCTATTTGAAGTAATTACGGAAGGTTTTAAACTACGCCAACGAATTAATGTATAGCTAGATATAAACAAATGTACTTATTAGTGTATGTTACAGTTTGTCATTGTTTTCGGTTGTTTTATACGTGCATATAATGATTATACAACAAATGTAAGCCCCGCCCTTTGACCTAATGGTCACAAAAAACATTCTGTATCATCCTTGTTGAATGACCAAATCAACCAAACACCGCATGTTAGTTGGACGTCGAGTGTTTGGTTTTTATACTGAAACTTGACAAAAGCATATTGTGACAAGATTAGATCCATCTACTACGAATAAATTTCCAGTTTTTACAGTTATGAAAACACTGCTAGTGGTTTTGTTGTAGAGGCGTGAATGTGGGTTTGCATACAAAGAACTCTATCGCATGCAGTAATATTGATTTAGAAGTATTTCTGTCACAAAGATAAATATGTAAAATATCAAACACAGCTTGAATCTACTTCTACTAACAACACAGATCTTTATTGTGTTAATTTCTTCACTCGCGCTCTCATGTACAGTAACATGTTGTAGCTAATATGTTATGTTAACTGGACTACATCGCAACTGAGGGAATGTATTCTAATGGAATATGCTAAAGAGAAAGCTATTACACGAGTGCTATTTCTCGCAACTTCTTTAGAAGCTAATTGCTTCACTTCGCATTTGTTATTACTTGGCTTAATGTAAGTATGCAAGTTGCCCCGTGCAATCTACTATACAAGGTTTTGTTGTAATGCAAATGTGCACAAAGAAAATTATAATTTTCTCTATCGTGTCTGTTATCTGCTAGGAGATATTTTGTATGAAACGTATAAAACTTCACTTTATTTAACAGTATGTGGGCCTTAGTTCACACTGCAGAGTTTCTTGAATATACTCAGGAAGTGTACACGCAAAACAATAATTACAACTGCATTTACATTTTAATTTCTTAACGTAGAATCATTACTTTAGAATACTAGCAACGGAAATTTAATATGTACGACGGATAGCTTATATGTCAAAGCTTGAAAGAATAATATCATAACTAATAGACAAGGTCGGGAATGAAGACTTGTTGTTCAAAATCAACAAAGTAAGGTTGATGCGGATGTAAATTAGAGAAGAATGAGTGATATTAGAATATCAGACACAGTTTGTAAAATTGAAGGGAACTGAGAACGGGTTAGTCCGAGGGATATGGGGCAGAATTAAAGTGTGATACGCGATATTTCTTAGACAGGGGGAGGGGACTTATTTATGATACGGTCGTTGGGCGGTTTCCACGGCTGCATCAATAGTTTCTCAATGAAGACAGGAAGGAATAACAAGGATGATTCCATGTATTTTAATAACGTTTCCGATTGAAAACGTATTAGTTTTACACATATTTATGAAACAAACATTCTAAAAGTAGCGTATCGTGGAATTGACAATGGGCTGGACCTGGAGGAGGAAGGGGATCAACCTTGCAAAATTAATTCGAGGTCTGGGGTGAGTTTTAGCTGTGCTCTGTTATCGATGAAAGAGAACGAATGCGCGAATTTGCAATATTAAAAGCCTTAATATAAGTAAATAAATAAATAATATAATATCTAAAATGTCACTCTATAGTTGAGGACAGTTGGCTACTCAATGAAATCCGGAGTTCTTGGGGGGGGGGGGCAAGGTCGAAATTGCCCTCCCCTTCCCATGTAACCACTCCTGAACTGCGAGAGGCCAGTAGTGCACGGGAAGAGCTAGACCAATGAAATTTATTGGTTTATACTTAATAACTCAGATCATTGAATCACATCTGATCACACTTCCAAAAACTGCAACTCCGGTCAACGCGATCACTTTAACTTGTTTGTGAATGGCTTATACTAATTGATACGTATTTAATGACAGTGTCAATGTCACACTTACCCCGTCGTCCTCGTCTGTCTCGTTGTCGCTGTATTTCCTGGAAGCCTTCACTGACATCCCACCTGTCGGAGGCTGAGTGACAACCAGTGGCCATACTGCAATGTAAATCAGAAGAGTACGGTTGGTACGGGACGGCTTAAACTTGGTCATTATGCGGTCATTCAGTGATGTTGGGGTCTCTGGTCATTTTGCGTCCGATGATTATTGAAATGTCACACTCTTTGAGAAATTTAAATCTTGTATGCAGAAAACATGTTTTACGGTATTTAAATTTTTAAATTTTTTTATTTATTTTTAATTTTTTAAAAATCTAATTAATTTATAAAAGTAAATTCAAAAATCGTCCCAGTTGCCATATTATTATGCGAGTACTATTTACTTTAACAGATAAAGGTTTGGAAGTTAATAATCATTTAGTTTGAAATAAATATTATGTTAGCGTGATGAAGTTTGAACTGCACAGCAATGTTGATTCGATGACACTCTTAAATTAATATTCGCTTATCAAAAATTAAGTACAGTTCAACCGGTAAAATTATAAACTATAAAATGTTATCATTGCAAAATATTTCGATTTGTTCCTCTAAAATGTTTTGAATCCAAAGGAAAAGTTCTATGGTATTGAAAACCAATTGTTGTAAGAGGACTCGCCTCGTAGAACAGCCTAGTTCGTGTCTCTGCTGACTACTGGGGACTCCCTTCAGCCTCCCCTCCCCGTGCAATACAAGGTAGTCTATACATAATGTGCATGTAACCCAAGGGGTTGTGTTCCGCAAAGGCGACCAGAACGACCAGTCTGCGACCAATGGAATTTAAGTAAATACAATTCGCACCAATGACAGATCAGATTTGCAAAACGTATCGTGCTTCTGTTTCATTTTGGTTAGATTCATAAAAGAATTAAAATCGTCGCCGGTGCTATTGAAGAGGCCGTTATTTAAATAACATTGAAAATATAATAATGTAATTCAAAAATATTCTGTTACTGGATGAAGTTTGAACTGCGTCATTCTTTGATTCGATCACACTTTAAATTAATATTATCGTTACAAATTAACGAGTTCCAACGGTAAAATAATAAACTATAGAAATGTTTTCATTGCACAATTTCAATTTGTCCTCTAAAATTTTTGAATCAAGGAAAAGTGAAATGGTCATTACAACACAATTGTTGGAGAGACACGCCTCTAGAACAGCCTAGACTTGTTTCTCCGTAACTACTGGTGGATCCCTTTAGCCTCCCCTCCCCTGCACTACAAGGAGTAACATAATGGCTGAAGCACCGGAACACTATTGTGTTTCGTGTTCATATTATGCCCGTCCTAGTTTGTATCTTGTTTATTTGTGAGTGATTCGTTTTTGTTTCTCCTGTTATTGTCTAGGAGTGCTTACCCCCATCTTCTTGTATTTTTTGTGTTTTTTTTTTCTTTCTGCTTTTCTTGCGCCTCGCAGTGCCAGTGTAGAACATGACATTCATTTTTGGACTTTTATCGTTTTTCTCTCATTGTGCGGCATGATTATATTGTCCTCTCATTAGTGCTTCTTGTGTTTAAGATTAATGTTTCTTTGTTCAAGTGTAGGCTGCAGAGGGCAGTGTTCGTGCCCAATATCAGCCTTCCAGCCCTTTGGGCGGGAAAATAACAATAAATACAATACAATACGGAGCATACACATCTGCTGATCGTCAGAGGCAATCAAGTCCAGCCAGCTACCTTCTCCTGGTTTTATTGTGGAGGAAAGTTAGTTGTTATTGTGTTGTTTTTAATTAAGTTTTTAGTGTGAGTAAGGGAGGATTTTAATCTCCCAGGAGCTAGAGACATTGATATCGCCGCCCGCCCGTGGCTGGTTTAGTTCAGCACGGTCCCGTCATCCCATATCCCCTCGGTTCATGGCACAAAATGACCAAACGTTTGACTCGTCTTCACATCACACAAACTTTAGATCGAACTTCAATTACATCCCCACCCATGCCAGAGATCCCTCAGATGCACCAACTTGGAAACCTGCCTAAACCGAACCCAATGTCGCAATGCAGTGCTGCCAACTTACTACCCTAGAAAATGATACATTTCACGAGGACTTTCTTCTATTTATGAACATTAATATTACCGGAATGACAGTGATAAACTTTGGATGCAAATTCGATTCATGAAAGCTAAGCAAATGCCTGGCTTTAAATCACGATTGGGAAGGTTCTGCGTCAGTTGTTTTTCGCGTTTAACAGAGTTTTTCTCCGACAACACTGTCCTGTCAGGGTGGACTCGAAGGAGCTATGATAAATTGGGAGAAATATTGGTGCAGTTATTTGATAAAGATCCCGTCAAACTTTGGTTCATTCTACGCCACTCTAGCCTGTACGCGGGGCGAGGGGCAGACAGTGCAGTAAGAGTCCAGCCACAGGCGGGTTGAGAGCAGCGGACACGACGCCTCCTTCTAGCTACGGGGAACATTACTTTCGTAATGACAAGCACTGGATCAGTGGAAGAAGACTGACAGTCGTTCGTAAATTGTCAAATATCTTTTTATTTTTGGTCATGTTTATAACCACAGTGTTGGCTCGATCGTTAAGCGGATTCAATCCCGTCGAGACCGGCAAACCTGACTGAAGGTTTTTCCGAGGTTTTCCTCAGTCGTTAATGCGAATGCAAGGGAGTGAGTCCTCTTAAACAGCCCTCGGACATACCTTCACAATTGTCCTATGCGCAACATACCGAGTTAACACTTGAAGAGGGGCATGAGTTGCACCCTGGGCAGGCTTCCCTCCAAAATGATTATAGTCATTGTTTATAAAATGAAGTGGGAATCCTAATATTCATTGTATAAACCTCACAACTCTAAAAGTATCGCCACTGTAATATCAAGCAGGTTACGTGAAGACACATGTTGTCAACGATGATGATGATAATGACGATGAGGTTCAAATAAATGACGGTAAAGTTGCTTCATTTGGCAGCCAGAACTCGATCTGAGTATTCTGAGCCGATACAGGTAAGTAACAAGCGAGTACCGGCCATGGAGATCTAAACAAATAACTAGTATTTATTTAGGGGTTCCCGAGACCCAAATACACGTAATTTCGAGTCGAATCTAATATTTGTTACTCTATATTAAATATAATTCAAGTTTGGTGGAGGTGCCGGGTAGCCTATGTTAAATTATTTTCCTTGCGAAGCTACCCGGCACCTCCATCAAATTGAGTTTTATTTTGTATTCTTGAGTTGGAGTAACAATTTACTGTTGTTAAGCAAAGTTTAAATTTTAATATTATAACAACAATGTAGTGTTAATAATGTATAAAGTCGATAATTGAATGCTAATTATGTCACAGCCCAGCCCTCACGTTTTTACAATTAAAAACATTATGGTTGGTTGGTCGGTTCAATAACCGTTTTTTTATCATGAAATGTTGACATTTTCACATATTCAGAGTTATGTTTTGAAATGTTTTTCATTTTTAATGATCAATATTTCAAGTGGTTCTTCAAATTTGAAGTCATCTCTTTCTCTCTCTCTCTTTCTCTCTCTCTCTCTCTTTCTCTCTCTGATGCGATTCGAATCTGTTATAATTGCATTCCTCTGGTCTCCTAGTAGGATTACCACAGGTTGTATCAACGATTCAATTTCCGGTATTCCAGCGATTGCAAATTGGGATCAAGAGTTCATTCGTGTCCCGGTTTGTTTTGCCATTGTTTCATTGTAAACAAGGAGGATTTCCATGCACATGCCTCAGTTATTTTATCTAGTTAATACGATATTCTCCCTCAGTCGGCTGTCTGACTGCACTTTTCAAATTACGTCTGTTCATTTCATTTATTGAGTTCAATTAAGTTCAGGTTTTGAAGTATCCTTTTCATGCAATCTTTATGAAATGCATCCTACTTATCACATATATTTTTTATGAAAAATGACGAAAACTATTATTTTAATATCCTGCATTGTAAAACAATTCAAGTTTTGCTTCTAAACTCCAATTTAAGGGTTGAAATGTTAAAATACATATGAACAACATTACTTTTCAGATTCAGTGTTAAAAACTATACCGAAGAAAAACCACGTTGCCTGTTTTTCACACACAATACGGTGCACTTTTAACGGTAAACATACTAGTCACTATACCGCGTGAAATAGGCTTCCATATTAAGTATAATTCTCATTGACCAGTCAATCTTGAACACTGTTGAACTGCATTAAACTAAAATGTGTCTAGTACTAGGAAAATGCTAAAGTCCCGCCGCGTTGATGGATGAGCTTTTTAAAGTTTTTAGTTTGCGTGGGATATCTTTACTTTTGCAAGTGCTTTGTTTTGTTGCCTACGCATTGTAGGTGATTGTTGTCAAGTTTCTATTGTTTCTTGTCAATTGGTATTATTTACCGTAAAAAACTTATATTCAAAGCTTTATTTCAATGGATTCTGGCTTACTTTTTCAACTTTTTCTTTCAAAAGGTACTACATCATTGTAACCTTAATCTCCATGTATAATATGAACGTTGTAGCCCCACCCGTTTGGTCAGAATTGGCCCAAATGGCACGAAAATATCGCACAAAAAATCAAAAAACTTATATTGAAAGCTTTATTTCTATAGATTTTGGCAAACTTTTTCAACTTTTTATTTCACAATGTACTACATCACCATGATCTTAATGTCCATGTATAATATGAACGTTGTGGCCCCACCCGTTTGGTCAGAATTGGCCCAAATGGCACGAAAATATCGCACAAAAAATCGAAAAAAATCCTAAAAGTACGATATTCATGAGAAATATTTCTTCGATTGTACCCAAAAACGTAGCAAGTCTAAGTTCAGAGATTTCGAAGGTCGTGTCAAATTTTCATCAAGATCGCATATGCCGTTTGCCCGGTACAGAGCGAAAAACAACAAAAAGACAAAAATAAAAAAAAAAAAAAAAAACACCCGAGCTAAATTTTTTGGGGGGTCAGTGAAATTGAAGTCTTCGCTTCGCTCATCCAATAGTAACTTAAATTGGAATATAAATTCACTTTCGTTTATTTGCCATGTACGTTAAGCTTGACATACATATCACTCCCACACTATTATCCCGTTGTCCATTCACTGAATGTCAATAAATTATATTCCGGCTGTGCAGTTATTTAGCCATTATCAGATGTTTCCATTACCCGCTGACCAATCCACTGTTCGCGATCTAAATAGGTTTGTTTTCATCAGAGCCATATTCAATCAGTGAAATGCACGCTAATATTAGCTGACAGAACCGGTGAAATGAGTTGGTAGTTTACTGCCCCCCACAGAACCCAGTTAATAGTTTGCCTACTCGAACATATTCGTTCGTCGACGATAAACATAGTCAATGATATTTAACATCTATAGTAGGCTAGATCCACAGTCATTGGTCCACTGGCGTGTCGATTAGAAGCCATCTTGAATAGGTCAGTCTCTATGTTAAAGTAGGTTGTAGCGATATGTAGCCAAAATATTTTTCAAATGTGCTGTCAGGTGAACAGGTGAGCATATTAGCCATTTACACCAAATGATTACTAAATTCCGTTATGCAATAACTTGTTATTGTTTCTGTTTGTGCATTCCTATGCTGCACAAGCTATCACCATATCAAAACAATCCAGAAAAATACTAAATTTCATTTAAAACATAATGTAAAGCATAAATCGAAACGCCAAATCGCCATCTTGAGTAGGTCAGATCGGTGCTTCAATTTGGTACGCTAGCGCCTGTGCGGACGTATTGGAGACTGGGATCTAGCCTACTATAGATATCATTGGTTATAGTTTGCGACACTATGAAAACTGGCAATTAAAGCTTATTCAAAACTTTGTAATAACGAAGCTAATTAATTAAGAGATCGTCGAAGAACACAAAAATCAAATCATCCGCTGTGCGTTTATATTTTGGTGGCGGTGCCGGGTAGATTACCACGGGGACATGTTTGACGCTTATTCATGAATTCGGTAATAGTTTAGTGCCGGTTGCGGAATTTTCAAACTTTATCGGGGGCTAAACACTTCACCCTTCCTCCCCCCCCCCCTCTCCCCCAGGGTCAAAAAACATTTTGTATCATCTTTGATAAAGAACGATGCGAGGAAATAAACCGCATGTCAATCTGACGTCGTGTTCGCGTTTTATCGTCAGACGTGACACACGTACAGACGGACGGACGGACAGTGTTGCTTTGCTCCCTAACAATAAGAATTTTAAAAATGAGTTTTTATAGAGCGCTATATAAACATTGCAGAAAGATTCCTGTCAGTAAAATGTTGTCTTAAAAATATGATTGAAGACGAGATATAAGAAAGGAAATTCTGTTTGCTTGTTTTGGTTTGCCCACAAAAACAGTACATAAATTTATATTCTGTCATATTCTGTAATTATTAACAATGGAAAACAGAATATTGCTTTGATGATGTATAAAATATACAACTATTGGCGTGTGTATATTTTTCTCCTGTACCAGGACAACTTTGAGAGACGTAGCCTTGTGGTGTTATCTAACATTTTATTTGACAGCAACTGTGAAAATACCTTAAAACCAGCAAAATTTCTTCTCCCAGGGGAAAGATAAACTCAAATATGGAATGATGTCCACGTATATTAATTAAGCCGACTGAAGGAATGATACTAAAATGGAGTTATGCGCGAGCAGAAAGATATAAATAATCCAGATATAAGTAGCCAGGGCGATTAAGCGAGCGCCACGCAAAGAGCTTGGAGCAAAGAACTCGTAATAAATAACTGAAAGCACCCCCAGTCTCACCATTAACCTAACGTAGGCTTACCGGGCTGTCTTGGGGTGGGGAGTAACGGCTAGTTTAACACGGATGACATGATATAGTACGTTGTGTTACAAAACACATTGGGACGGTTTCATTACCCCACATTCGCGATCCATGTTTTAGTTTGTTGTTGTACCTGACAACCTGTGGCTCCCCCTTCATTACGATGCTTTTGTTTTATTGTTGTGGTAGTGTTGCTAGTTGCCTGATCGCACGTAAACATTTGCATTTAATAAATTGTGCAAGAACATACTTATATTATAACAAGTTTAAGATCATAAGAGATATGCAACTAAAAATAGATCCTACCAGTATTTTCCATTTTACCACATTGTTTACGAGAAGTTGGGACGTAAACCGATTTCAATATGATCAACAATTTAAATTTATCTCATTGCTCATTAAAAATTAATTACGTATATGGACTCAATAAAAATAAGTTATCGATAATTTAATTAAGTATTTGTTGTACGAAAATAAAAATATTATCGACAACAATCACAGAAATGTTAATACCGTATAGGTATATTGATTCTTTTGGCCACTTTATTTTTTATCTTGGGCAATTCCGATTTTTACGGTAAACTGAACCAGCTTTTATGGAAACAGACAGGAGAGTGTCGACTTTGTGACAGGCAATCGTAAATTTACAACAATCACGGGTTCTGGAGGGTTTCCAAAAGAGGGAGCGAAGCTACTTATTAACGGATCAACGAGGAAAAATTATTTATCCGTTGGTTTATTATTTTTAAATTAAATGATTATGACAGTATGTACAATCATTAGAAATATCACAACGAGCATAGCCGTTACACAGAATTGTGTTTATCATGTGATCAGTTTAGCGGCTGAATTAAAAGGTGCCGGGTCGTGTATTACAAACTGTCTGGGGGATTGTAACTCTTTCCTTAACCCCAGTCACCAAAAAAATATTAAACATGCTTGTTGAAGGACAATACTAACAAAAAACACGCGTATCAATCAGCCGTCATGTTCGGTTTTTATCGTGAGACGTGACACACGCATAGACGGACAGACAGAAAAATTACGCTTATGTGAGTTTCGTCATAATTAAATGTATACGTATTTTTTTTGTCTACTAATCTCTACCGACTGATTGTTCTCTGATTACTAATAGTCTAGAAAATGTGAGGAGTGATGGTGATCGTGAGATAAGGTATGTTCTGAAGCCGTGAATGTAAGTTTCGACTGTGTATATACACCAGACAGCGTGTCTCAAAACTATGTTTCTGCATGCAAATCACAGTGCACCACATTCATTGAAATATTAATCGAAATAGTTACGCCGTCTCTAGTTTATGTAGTAGATTATAATCACGATGCCTGGATGCTTTTAGGTCGCACCTAATTATATCCACCTCCTCTGAAACAACACACTAATATATTCACACCCCTCAGAGCGCATGTTGTCTCGCGCGAGGGGAGGGAGGTGTAGGTCGCCGTCTCCTCCCCCGTCAGTCGTCTCTCAGCCGGCGAGCAGCACGGACGACCGACCGACCCAGCCGGGAATCGATCCCAGACCGTGTAAACTTGCATCGCGCGCGTTCGTCCGTGTTCGGCTGTTATCGATGTTAAGAATCTAGTCTAGCAACGGTTTTATGTGACTTTCGTTTCTAATTCACGAGTTTGAACTTTCTTAATTCAGGTGTGCTACTTTTCTAAACGCTTGTTTACTTTAAATTAAGAAAAACATAATATATCTTTCTTATTGTTACGCGAATGACTGTGTGAATTATAATCTGTTACATGCTGCCTTTCATTACATTATATCGCGTGTGAAACTAGAGACAAGTTTTCGTTCTTGCTGTGTGGTCTTCGGTGCGACACCCTACGATTATCTCTCCCCCCCCCCCCCCCCCTCAGCGCTTGTCTGAATGTTGCACGTAGATGCCTTCAAACTACTCAGCTACTTACAACTACAATCTAACAAAACAATGGAAAGAAGTGTGAATAATTATTTTAAAATACACTGATCTTTTGTTGCGGATTACTAAAAGTTTCTGCGTTGAAGGAAGTGTGACAGTTATTGAAAGTTTACAGCTAACACCCGTCAAGTTTACCACTGCAACTTACTCCCCAAAGAAGAGTTTGTGGGGAAAGTCTGGAAAGAATTACAAAACTTTTTTTAATTGGAATTTTAAATAATCTGTTTCAACAGCCGGCGAGACTTACAATGATTTTGATTTCTTTGTTCCGCGGTTCTTATTCACGTTTCTAGAACTGTAGCTGTGTCTTTCATCGTTGTAACGTCCGTTTGGATAAAAACGGTTACTCACTTGCCTTCCTAATCGTTCAAAATACAAACTTCAAAGCAATATCGAATAAGGAACTAAACCAATGTTGTGCACGTTTCAAGCACCAATAATTTGATATCACACTTTTAATGTAGTTTTTAGTTTTTCAGCACTGAAATGCTTTCGCGTTACTTATGTGTAGAACAATATTCTAAATATAAATGCAATCACGATGAAATCTTCAAGAAGTTTCTCTCTGTTTCTGTGATATAGTGCTTTCTATAGCTCGATGGTTCAAGCAGGAAACTGTTGTCCATTCGGTTTTCTTGTTAGCAATAAATAATAAGTTATAAACTCACTCCGCAATGAGTTATGAGAGCAATATTAATACTCGTACGGCGTCCGGCGTCACGACGCCTCAATGTCAGTGCTGTTCAAGACCAAAGTCCAATGCACGACGCAAGTGGTTGTTGGTTATCGGCCTCCTATTGGTTCAGAGCGTGCCGACGTCCGCGATGACGATATTCCAGAGAGCTCCGGATGTTGGACAGGGCAATAACGGGGACCCAGCGCCGGGGCGTTCACCCGGGCCGCCCGGGGAACCGACTCTTTCCGGAGGAACTAGCCGAGATCGGCCACCTTTGACGGAACTCGACGAGCGATTTGAAAAGCAACAGGGATTGCCTTCGAACGTGGAGGATCAAGAGGAATCCCTGAGGTTTAGAGGAAAGCAAGCAATAAGACGTCTCGCGGGTGACGAGACGGGAGTTGAAAGGAAAGAACGAGACGGATTTGTCGCTCGGGTGCATCCGAGGAAACCTCAGAGACGAAAGGAAACTACGAAACTGGGGTTTGACTTGAGGAGAAAACGAGATGAGATGGGTTTAATAAAACCGAGAGGGGTTGATGTTTTGACCGGGGAGGGTTTAGTGGACCGTGAGAGGGTGGTGAAGAGAGATACAGAAGGCGACGGTTTGAGCCAAGACATCTTCGTCGAGGAGTCTACGACAGAGGCCTCTAGCGAGGAGGACAGCTACCTCGTGAGCGAGTTCGTGCGCACCCTGATGAGGAAACAAGAAGAAGAAGAACAAGGACAGAAAGAGTTCCCGATCAACGAACTCCTCGCGCGGGAACCTCCCGAGCCGATGTTGAAACGCGCGGAGGTCGCGCCGGCCAATCAGGGCTCGGAGATGAGCGACGACGAGCACAACCACGACGGCGACCACCCGACCGTGATCCTGACGGCCGAACCCGAGGTCGAGCCCGAGGGGAACACGACGACGTGGTGCGAGGAGGTGACGGGGCTGCTGGGCTCCGATGACGTCACCAGGGTGGAAGACGGCCGGCTCAACGTGACGCTGTCGCACGCGCTCTTCAGGACGGACACGGGGGTCGTCGGGGGCGTCCAGTACACGGGTGAGTCAACCTGGCTGTTTTTACTACCCCTAAGACCTCAGAGTAAAAGCACCCTTTAAAAAAGGGTGCTTTTACTTTGCCCACCGCTCTTCGGCGAAATAAAGGGTGAGTGGGTTTGTCAACCTGTCCTTACGACTATTAAGGCCTCAACTTGTAAGGAATTGAGACATTTTAAGGTTCTTTACTTGCGCAACGCTCACCGGCGAAAAAAAGAGAGGGGGTTCGCCAACCTGGCTGTCTTTACTACGCCTAAGACCTCAGCGTGATTAGAGTTGAGAAAATCAAAGGGTATTTTATGTTGTGTATCGCTCATCAATGAAATGATCAGTGGAGTGCCAACTAAGTGGGGTATGTCTTTACTACTATTTAGGCCTCAGCTTGTAAGGATTGGAGACTTTTAGGGTGCTTTAACATTGCGCAACGCTTTATTCTTGATTTTTGATGTGGTGCAATAAGCCCAATTTGACATATTATGATGGAGGACCATACCGTGTTCCTTAGAAGAACACTCACTGGAAGAATTTATATTTTGTCTTAGTGTAGAGAACTCGTTTTTGTATCAGTATAAAAAATTAAAATATCTAGATTTATAGTTGGTAGTATACTTGCTGTGGTGACAGAACACCAAGAATTGTGTGAGTTCGGTCACCCGGGAACAACTAGGCGAACCATTCAGCCGAAGCTTACTATCACTTATGAAATAGAGGTTGAGTGGGGTTCGCCAATGTGCGCCAATCTTTACTACTCCTGAGGTATCAGTGTGTTGAAATTTGAGACATTTTAAAGTGTGAATTGGCTGCGCTCACCGCTCACCGGTTACATACAGGGTTAGTGGGTTGAGGGACGACGTGATGAACTTGCGCGCTTAGACCGGTTAGGTCATATAGGCGCCCGGAGAGTAGAATTAAAGAGTTAATTTATTAATAATTTACAACGGTGCTAGTAAATTAAAACTCTGTTGATTACTTAAGTCAAGTGTACAGCACTGTGCGCGTAGATAACAGCGTTACGCAACTGTACTGTACTGTATTGTTATTATTAACTCTACGGTAATAATATTAAATTAAACTAATTGTTTCGTTTTTGTAGTGTTTTACGCTTTGTTTTTATTGTTTCTATGCACTTTTTTCTTGAGATTGAAAGACTAGACTTTTGAAACGTTGAAGATTAAATATTTGTTTTAAATATCTTATAACGCGTAAACTAAGAATAACATAATAAAATATATTTTTATAATGAGGCTTATCAAACCTCACGATTGTGGCCCCACTCGGCCAGTATCCTATCCAGTTCCGTACTATTAATGGACGGTTACTATTCCGAGAGCTTTATTGAAAAGTTGAATACGACATGATATTATATAGAATTAGTTTATACTTAATACGTCAGCATGGTGTACAAATGTCGTGTTCAAAGCTATGGTGCAGGTTCTGGTTCTGGTGGCGAGTGTGGTACAGAAATGCTCCTCTTTCGCTCCATGTACGTCACCACCTGTTTAGTCTTCTCGTTGATGGACGTAACGATCTCGTACTCTGTAGGAGAACTATTACGCTCTTCGTGGTAGGTCTCTTCGTACATGTCAGGTGACTCCCTCTTAACGGCGGGGTCGACGTAGTAGAGCACGGACGAGTGACGATGTCCTCCCTTCGAATTCGCCGGTCTCTTCGGCGTCTTCTTGACCTTGGGCTCGGCCCCTGAGTTGCAGGAGAACGACGAGCCGCCAAGGGAGAGGTACCCGTGAGAGTGGTTCTTCCACTTGACAGTCGACATGCGCCACCCAGAGTCATCGGTGAGATCGGGGAGTTGCTCTACGCTCTGTATCTCTTGGAGAAGCTGCAAGGCGTCGGGTAGAACCACCGGGTACTTGACATCGTCGGGTGAGCGCGCAATGAACGACTCTAGACACACCCTGGGCGGCGGAGGGTTGAGCTTGTGGTAGGCGTGTTGTATCGTCGTCCACTCGGCTTGAGAGATCGCTGGGATCCTCACGATCGGCCGACCTTTCTTCTTGCGTGTCAACTGTCTCACATCAGCTTTGCTTTGAGATGTTGTTCTCCTCGCCGACTTTGAAGATTCGTCATTCACCAAGGAGGAACTTCTCCCAGCCTTACCAGCTACGAGTTGTGACGTCGTTGAAGTTCGACTGCCGAGTCGTCCCTGCGCTTCTTGAATCAACCTGTATCTGTCTTGTGCCAAGATAGAATGTTTCTTCACCGATGTCGTGCTACTTCGGAATGAATGTCGTGGCGATTCGGTGGTCGCCTTTTTCCCCCCGTTTGGCTGTACCTCCATGACCTTAAAATCTCCCACCTTAAACTCGTCCCCTATCGTGTAGACCTCGTCGTTGAAGGAGGTGGTATCATCCACATCCTGAGGGAAGATTAGCCTGGGGGCAAACCTGAAGCGAAGGTCCACGGAAGGCTTCCTCCGGGATGGGAACTCCTCTTCTGCCTTGTCTATCGGCAGCTTCATGGGGGATGAACCTAGGAGGATCGGAGGAGGCGGAATCACCTTCACGATGATCTCCTCTCCGCCGTCTTTGATCGAGGCGTCCTCGAAGTCGCTGATTTCGACCACTAGGGGCGCGCGCACGGTGCTGATGATGGAGGAGGGCTTCACATCGATCACTTGGGTTTTTGAACGATTCACCACCACGTTTGGTTTCGGCGCGTCCGGTGACCAGACCTCCCAGAATCTTGTCCGAGGCTCCTCGTCGCAACTTGCCCTCCTCGACTGACTATTCTCCACCACCGGATTAAACAAGTAGAACGGTTGTTTTTGTCTAGTCTTCTGTTGACTTTTGCTTTTCTGCATGGCCGCGTACAAGTCTTCCTGGTCCATGCTAGGAAGTCTACTTAACCTCTTCGGCATCTCTCTTTTTACGAAGTATCTTTCGTTCCAAGATCTTCTCCCGACTGTTATCTGGCATGGACGGGTATTTTAACATCTTAATCCAAAATCCGCTTACTTGTGCAATGTGGGTTGTCAGGTTTTCTGCGTTTTAATTCACAACTACTCGAAATGTAGATACTAAAAGTTTCAATGAAGAAGTTGGTAGCATTAATTTTCGAATCTACAACTACAGTGTGTGTGCTAGTTCGGATGGGGTGTCTGGGACTGTTGTAACCTAGTTAACCTCGGAACATAATACACTAGGCAATTGCAAGACAGAGTAAGAATCACCTGCTGTTCATCACACGTGCACCAACCTGCACTACTTACACCTGATCTCTTCTTTGTTCTCGTGGAATTCACAAAGCTTCACTGGCTTAGGTGATTACGGAAAGAGCAAACATAGTTGTTACCATGACAATAAGGTAATTTACACACTATATTGTTGTTCGGCTACACCAACAATGTACCACGTGATGTTTAATTTGGTCCAGTACTATTTAAGAATTCGGATTAATTAGAAATTAGATTTTACGAAACATTTTATGACTGCAAATATTTTTTACGTTGTTGTGCATTTTTTATACTACAAATCTTGTTACCTCTCTGTAAACGCACTTTTTAAAGCATTGCATTCGGCCAATTTAGGCTTGCGCAGAGATGTTTTTGGCTACCATATATATCTCTCATACTTAACTAGTCAGAAGTAGGTATCTCTTTCGTTATTGTGAGCGGCATTCATCATAGTGTAAAATTATCCCAATACATTCAGTGATGTGTACATATTGTGTATGTCTCTACCGCCACTTTGTTTCTACATCTTGCCAGTAAACCAGTGATGTGTACATATTGTGAATGTCTCTAGTGCCATTTTGTTTCTTCATCTTGCCGGTAAACCCGTAATGTGTACATATTATTGTGTATGTTTCTACCGCCATTTTGTTTCTACATCTTGCCAGTAACAACGTTGCTAGTAAATTAAAACACTGTAGATGACTTTATATGTACGGCACTGTGCGCATAGATAACAGCGTTTCGCAACTGTTCTGTAATGTTATTGTTAACTTTAGGGTAATTACTTTAAATTATACTGATATTTTCGTTTTTGTAGTGTTGGACGCTTGTTTTTTTATTGTTTTTTTGCCCTGTTTTCTTGAGAATGAAAGCCCAGACTTTTGAAACGTCCCCCCCCCCACTCAACCCGACTCAACCTGTATCCAATCCAGTTCCGTACTATTAATGGACGATTACCATTCCAATAGCTTTATTCAACAATGTATTGGAAAGTTTAATCAAACATAAAATTTAGAATTAGTTTATGCATAATAAAGAAAACGTGTAGAAATGTCTTGTTCAAAGCTATGGTGCAGGTTCTGGTTCTGGTGGCGAGTGTGGTACAGCGGTGCTCCTCTTTCGCTCCATGTACGTCACCACCTGTTTAGTCTTCTCGTTGATGGACGTAACGATCTCGTACTCTGTAGGAGAACTATTACGCTCTTCGTGATAGGTCTCTTCGTACATGTCAGGTGACTCCCTCTTAACGGCGGGGTCGACGTAGTAGAGCACGGACGAGTGACGCCGTCCTCCCCTCACACTCGATGTTCTCCTCAGCGTCTTCTTGACCTTGGGCTCGACCTCCGAATCGCAGGAGAACATCGAGCCACCCGGGGAGAGGTACCCGTGGGAGTGGTTCTTCCACTTGACGGTCGATATGCGCCACCCAGAGTCATCGGTGAGATCGGGGAGTTGCTCTACGCTCTGTATCTCTTGGAGAAGCTGCAAAGGCGTCGGGTAGAACCACCGGGTACTTGACATCGTTGGATGAGCGCGCGATGAACGACTCCAGACACACCCTGGGTGGCGGAGGGTTGAGCTTGTGGTAGGCGTGTTGTATTGTCGTCCACTCAGCTTGAGAGATCGCCGGGATCCTCACGATCGGCCGACCTTTCTTCTTGCGTGTCAACTGTCTCACATCAGCTTTGCTTTGAGATGTTGTTCTCCTCGCCGACTTTGAAGATTCGTCTTTCACCAAGGATGAACTTCTACTAGCCTTACCAGCTACGAGTTGCGACGTCGTTGAGGTTGGACTGCCGAGTTGTCCCTGCGCTTCGTGAATCGACCTGTATCTGTCTTGTAGCCCTACCGAAATAAAATGTTTCTTCACCGATGTCGTACTACTCCTGGGGGTACGATGTGGCGTTTCGGCAGTCGCCTTTTTCCCCCCGTTCGGCTGTACCTCCGTGACTTTAAAATCGCCCACCTCAAACTCGTCCCCTATCGTGTAGACCTCGTCGTTGAAGGAGTTGGTATCGTTCACATCCTGAGGGAAAGATCAGCCTGGGGGCGAACCGAAGGCGAGGGTCCACGGAGGTCTTTCTCCGCGAAGGGAACTCCGCTTCTGCCTTGTTTATCGGAAGCCTCATGGAGGATGAACCTGGAGGATCGGAGGAGGCGGAATACCTTCACGATGATCTCCTCTTCGCCGTCTTTGATCGAGGCGTCGCTGACCTCGACCACGACGGGCGCGCGCACGGTGCTGATGATGGAGGAGGGCTTCTTATCAACCAATTGGGTTTTTGAACGATTCACCACCACGTTCGGTTTCGGCGCGTCCGGTGACCAGACCTCCCAGAATCTTGTCCGAAGCTCCTCGTCGCAACTAACCCTACTCGACTGACTATTCTCCATCACTGGATTAAACAAGTAGAACGGTTGTTTTTTTCTAGTCTTCTGTTGACTTTTGCTTTTCTGCATGGCCGCGTACGAGTCTTCCGGGTCCATGCTAGGAAGTCTACTAACCTCTTCGGCATCTCTCTTCTTACGAAGTATCTTTCGTTCCAAGATCTTCTCCCGACTGTTATCGGGCATGGACGGGTAGTTTAACATCTTAATCCAAAATCAGCTTACTTGTGCAATGTGGGTTGTCAGGTATTCTGAGTTTCAATTCACAACTACTCGAAATATAAATACTAAAAGTTTCAATGTAAAAGATCGTAGCATAATTTTCAAATCCACAACTTCAGTGTGTGTGCTTGTTCGGATGGGGTTTCTGGGTCTGTCGTAACCAAGTTAACCTAGGAACATTATACACTAGGCAAATGCAAGACAGAGATAGAATCACCTGCTGTTCATTTCACATGCACCCACCTGCACTACTCATACCTGAGATCTTCTTTGTCTCGTGGACTTTAAAGCTTCACTGGGTTAGGTGATTACGGAAAGAGCAAACATAATTGTTACCATGACAATAAGGTGATTACACACTATAATGTTTTTCGGCTTCACCAACAATGTACCCATGAATACAGTCAAATTCATAATTGTAAGCAAGATTAATCTACTGAGTATATTACGTGGCGAATAATTTGGTTCCAGTATTATTTAAGAACACGGATTAATTAGAAATGAGATTTATGCAAATTTTTATTACTGCAAAGATTTTTACGCTTAATTAGTATAAACAATAATTGGACTCATCATGTTCTTTTATTAAATTAATATATTAAATTAAAGGTAAAGCAATATTTAAACATAAACAACATAACTTTCCCACAGTTGAAGAAGAGAAGGACGGTAAGCTTCCTTTCCTAGACTTACTAATTTCAAAGGATAGTTCCGGTACTAGTTTGACCACGTGTGTGTACAGAAAACCTACACATACTGATCAGTACGTGAGAGCTGATTCAAACAATCCGTTCTATGTAAAGAAGGTTGTGATGAAATGTCGGTCTGTAAGAGCAACATCTATCATGGAGTTATAATGATCTAACAGCTGGTCTTCACCTCTTTCGTTGAACCAAGAACTCTCCTACTTGAATGATACTTTCTGTAAAAATGATCATACACGTCATCTGGTTCGCAAAATGATTACACCAACTACAAATAGGACTACGGAAGTTTTGACAGACATTAGTCAAGTCTAGATCCTCCAAAGATTAAAAAAACAGTTGTGCTGGATTACTACCCTAACTTGTCAGAAAAAATCAGACGTTTACTTTCTCCATTTGGAATACGAACAGTTTTTCAATCTTCCAGAACTTTAAGAAGTATATTAACAAAAACCAAGCCCTTGAACGTATCACAATCGTCGAAAAATGCAGTTTACTCAATTCCATGTCAGTGTGGTGCTATCTAAATTGGAGAAACCAAAGGCCTCTGGAAGTCAGGTTAAAGGAACATAAAAACAACGTTGCACAACACAAGGTATACTCCTCAAAACTAGCGGAGCACGTCTATGAATATCACCATTATGTGAACTGGCATGACGCTTCAATCATTCTACACGAAGCAAATTCGCATAGACGGAGGCTGAAGGAGGCTGCCTTGATGTCTGTGGCTGCTGATGTTATCAGTGCTCCCAGCATTGATTTCCGGGCGATTTGGAAAGAGTTTGTCCCCAAGCCATAGAACTATTGTGGGCATGATTGTGGTATAATTTTTATTTTTTATTTGAATATGTATTTTTTATTGAGATCAAGATGGCCGTGTTTGTTAGATGTGTCGACCTTGGCTGGGAGACGGAGTTTTTTGTTTTGTTTGGTTTGTTGCCTTTTGAAGGGTACTGAAAGTAAACCCCAAATATTGCTTTACCTTTAATTTAATATATTAATTTAATAAAAGAACATGGTGAGTCCCATTATTGTTTATACTAATTAAACCTAACTGTTCTAAGAATCTCAGTAGTTATAAAAAGATTTTTACGCTGTTTTGTATTTTTCATACTACAAATTCTGTTTCCGGGAAACCAGGATGTGTATACATAGCGAATGTCTCTACCGCCATTTTGTTTCTACATCTTGCCGGTAAAACAGTGATGTGTACATTATTATTGTGTTTGTCCCTACCACCATTTTATTTCCTCATCTAACCGGTAAAACAGTGATGAGTACATAGTATTGTGTATGTCTCCACCGCCATTAAGTTTCTTCACCTAGCCGGTAAAGTAGACCACTACTTATCCAGCAGGCTAAAGGTGAATGGCTCCGTCGCCATCTTGATATCACACTTAATTCCGCGGCCGCCAAACTATTGACATCGGAGTTGTTTTCCAACTTGTCCCGAAGTCAAAGTTCAAAGCCTCTTAGATCGATTGTTAAGTGGCAACGTCTCATTCTCGAGGCTTCTGCCGGAAGCCGAGACAGACAATCAATATAGAGGGCGCTGATATTCAAACGAGATAGTTCGGGTGGAACGTTGGTCTTGTGGCAAGATCTCTGCTTCCAATGCAGAAGGTGCAAGGTTCATAGGCAGAAGTTTTTAAAACTTCCGACGAGGCCTAAGCTCTTTTATTTCTTGACTAGGAATGTGCAAACAGTGACTTTGGAGCCATCCTAGCAACGAGTCTCACACAAATATGCTAAAGTTTTTCCAAATTAACCTTGTTGACTCTGGCGCTGTTTGCGGATAGAGTCATGCTTTGCGTGGTCGGTGTTCCCTATTCAAAATACCGGTCTGAAGTTGAAATTGTTTCGCTCGTCGATGGCGTCGGCGCCTGCAGGGTTGGCTTGATCGGCTTTAAATTTAGTGTCATCCACTAAAAATCATAATATAGATTCTTAACACTAATAATTCACCTATTTAGTTTTCTCGATTAAATCTCTGCATTAAACAAAGTTTGTCAGAGCCCATCCAACAGCCTTAAAACTATCTATCTCTCTAACTATGTAGTATTTCACCCTCACACGCACATTGCAGCTAAAATAAAGCTCCTTTTAGACCTAATTACTTCTGGAGATGACGTCGATGCTCTAGACGGGAGATAAATAAAGTTTTAAGTGTGGCCGCTTTCCACGTAAAAATGTAATGGTTGCCTTTTAGTTGATTTGAAAAAACTTTCCCATCAGCGTTTTTACCGCTGGTCTGTTCATTTTAGCGGAGATTAACATTGAGATGACCTCAGTTTATGAGCGCGCCGCCATTTTGTTGGGTGGAATGAGCCAGTTTGTGTCTTGTCTAGATATAATAGATTATCAACTTGCGGGTTGATGGGATGAGCGTAGAGCAAGAGACTCCATTCGACTAGACTGAAAAAATAATCTCTGATGTTTTAATTTCGAATTATACTGTTTTTTTGCTATCTACCGTGAATCGGGGAGATTTTCAAAGGAAATAAACTTATCTTAACTTTCAACCGGGAGTTTTTACATGCAATCAAATAATGATTTTGCATGAAACTTGTACCCTTCTAATCTTCAAAACAAACAAATTGTTATTTCTTGCTAGTAACATGGCTAATCCTATATTTATTCAATTTTCAGAAAACCTTCATTATATTTTGTTACTTAAGACCTATAGCATTTGGAGTAAAATTAAATTGATATGAGTATTGAAAAGTTAATTTTAAAATAAAGTTTTTAAAAGTCGTGCGATTTCGTTGCTGAAGAAATTTGAGCAATGTCAACTTTTTTAAATTTTAAATTTAAAAAGTTCGTTAACACATCCATGATCATAACTTGGTCTTTGTTTTATAACTGTATATTTGAAAGTAAAAAACAAACCGAAAGGAAATTTAACAGTATAGACTCAATGAACAAAGAACCAACTGGCTTGTCTACAAAGTAATTGGCAGTAAAATATTTTTCAAATACTCGCCTTGCATTATAAAACCATGGACTTAGAATAGTAACAGGATAAAACTAACCGCAAATGTAGTAAGTCCTCAAGAAAGTTTGTTGTTGAAAATGTGCAAGTAAATGAATAGAATACACAATGACGAATACGCTCCAAATATACTGAGCTCTTGGCGGTCATGTTTATATGGGGCTCAGACCTACAGACAGACGTTTCAACCATCAAAGAAATGACTTTTTTAATATTTCAGAGGGAGAAGGTCGTTGTCTAGACAAGTTTCATAAATCTCCCAAGTTTTCTCTAGACCAACGAGTTATCACCATGTTTGAGAGGGTAGACCCAGTGACGAATGTATATAGGAGCCGCAGCCAAGCCGCGGTGCTCTTTTCGCTCAGGCAGGCGCACCCAACCTTCGTTAAATGTGATTTGAATGAGACGTTTATTACAAAAACAGCCAATGTCCAAACAACACATTTTGCAGGAGATCAAATAAACTTCATACCATCGGTATCTGCATTAAAATTCTTATTTTTTGTTTTAACTGTGTATCTTGATGATGGTTTTTATTTCTGCTATAACATTTTGTCATAGTATTCCCAAAAGAAAAAAAAACTTTGGACTTTGGGTTGTTTTTGTAAAATATTTTGAAAAAGTATGCATTGCTGTTTATGTAGTGTTCCAGAAAGTTCTATATGATAAGATATGTCTATTGTTCCAACATAGAACAGATGGACAGCTGCTGTCACCTTATTTGCACCGCACTTAAAGCTTAAAAATGGACTTTGGCTGTTTTTGTGAAAAAAAAACTGTTGTTTTTCAAGTCTAAACGTGTGACATAGGTTGTTTTTACCAAAACTTTCATGACAGTATTATACACAGTAAATATACGAATTTTTCTATTGTCTGGGCTAGAAAACGGTAATTCTAAACATCAGCTGTTTTTCTAATAAACGCCTCAATTTGAAAAATGTAACGAAAGAATTTAGTTACCAACATACATTATTTATAAAGGGAGACGATCATCTTTAGTGATGAAAATCATGGGTTATGAAACACGCTCAAAATCAATTTGTGGATGTTAGTTTCTCTGTGAGCTTCCTTCTACTAATGCGCTGTTCGTAATATTTCAATCGGTCGGCGATTCTGTTAAAACGGGTGGGTATCCAACATTCAAATATATTCATGGACATTAAGGTATTATAGTGATTTACCTTGTTTTGAAGGAATATCATAGTGGAACTTTGTAACTTGCAGATTTAATTTAAAAGAAAATAAATCAACGAACTATTGATAACAGGTGCCTACTTTTATGCGTGTCCGATTACTCCGATATAGTAGGCATAGCGTGTATTGCCTCCCGTGCCAAGAGGCAGGGGCGGAGAGGGGGGTGGAGGGGGTGGAGGGGCAGGGCTTAAGTAGGACAACCCCAAGATATATTGCATGGAGTCGCTCTGGATTAATATCTCTTCATTGATTATATCTAGGGATACGTCAATTTAGCGTTTTAAGTTAAAGCTGATAAATGGGTAAAAAAGGGGGGGGGGGGTCGAAAAGGTAACTAAATGCTTCATTGACCAATTTAAATTCTCCCATATCTATTAAACATAAGTTTTGCACTGTATTGTGTGTACTAAATTATGACATCCTTTTCCATTTGAAGTGCAGAAACATTTATTTAGAAATTTGATGCAAATAAATAAAAGAGCAACTAAATTGTAAATCGTATCATTTTTTTTTTAAATTCAAACTATTCAAAATTGAAATTCTATCTTGTCGTATCTCTTATGTGTTCTCTTCGTAGAAAAAGTAGGTCAGTTGGACGGATGAGACACCTGCCGTCCCTGGTGGCTCATACGGTCTTGGCTCAGTCTGATGAGCGGTGGTACCTTGGACGTGGATTCGCCTCCTGCACGATGCATCACTTAAGTGTGTTACCTCCGTGTTCTATCACTGCTACGTGGCTGGAACAGCACAGGAGACGTGAGGAACAACACAAGGACTTGGCTTGACTTATTGTCACTCCTAACAACCACGGAAGTAAGACACAGTTGTGGCACTGCTCGCGTAGCTATTAGCTCGGCCAGGAATGTATATTTATATTGTTGTCAAGAAAGCATATAAATGGACCGATCTATCTATTATCAATGATATGTTAAAAATAATGTCATTAAAATAATAATTTTTATTTAAATAATATGCATTATTGGTGGAGGTGCCGGGTCCTGAAAAGTTTTAATTTAAAATCTCCAATAATTGTCACAAAAAACATTCTGGAGTCTGTATCATCCTTGTTGAAGGTCAATGTCACCAACAAACACTTGTTAACCCGTAGTCATGTTTAAATCTTATCGTGAGACGTGACACACGGACGGAAAAGTGGATCATATAGGAAAGCTTCTTTCCCAAAAATACAAATACATTCGTATTTAGAGTCTACTCACTGAGTCGCATAACTGATATTCAGTGGAGGACTTTAAATTTGAAGAGGACCCAGTCAACACAGCTACTCAACAGCCAGATAGTAGAAGAATCTTGTGCTTTGGTGGAGGTGCCGGGTACGGGAAGATTACCCTTTCAAAAATATGCACAAACAAAACACAATACAAACACAGACATATTGAATCATCTTCGTTGAAGGCAAATTGTCACGTGATCGTATTTTATCGTGAGACGTGGCACACGCACGGACGGACTGACGGAAAAAAAGATGTTAAATTGGAGATCAGCTTTCTTAAAAATGAAAGACGGACCTAATTCGTTCAATCGCAACCGTTGGGACGCCAAATTCATTAAGACGAATTTTGGATAAACTTTAGAAAATGTATGTGCCTTTTTGATAGGACCATTCTAAAGAAACCCTAAAACAAAGTATTGATGGGTTTAAGTTCACCTTAAAAGGCCCATTCACAACCAACATAGTGTATAGCTTAAACTTATAACTGAAGTTTGACTTAGGGGAGAAAGTGTTTACATTCACAACAATCTGTCTCTAACTTAGTTAATTTAACTATACTTGGTCGTTAAGTATGCAAACTCCAAACATTGTGACAAAGTTATGAGGTAAACTTAGGGAGTGACCAATCACGCTTGAGCATTGAACAGGCCTAGAAGCAAGGTACATGATTGATATTTAGAAAATAACAGAAATAACAAAATATTATGTCCATTTTTTAATGCTAATGGTTCGGCCAACATCCTAGTTCTCCAATAAATACTAACCTTGACTATAAGAATGCCGTTATATTTTGATCAATGTTGATTAAGATATATTATTCTTCTGTTGCAATTTGAGGTTAGAAATCCAGTGCTGCTTATTGGCAACACATTAGATTGGATAATGTCTTGCTACTAAGTTTTTGTTATGGCCATTAATAATAAAAAAAAAAGTTTAAGTTTAACTATAAGTTAGCGACTAAGTTGTTGTGAATGGGCCCTTAGACGTAATAAAACTTTTGTCTGAAGCGGAATTCAAACCTTGGAAATTCTACATTGGACGCATGGGCTCTAGCTTAGAACTGGACCACCGTCCCTGATATTGAAGTTGCCTCCACCTTTCTTTCTCTGAGCGTCTTCGAACCAAGTTTCCTCCTCCTCTCATAAATCTTCCGTCTTGGAAAGATTGCGCATTTATTTTCTTTACGAAACTAATATGGAATGTGGCGTCTCCTACGCTGCGCAGAATACACCTGTTGCCCCCGCTCTAAACCAAGACCCGGACGTTGTATTTCACAAGAGAACGCAAGACATATTAAATAAACCTTAAGGAGAAGGACTACCGACGATATTAAAAACAAGGGAAATAACATGACTTCTGTAATATTTCACAAAACGCAAGGCAGAATCGAAAAAGTAAGTTATACATTGTTACAGTAACAACAAAATTGGCGAGGTTCAATCAATAGGGTCGTTCTTCCACCGAGCCAGTGTGTGAGTATTTGGATTAGGGGGCGCGTCAACCGTAGGTCGTATGCGGCACTCTGGCCTAGGGATATCAATGGGGAGGAAGGGCCCATGCTGGGTCAGAACAGCACGGGTAGGGAGGAAAAGCGGGGTTCTCACGTCGCGGTCGTTATCGTCATCGTCATCGTTTGTTGTGACATTGTCGTCGTCGTCGTCGTCGTCGGTGAAGTCGTCAAGGGAAAGGGGAGGGGTCCCCGACGACGATTGACGATTGACGAACGCAAGACATTAAAGATAAACGTTTAAGAGAAAAGACTACATAACGTATTAAAAACTAAATATAAAAAAATGGATATTTGTAATTTATTCACAAAAGTAAAACAAAATAGAAATTAAACAAATGTACACTCATGTGCAAATCATTACGACATGGAAGTTTTAAAGTTGTCATTCTAATACTAAGCTTGCAACGATGGACTTAAAACAAAGAAAGTATACCGCCAAGGGTAGATCAGATAAAATATTTATTCAATTCAATATTTTAGTTGTTAAGCAAAGAAAGCACAACACTTGAGACCAATGAATGACTCAAATATTTTACATTGTAACAGCAACAACAAAAACAGCGATGTGCAATCAATAGGATCGTTCCTCCATATCAACTTAGCTAGTCAAATTAATGCAAAATAGTGCACAATAAGGAAGTAAGAAATATATTTATAGACGGATGTAAAAAATGTAGGTTAAAAACAAGCAAACAAGCTTAGTTAGATAATTTATAGATAAAATAAATTGTACAGTTTCTTATAAATTTATCCTGCATTAAAGAGTATTTCAATATTATACCAGGGTGTTCTTAGTATCAGAAAAAAGTCTATTTTAATCACGTTTAGAATTTATATAAATCACAATATTTTCACCTTTGTTGTTCTCAAAAATTATACTAACGAAAATAGGTAGTTTTCAATTTTGCGTAGAGTTTTGTGATTACTATAATCAAGTAATTCTGTGTGAATGTAACATTGCGGGTAGTCCTTCTTCTTAAGAGAGTTCACTGAGGTTATCGTCGGAAGAGCGTGTGGTAATCTTCAGCTAAACTCGTCCTTCTCTCTGACGCCAGCGAGCCCTCTTTAAAAGCAAAGTTCGAATGTAAAACACAACCGTGTTTCGTGCTCGATCGCAATCATGATAAATGAAATGAACTCGGGGATGTTTGTACATCTACGCTTCTGACAGTTTTAGGCAAGAATTGGCCAACCTCCAATTCCCTTTTGGGTCGTTTTTTTCAGTGCCGGTCAGTGAACTGAATTCTCCATGAATATTTTTTGTTCTTTTTCTAGGCATTCGTGTTGACTATGTGGAAAATGGGCCAAGTTTTCTTTGTGTTCTAGCTTGAAGGAAAATCAATACCAGTGATTGCTGCATGAATGAATGCACATTGCGGTATAATAAGAATAGCGGGAAGGACTACGGTTCCGTCAACGTGACAGGAGAACACTCAACAATAGGGAAATATCCTTGGTTGCGAATATGGATATTCTGTTGAAAACACCGAGAGCGCAAATGGAAAGTTTCAAGAGTAAATATTTTAGATTCCATTACACTCAAAACTTTTACGTTTCCCTCCTCTTGCTCTTTTATTTAAACACAATGACGTCATAGAGACGTGAACACTGTTGTTTATGACCAAAGATGTTGAAATAGTATATAGTTGGTTTAGATGACGCATGAGCGCTGTTGTACCTATTGCTGATTTTTCGGCGCCCGGCGACCATTTTGGGGTCATTCAAAGTCAAATTAAAGACACGCCAATCAAGGATAAATTTGTAATTATGGTTGCATCATGTTGCGTATATAAAACGTTTCTTATGAAAAACTTTAAAAAAAACTTACGTATTATATACGCAACATGATGCAACCATGATTACAAATTATCCTTGATTGGCGTGTCTTTGATTTGACTTTGAATGCCCCCAAAATGGCCGCCGTTCCCGTGTTCTAGCAATAAGTTTCCGTGGACTGCCGCTATGGAGTGCAAGGGCCTTGTTTATGACTGTATTTACCAATGCCTCCTTGACACTTCTTCTGGCTGAGGAACAGGAGTAACATCTAGAAGGCAGTGGAATTTACTTCCGACTTTTAGAAAAGAAGACGCCAAAGTCGGTTGAAGACATGGGATAGAGTAGTTTATGTTTGACGACGCATTGGACTTGATTAAAGTTTAAAACTTATACGATATTGATTAAATTACTATTATTAAACCCTGGTTTTATTCAACATCGTCCGTGAACATCACTTGCATCAGAGCCGCTCTGTTCACAAAATATAACCTTCTCCCAGAGGTTTCGCTCCGTACACTACCGATAAGTGCGCGTTCACAAGCTGTGTAACGTTTGTTGTTCGTCCGTGTTGTGATGTTATTCGCGTGTAATGATGGTCAACAACAAAGCCAATTGTAGCGTGCTCGAGTTCGCTATTGCTAATGCTAATATAATGCTAATGATGAACGTCATACATACTAGTTATTCACTGTACGATCACCGCAGAATGCACGTTGCATCAGATAGTGCACAATATACTGAACAAGCACGGGGTACAGGAGAGCCAAACACAGGGAGCGAAGCTACTAATTAACAAATCAACTTAAATCCGAACACAAACACAAATTAAATAATAAGCTCTGCGTTGATATTTTTATGGCGGAGCTGGATTAGCTAATAATTTGCATTAACCCTCTCAGTATGGCATCCATGATTATGGAGATGAAATTCATAATTTCAATCCGGGTTTATGTAAGGTTTTTCGGTTCGGCCACAATTTTTTTATTTTTTTGGGGAGTGAATTGAAAATACATAGCCACAAAAATTGCTAAAAATGTGAAAATTTTGGTTTGTCCCGGAAATTTAATATCATTTTAGTATTGCTGTTTTGTGAGAAAAACTAACTCTAAAATCTACAGAAAATTCAGAAAAATCTTCTTTTAGAAATGCAATTAAAATAAAGCAAATTGTAGCTTTAGTTTAAAATTCAAAATTTTTCCCAAATTTCTTTAAAATCATGCTAAGAAATATTGAAAAATATCAAAATTCTCAAAAAAAAATTAGAAAAATTAATTGTTTGCTGAAAATGAACTAGTTAAGAACATTATTTAATTCGTGACTGAGAGGGTTAAAGCAGTTTTGGTGGAGGTGCCGGGTAAAGAATATTCAAACTTGTTGCGAGGGCTATCAGCTCGTCTACCCTCTGGTTCACCGAAAACATTCTGTATAATTCTTGTTCAGGGGCAATGTCGACAATAGAACGTGCGCCAATCAGACGTCGTGTTTGGCTTTTGTGGTGAAACATGACACACGCACAAACGAATGGGCGGACGGATGGACTGACAAGTGGTGCTTATTATAGGAATTTTGCATCCTCATAAATTAAAGAATGTGGTGTAGCAAGTAAAAAAATGTCGGCATCAATCTAGGCCAATGTTCGGTAGCGAAATTTTGTTGAATAATATTAGATTTTGAAACATGAAAAAACGAAGTGTATTACAGTATTCTTGATGTGAATTTTCAAAAAGAGTTGGAAAACTGCGAGATTCACAATCTCTTTGGTTCCGGCAGCCTGAGGCTAGAGGGTGATGTCTTGTTTGTCTGTCACCCCCCTGCCCTGGTGCAGTCATTGTCTCACAGAACACAAAGCGAAAGAGACAGGCTCATCTCATCTGGCTAGAATCACTGCAGTAACCTCTCTCGACCTTTCTTCCACATCCGGTGATGAGTGGAGCCGAAGCAGAGGTCACTTCCGGTGTGAGGGCACAACTCTGACGTCACAGCATCTGGATAGAATTTAGTTTTTCATTCGCTTGTTTGTGTGAACAAAATTATCTGTTTTTGTTATAAATTTTGATGAACTAATGTTTCCGAACTAAAAATATCTGATCTTTACAACAAATTAATAATTATTTAAGTGCGGGTATATATAGCAGATATTTAATATCTTTATTGAAACTTGAAATTTTATTCCCGTATTCATATTTTCTGTTTTTTTGTGTATATTTATATTACTTTTCCATCTTTCAAGAAGAAATTATGGGAAAAAAATAAAACAGGAAAAAACAGCGATCTTGCATCACGGCTGTTTTGCTAAATTTACTACAGATTTTTAAAATTAAATGTCACATTGTTTAAACGGTAAAGTTGTTGTCAGCAGCATATTTAACAATAAGTTTAAAGTTATAAACGACTCATGAAGATAATCGATAGTTAATTCAAGACTTTATATATATTATTGCATATAGCCGAAAACCTTGGACCCACCACGAAGATTGTTATGAGAACTAAAAATATTAATTGATTTTTTTTAATCTTTACTATTCTTATTTTCAAACTTTTTAGAATCTTTATTTAATTTACTTGTTTACAAAGCTAAATTAACATAAAATGTGAAATATTAGTGCTAGGTATACAGGATCACCAGTGGATCATATTAACATGTAACATTACCGATATCGGTAGAATTACTAATTGAAACACTGCTGATGTCAGTAGAATTACTTGTAAATAAACGGCGGTGTGAAGACGACGCTAGCCGAGCTAAAAGGCTGAGTGTAGAGTGTTGGCGCCATCTCGGTCACTCTTCTGTTGACTGACAAACATTGACAGAGTCACCCACGGGACATCCCTCTGACACTCGTCCTGGACTTGACAATAACAGTTAGCTTCCCAGCAAGTGAACGCTGCCATTTACTGGGTCTTGTGGAGTAGAAGATCCAGGGCAAAGAATTAGTTTAAGTGCACAGCTTTCTGTTTTTATTCTTCTGTTAAACGGTTAATAAAATATATTTACAATACTTACATAAATGTGAATAAAGAAACAATATACAATCCAGTAGTCACATATTTTTATATTGGTTTATCGATTTCGAGTTCAAAATTCGCGAAATTTCCGATATGTACTCGACTTTTGTGAATTTAAACTATTTAAACTGACTTGATATTTTTATGTTCATACTCGTTCCCGCAACATTTAAATCACCCAGCTTGAACGTAAGGGGAATTTCGTGAATTTGGGAACTCAAGTTTGAATTTTAAACTTTTATTTCTGGGCTTATGTCCGACAATGGTTGCGTAGGGGGTGAAGTATGAGCCGCTATAAATCGTCAATAACATGGTTTGAAATCCAACATGATGCAAATTTGCATATCTGTAAATTATATTAGATAATAATATGCTTTACCGATTACAATATATTATAATATAATGTATTTACGTAGAAAAACACTATTTGAACGCGAATTAAATTCCTATTAAATTTTTTGAGTTCAATATAGCAAAGTATGAATGTTTTATTTTTTATGTGCAATCTATAAAAGTTTTCCCAACTTTTCTCTCTGCTGCCTTGTGCAACGAATGGTCGTGTTAATGATAGCGTGAGCATCTATCAGACGGAATGTCGCCTCTTGACGCTCGGTTCTAGAAATACGGCTGGTTCGTGAAATATCCGACCACAACTGAGCAACAGTAGCAGACATTTCGCAGCTGTTTTACTATCGATCTTCAATAAGCTTCCTCTTCTAGCCGACCGAGCTGTCAGTCTGTACAGTGTACAGTGTAGGCGTCACCATTGCTCCGTGGACACAGGGACTTCGGTAGTTATTGGAAGTGGTGACGGTTTTTGTTATTGGAAAAGTAATAATATGTTATGTGTGAGTTTAGACTGGGAACTTTGGTATATCGCGTCAAAGGGTAAAGGGGAAATTTCTCTCAGGGAACGTTGTTTTCAGAAATAACGTTGAAGGTGCGATTAATTTATCGTTTTACTTCTTTTTCATTTAGTTTTACTTGCATCAATAAAAAAAGTTATTAAATGAAAAAATGTTTAGGTCAGGAGTAAGATAATAACCCTTTTAGAAATTAAACGTGGTTTATTGATGAGAATTTAAAGGCATGAATTGAATTGTTAGTATTGTAATTCACTCTCCCCAGAAGTGGGATAAACACCGCCTTCTATCAGCCAACATATTTCATGTAGGTAAATTTTTTTATTGAATTTTACCTGCCCATAGGGCAGGAAGGCTAATGCAGGGCAAGTGTGGCCCTCTGTAGCCTGACACAGTGATTACAGAGTTACAAGGTTAGGATTTGTTGACCTTCTGAATAAGAACAAAAAAAGGATAAACAGTAAATAAATAATTGATTCGTGTAAAATTTGATCGTAATATTATATTTCGGGATAATATAATGTTTACGACGTCATAATCACAATTAATACGAATGCGGTAGTGTTCGATAGTTGTAATTGTTTTGTAGAGCTAGAGTAGCTAAAAACATTCAGCGTAGCCTTAGATAAAGATTCTTTTTTTCAAGAGTTTAACAAAAAAACTAAGGAAGGGTTTTCTATCCAGCTTGACGAATGAGGTGTTGTGAATTAATGAACGACAACATGCCAACTGCTTTGTAATCTGCACAGAGACCAAAGAGAATATGTAACGAGACTAGCAAAGGAAACATAACAACAGCCTGGGCACTTGGCTTGGATGACACGTGACTAGCTCAAGTACAATGCTGCAGGACTGACGGCGCAATTGCAAATGTAATCTCGAATTAAAAATTAGCTGTCAAGCTGTACGATCTCATTAACCAGCTGGCATGCAATCCAATCCCATGCTCATCAAGTATTGCACTGTCATATCAATGTTGATTTCCAGGGGTTAATGAAAAATGTTTTTCTAGAGGTATCAATCAACAGAATGATGGATTCCTGTTTTTTTGTGATATGTAGAGATAGTTTTAAGCTCAGTCGTATCAAATAATACAGAATAAAACAATCATAAAATACAAGTCTCACGAGAGTGATGAATTAGTGAAGACCTTGACTCGCATGATTCAATATCAACAATAATTACGTGTTTAAAAAATTGACAAGTTAGCGAGGAATACATATTTAGCTTCCACTCGCATTTCAGAAAAAAAGGGACATTTATCACCTCGACACACAACTCTTGTGTTTGTAGCTCCAAATAGAGGTGCACTACATACCAAATATTGGGCATAACATTTCTTTGGTATATTAATTGATATTTATTTCTATTTTTAATTTTTTAATTTATTTTTAAAATTTTATAAGGACAAAATGGTACATTTTATATAACAACAACACAATTTTTAGTGTATGTGTCCTTTAGCTAAATCAAATAAAGGTTACTAATGCTAAGATAAAAGGAAATTGTAATAATATTTTGGCAGATAAGTGCAATGGATTAAGGATCATCAGAATCATTTATAGAATAATTTGATTGAAACAAAATAGGAAGCAAAGCTATAATAAACATCACTTTACTGTCCGCCCGCCTGTGCGTGTATGTATTCACGTACAGGCAGACTCGTGATTAAACCGAGCTTGATGTTTGCTTGACATGCGTTTTGTTTGTCACATTGAACATGGGTGGTATAGAATACTTTAGGTGGCCCCAGGGTAAAAGGGAGGGGCGATAGGTCCCCCAGAAAGTTTGAAAGTTACGACCCGGCACCTCCACCAAAAGCGTCCAACGCACAGCAAATTGTATTATTTTGTAATTCTATTCGACGATCTATTGATTAAGTAGCTTAGCTTTCTGTTTAGGAACTTTCATGACTGTGTTTGATAAAAATAAAAAACACCCTGTTGTGAAGAAAAACCTATCTGCACATCGGTGTTTCAGGTTGTGTTCACAAAGAATGAAAACCCAAAATATGCATACAACTATAGAGTTAGATCAGTCTTTTGAAAAGACCAATATTTTGGTTGATGCAAACTTCCGCTATTGCTACTGTTTAAAACGATTTTCAGTTTAGCTTTCGTAACTTAAGATTTACTATTTTTTCTTTTAAAGGTACAAATACCACATTAAAGTACCGGGAAATGTAACACACTGTAAAATTATAGGTTTTGAAAATAAAATTTTCAAAATTCCTCATTTGATAGTCAAAGATAATTGTAAGCTAGAATAAAAATATCAGCCATCCAAATAGTATACTTTTTGCGAAACTTAGCACCAAAAATCGTTCAAAAGAGTAGCAATAGCGGAAAAATGCATCAACAGAAAAAAAAATATTTTGGTCTTTTCAAAAGACTGTGATTAATGATCACACTCTTAAACTACTGTGTAATGAATATTTTGGATATTGTTTCTTGGTGAACACACAGTCTTAACTATCCCAGTCATCATTCCTTACGATATCCACAGCAACGATTCCTTCAAGATGTGAACTTTCAAAGCTAATAACAGAACTGAAAGTCTGTCTTCTTCTACCTTGGCGTTGTTTATTTAAATGTATTATTCAAGAGAAGACGTTGAAGTGTCGCCCTGCTGTCAACAACGAGCGAGTCGTCTAGACATTTAAACGAATTCTTTTTGATTCAAACTTGCACGAGCTCTAGTATCGGGTGTGAAATATTTAAAATGGCGCCGATAAGGGAAGAATGGTTGAATTCACTTCCTTCACTGGTGAGAGTTGGTGGTGACATATTTTCTTAAACTAGATGAGTCACTTCTTATCCATTTCAGTACCGAATCAAATTGGCCAGATTAAATTTTTTTAAATAATTTCTATTTTGTTTCTTTAAGTAATTTTGTGATTTTTTAATGAAAATTTAAAGCTTATGTACATTCCTTAAACAAGATTTTTCTGAATTGTTTACATTTTTTGTATCTCAAATAGTAGCAATTCTGAAATATATCACTTTTCCGGTACAAACCAAACTTTTTTCCATTTTTTTGCAGATGTGTTTTTCCAATCTTGAAAATATATTTATTTTCTATGCACCAAAAAAATATTGGCGTTAATTGGGGAGTCAATCAAAAGCTTTGTACATAAATTTTTACTGACATAATATTTCACTTTTTCAATATTAAAATAACTCCTAATTTTTTTTCACATATCTCGATCTTACAAATGAAGTTTTTCATAACAGCTAATATTGAAGAGCAAATAAAATAAAATATTTAAACATGTCGACACTTAATAACTATTATTTATTATCCATCCCGGGGATGGATTTTTTAATTTCTGGATTGTATTAAATAATAACAATTCCACCTACGGGAGTGTTTCCCGACTATCCAAATCGAGAAACTTAATAACTATGTCCGACGTGAAAAACTTAATTAAGTAACTTCTCTGTTTGTTACCTCTAAAACAACATATTTGCACGTTCACAAGTCAATACGTCATAAGACGTAACAAACACGAAATCTTACGAAGCATCTCATTGAAACTGAACATTGTATTGTTGAACTTTAATCTAACTAAATACAATGTAATCAGCTCTTTGGTAGGTTTAGACAAAAACAAAAAACAATTAAAATAAGAATCCGAATATGAGTTTAATTCAAGAAAATATAATGTAATGAGTAAACTTGTTTTTGGTTAATTTCAATGATTAAATTAATCAATAATGAATAATAAATACGATTTTTGTGTGGGTGAAACTGACTTTTAACGTGCTATCCAATGTGATTAATATTTAGTTTTCGTGTGTTTTAGAATGTATTAGTTCCCACTATTTAGTCACGAAGTCCCTGGCTAACTTGTAGTTCTGTATGACTTGAAGGCCATCATGAATTCATACACATTATACATGAAGCTATAAAACCTTGAGGAAGCGACGTGTACATCTTGGTTTGCTGTTCATTCACTAGATTCACACGCAGGCAGGCGAGTCCCGCATACACGCGTGACGGTTGTATGTGGTCGCCAACAAGACGTGGCCTCCAAACAACATGTCTTTATTCCCACAATAACAATATCACACGCTCTAAGACCAAGGTTTATAGTTTGAAAACTCTCGTAATATCCTATATGTATTATATCTTGAGGCGTGAGCTTTTATTTCTATGAGATATAACGGCAATAACACAACTTAATAGCAATAAAACACCGTAACACCGCTAAATGGCAATAACATCAAATTGAAAACAAGATTTTGATATTTGCTTTCACAATAAAACGATTATTTTCACTATTTTTTTTCCACTTTTTACTTCTAACTTGCTGATAACATGAGTGTTTTATTATAAAAAAGGAAGCTGAAACGAGATACAAGAGCTCTCCTGTCCTAGGTACATCCAGCTAGAGGTCTCAGTGTTATATAACACATGGGGTTAAACCCTAAGCTTGAGTCACTAGCTAGGTTATAGCTAGACGCACATCAGGGTGAAGTAAACTTAAAGCTAACACACTGGTTTGAACGTTTTAGAAAGCAGTTCGCCAAAGTAATAAAACCCGACACCGACCGGGACGAGCCCGTGTCTTCTGTACATTCACACTTAGCCAACTCTGGTTGGTAAACTACACATTATTCAAATCAATCGATTCTTATGATCAAAGTCTGTATTATTTAGTTTGATTTAGAATAATCTAATTAATGATTATACTTTGATTAGTTTGTATATATTTTGACATTTGAATAAATGGGATTTGGATTGAATATAATTTGCACAACCTTATTTGGCACTTAGGCTCTTTTAGTGTTTTTATCATCTTTTTTGATTTTAATTCTTACTTTTTATACCTTTAATTATTTCAATTATTAAAAGTGAATTACAAATGTGGACACGGTTATGTTCAAGAATCGTATTTCAATGCACTCTCACCCATTTGTTTTGCTTCCCCACACTGCTCCCTACTCTAGTACGGGAAGATCTCTGACGCAGACAAACCTATCTGGATATCGGGCGACCCAGCCGGCTAAGAGCATTCGTGAGTACATTGCTTCACCTGGGGCCGTGTGGAGAACAGCAGCTGCCTGCTACACTGTCCTACTAAGCAAGAAGGTCCTATCTACAAAAAACATAGTTTTGAGTAAATTGAAAATTATTGAAATAATTTGCGCTGCATAGGGTATTTACTAATTGTAATTATGAAGTTCTAAAATCAAATTGAACTTATTTACAGGGATATGATTGATATCTAATTAATTATTACGGTAGTTACGGCTTTTTGCGTTAAAAAATCACACATTTGAAAACAATTCACTCCCCCCGTCTGTTATTTGCCTTAAAATACTAGGTTAAAAAGCCCTATCTACATGGCAAAAGTGAACATAGGGTCGTCTTCTTTAGAAAATGCTCATAATTTTGTAGTTGGGTTGGGCTTTCTAGCTTAGCCCATTAGATGGAGAATGTTACTCCGCATCTAATGGTACGTCTAACTCAAAATAGACAAAAGTGTAGTTAGGCCTTCTTGCTTAGTAGGGCAGCACCGGGTCGGTAGTATCGCGTAGCAGCCACACTACTGATAGGGGAGGGGTGGGTGGGAAACACGTAGGTGACAAAGACATTTATTGTCTGCTTGGGTTATTTGGTCATGACCTATTTCTTAAAATGTCATTCTTAATTGCGTGACCAATACAGTTGTCAGTTGGTGTGGACGTCAGTGAAAGCTTCACACGAAATAAACAAAAACTTATTCGTATTTAGAGTTAAACCACTCAGGCACATAACTGATTTTCAGTGATGGACGTTTAAATTAAGGCAGACCAAGCCAACCCCGTCGGCGTTTCCGCGTCGGGGCCTACAGGGTTGGCTTGATCGCTTTGGGTTTAATGTCCCCCATTGAAAATCAGTTTTATGACTGAGTGGGTAGACTTAACACGATTTTATTTATTTATATTTATTTTAAGAGCAGAATTCTATTGATATTATATATTTTGGCCACGTTCTTAACTTAAAATGTACAATTATGTTATAATGTTGCACACTCGATGAGATATTAACAATATTTGTTGCGTTGCGAATCATAGAAAACGTCAACGCCAATTTAAAAAAAACAATAATTTATGTACTTAAATCTTTGTCGAATGTGTTTGTAGGCTGTGAAGTGAATATTATATTTCAAGGTCGTCAAGCCCATGATTATATCTGTAAACTCTTCACACCTGATGTTACGTAATTCTAGACACGTCATACTAATATCGACCGTATTCAGCTGTGATTTCATCCTCATGTTGCAACAGTCCAGCAAACCAGCGCTTATCACTCATCCAATCAATAGAGTTAACTAACTCGATTTACCCCGGCATATTCCCCGTCATGTTTGTGCAAACTTTTGAGTACCTAATTAATGCAAACATTCAATAATTTACGTTTGCATTTGGAATGTTCATTTCTGTGTTTCCATTAAATACAGATTTATGTAATATTTGCGATATAACGATAACATCATTCTTTACTCTGCCCCGAATTTGTATTTTACTTTGTAAACAATATGTTTAATATAACGCTCGGCAGTTAATTAATTACGTTATACACCATGTGTATTCAACAAGTAAGTAAATACTAAATTGTTGGAGTGCTCAACAAACTTTTGAAGGGGTTGGCTCGATTATGGGTTCGTACGTAATCCTAGTTATTGTTGTTAATGCGTGAGAGTTTTGGGTTTGTGTATTGTAAACCTTAGAGTTTGGAACACGAAATAACATCTGGAACTAGAGGAAGGTATTATTATTATTATTATTATTATTATTATTATTATTATTATTATTATTATTATTATTATTATTATTATTATTATTATTATTATTATTATTATTATTATTATTATTATTATTATTATTACTTAATTCATCATCATAAGACATGGTACATATACACATAAATACATGCAGATTGTATTGGCCTCATGAAGAAAGGAATGCAAGAAGCGGGACCACATCCCATCCACCTAGATAGGTGTCCTGCATCCATATAAAATTAAACTAAAAGTAGAGATTAATGATAAGTTTAAAGAAAGTAACATAATGATATAAATTAATACTAAATATTGTGATTGACGTGTGGAAATTATCTTAAATAATTGATGATTATGGGATAACAGATGAGATGAGTATGGGGTGATTGATGAGAGCTATGGGGGCCTAAGAATTAAAGGGGCTAAAACCCCAAAAATTATTTTTTACAACGTGATCGATAGCACAATACTACACTTACTATACAAAGTCCGTCCAAGATTCTAGGCACTAGTACTTTGGAAATGAATGGAATCTTATACAAATATTTTTTACTCATCAGCGACGCAGACATGTAGAATATACTCTCCCTTAATCAATTGATCATTTTATTAAGAAATAATTTTAAAATTGTATTTAAAATAGGAGACCCCGGGTTCGAACCCCGGTCGGGAAGGATTTTTTTAAATTTCTGAATTGCATTAATAATATTAAAATATTGTGTTGATATTTTTCTTTGATTTTGGTGGAGGTGCCGGGTCAGTGCATATAGTCTATTTGATTATCACTACACCGTAGTTTTAAGGTCGTATTTAACCGAAGGTCGTATTTAATAGTTTTCGTCTAGAATCATGGCGTTCTCGTTTAAATTTGATTGTGATAACGAAGCTGGTCCAGCAATGACGTACATAAGCTTTGCGTATTACGTCATTGGCTAGTCCAGTCATACACAATGATATCTGAGGCAACTAACACCCAACCAAACACTGTCTGACAGTTTAACTCGCGCTGAGCTGGGATTAGGGCTTAACACAAGCGTTTGGTGGAGGCGCCGGGTCGATTATTGTGAACATTCTGAGTGACAACACTTACGTAATCTAAAGTAATTGTTTGTTAACATCAAGTGTAGGAAATAATTGTTCATGAAATTACCTTAATTTTTTGTGGCTCCATTTTCAGGATACTTATTTAAATAGCGTGGGTATGGAACTATGTGGTTCGAATATTATGATTTTTTAAATTTGATTTAATTACATTTAAAATCATTTAACTTCATTTTTTTACTACACAATTGGAATATGTCAACAGGAATAATTGCTGTCTTATAAAACATTTTTATTTATTTTAAAATTAGCATACAAACTGTTAAATATTAATTGTGTGAATTTATGTAATTAATTTTGATTAGCTTCCTTCTTTGTAAACCAGTTTAAATAATTGAATAGGAAAGGCGTGAATAATGTAGTTATGTAAGGTTATAAAAGTTATGAAAATCAAACAATCTGTCACAAGAATCCATTTACACAATTTCAAGAATACTAGTTTAAGTGCTTTTGATGAGGGAAATGAACGAGCTCACATTGTCTTTTAGAAAAGCCGTTTTTAAACAAAAGAATTGCACTTTTGACCTTGACTTTGTTTGAACTGCGCCACATTCATCAGTTAACTTCTCCCTATCTGAGATCTCAGCTATGTTTGTGTTTGTTCGGCTCAACACGCAACCTTGTTGATGTATTTGCGCAACTTTTGCATGTGTACGGCGAATAAACAGTAATATCAAGCTATTTATATACGAGTGTAACTTTCTTGACACAAGCTTCTTACTCGAGAGTCAATGCGATAACATTTACTTCTCAATAAAACATCATTAAGTAATTTCTTATCAGAATTGTCAGCAACTCTCTCTACCTTTTCTACTAGCACGTTGTACCTTTCCAATAATAGATTGTGTCATGTCTAGAATTGACGGTATCAGACCCAACGCAAGTTATCGAACATGTTCTATTTTGAAACTAAAAACATTATTGTGATAAAAAAAGGAACAACCAGTTGAAAATAGTTTTCAAAATAATTCTACGGTGTCACGAAAGAGAACTGCTTTTAAATAATTTATAATGTGTTTATTTTGGAAGTTAAAAATAAATTAAAAAATCACTCAGTTTGCACGACACACATCAACACACTCTTCCGTGTGCACTTACGTACATTATTATTTAATTTTTTGTATTAATATTTTATACGTAGTATTGTGTTAAGTTGTTAAACACGTTTATATGGGAATATACCTATTCCAACAACCTATAATTAGAGGTACGTGAAAATAGCGTTTTGTAAATAGATAATACAAAGCACTATTTGTTTTTACCTAAAACTAAGTTTTTCCGGTGCTATTTTATTTTATTTTCCTTATTATCTATAATTTGTTCATACAAATTTTTATTCATTTGATATTAATTCAACCTTGATGACCTTATATCAAATTAAAAATATGAAAAAAGTTCATACTCAAGGTTTTGAAGGTGGCCAAAAAGATAGATGCTACAAACGCTATAAAATGACGCTTGTAGATGCTACATACACGTATTTATCTACCTTTAATGCATACTTTGGTTTTAAACTAATAAATAAATGCGAGAAAATACAATTTAAAAGTTAGACTGAAATCTTAAAATATTTATAGAATATATTAACGTGATCGAATTACCAATGATATTTATTTATTTTTATTTATTTATTTATTTATTTATTTAACGTCTATCCTATTCAGTTATAAAAACTGATTTACAAAGGAGGACAACTAAATAAATCTAATTACAATTATGCAGTAACAACAATAAACTACATTTTCGTAAATATTTGAAATAGTAGCATTACAACAACAATGCATGTAACACAACAATTTTGGTAACAAATAAAAATGATATTATAAGCATTTAATGAATGATTAATATAAACTGTATTAAATTATAACATTATGTTGGCTATAGAATCCGTAGTTTTGTTTGAATGTGATATCAATATAAAATTAATAGGTCTAATTTTAAAATAAAAATACAATCCGGGTTTTTGGCCTGTTTTGGAGGAATTTTGGAAATTGGAACTGACTTTTTAAATGTGACATTCTTTTTGACCTCATAACTTTAAAACGAGTTCCATTCACTAATGTCGGTGTCAGTTTCGCCCTTTGTGTGGAGCACTCATGCCGAAACTCAAGGAGCATTTTGGTTTTTCAAACGCCCCGGGAAATGTAGCGTCGCGTCTCGGTCGTTGTCAAAACCCGGGAGAAAAAAACCCAAGAGCATCGGGTTTGGTTGTTTCGAAATTTGCGCGGAAGTGGGGCGTCGCGCCGGGGTCTTTTAGAACAGTGGTGAAACAACTCAAGTTAGCTATCTGGGTTTGGTTGTCGAAAGCGCCCGCTTTCCCGGTCGTTGTCAAAACAGCGGTGAAAAAATCAATTTAGCTATCGGGGTTTTGGTGTTGTCAAAAACCCTGCCCCGGTGGGGGGTCGCGCCCGGTCATTGTCAGAACAGCGGTGAAACAACTCAAGTTAGCTATCTGGGTTTGGTTGTTGTCGAAACTGCGCCGGAATGTGGGCGGTCGCGTCCGGGGCTTTTCAGAACAGCGGAAAAAACAATAAAGTTGCTACGGGTTTTTGGTTGTTGCAAAACTCGCCCGCGTCTCGGTCGTGTCAGAACAGCGGAAAAAACAACTCAAGTTACATCTCGTTTGGTTTTGTCGAAACTGCGCCGGAAGTGGGCGTCGCGTCCGGGTCTTTGTCAGAACAGGGTAAAAACAACTAAAGTTAGCATCTGGGTTGGTTGTCGAAACTGCCCCCGCGTCTCGGTCGTTTCAGAACAGCGGTAAAACAACCATTTAGCTATTCGGTTTTTTGTCAAATGCCCCGCGTTCGGTCGTTGTCAGAAAGGGGTGAAACAACCAATTACTATCTGGGTTTGGTTTTTGTCAAAACTGGCCGGAATGGGGCGTGCGCTGGGTCGTTGTAGAACAGCGGTGAAACAACTCAAGTTGCATTCGGTTTGGTTGTTGTCAAAAACTGCGCCCGCGTCTCGGTCGTTTTCAGAAAGCGGAAAAACCCAAGTTAGCTACTCTTTTGGTTGTCAAAAGGGCCCCGCGTCCGGTCTTTCAGAACACGGAGAAAACAACTCAATTACTACTGGGTTTTGGGTTTTGTTGTCGAAACTGCCCGGAATGTGGGCGCGCGTCTCGGTCGTTGTCGAACAGCGGAGAAAAAAACCCAATTTTAGCTATTGGGTTTGGTTTGTAAAACGCGCCCGCGCCCGGTGTGTCAGAAAGCGGAGAAAAAAACTCAAGTTAGCTATTGGGTTTTGGTTGTCGAAACTGACCCGCGTCTCGTCTTTTCAGAAAAAGCGGTGAACTCTCATTTACTATCTGGTTTGGTTGTTGTCGAAATGCGCCGCGTCTCGGCGTTGTCAGAACATGCCGAAGAAGAAACACACTCATAGCTATCTGGTTTGGGTTTTTTCGAAAACTGCGCCGGAATGTGGGCGTCGCGTCTCGGTCGTTGTCAGAACAGCGAGAAACAACTCAAGTTAAGCTACTGGGTTTGGTTGTTGTCGAACTGGCCGCGCTCGTCGTTGTAAGAACGCGGTGGAAACAACTCAAGTTAGCTATCTGGGTTTGGTTGTTGTCGAAACTGCGCCGGAATGTGGGCGTCGCGTCTCGGTCGTTGTCAGAACAGCGGTGAAACTCTCAAGTGGCCGACAACGAGTCAATTAGCTCGGGATTACATTCTTGCGCGCGACAAAGACGACGACGCAACCGACGCTCTGAACGTTTAGTAAGAGCGCGAACATTCCAACCTAACGGTTCACATCTCTACCAACTAGTTGTCTTGAGAATCTATTTTAAACCGGACTAAGATTCATAATAAACTTATCACCAAGTGATTTTTTATTTTTCCTTCCTTTTATAGTAAGAAATAGTAATTAACATTATAAACCTTCGACATTTTTATCAAGATAATTATTACTCTTTATTATTTATTGTTTATTAGTTTCGTTCTTTAATTATGACATTTTTATAAAATATATATTATATAAGATGAGCTGGTTTTAAGTTATTTTTAAACTAAACATTAAAACCAGAATTCTTCTGCGAATAACTGGATTTAAAGTGGAGATTAAAGTTGGTGGAACTGGCAGATAACTAAATAAAACTGAAACTTATGATTTAATGAAACTGGCCCTGAATTAGTGAAATGTTATTTGAAGACCAAACTTTAAACTTGGAATATTTTGTTGTAACATCCAACACTACAAAAGAGTAAAACTGATACAGAATAAATATACCGTCTGGTAAGACATTCAACGAATGATGGTTTAAAAGTGTTTCATTACCTGATTGTATCTCGACTCCTTGCAAAGATGTTCCATGAAGATCTCCAAACTGAAAAGAATAAAGAGAAATAGCATTAATTCAATGTACTATATTTCATTCAGCACAACAGAACAACTGCACAACATAAGACTACAAATTTTATCTTGTGTGAACCACGCTGTACTTTATACAAGAGACAAACTGTTGTTGCTACAGATTGTCTGAAACGTATCCATCTGTTACTGGTGTTGATGTTCTAATTAATTGTTGTGCCTTAACATTTATCGTTACAATTAAATTCTAAAGAGTTGAATGGCTTTAATATTAATTTAATTTTCATGATATACTATAATTTGTTTAAAAAATATTGTAAGAAAATAAATAAATACTTAATAGTCTACCTATTTATTTAATTTTTAATAATATACAGAAATAAAAATAGACCGATATTACATTAAAAATTAACTAATACACCAACAAGGGAGTTTCCTGCTTAATGAAATTGAGAAATCTACCTATTAAGTTGCAGAATTGATTTACATTTTGGGGCATTGTATTGACACGGCTTCGAACTACCCTTGTCAGTGCCGACGCCATTGATGTGCGAATATTGGCTATTGCTCTTTTTATTGATTACCGTTGGTTGTCCACGACACATCTACAGATGACTCCAGCATCGCCGAGGCTAGTTCGGAACAACTATATACAAGTGATTGCATGCTTGCGCCCAACAGGCCTGGTTCCCGCCTCAGTAAAGACCAGCCTATCGATAGCTCGACCTCTCATTCCAAGAGTGCGATCCAATAAGCCTCGCCGTTCTCAATCAACTCTCGTTTACATGGGGTTTAGATCCAATCTACTCCCTCACCGCTTGCATTCTATGACGTAACAACTCTTGTGGGGCAGGTTAAAATCAATTCCAACCTCACTCGTTCCACGTAGACGGGGCTATCGAGTTAAACATCCTCCTCTTAACTGATTGTGAGAGAACCTCTCCATTAAGACAGATTGCAGTGACGTTCAAGACCTAGGCTGAGTGAGTAGAAGCGATAGTTAACATCTATACTAGGCAAGATCCACAATCTTCAAAACGTCCGTACAGGCGCGAGCGTAGCAAATTGAAGCGTCAATCTGACCTATTCAAGATGGCGATTTGGCGTTTCAATTTATGCTTGACATTATGTTTTAGATGCGATTAAGTATTTTTCTGGATTGTTTTGATATGGTTTTAGCTTGTGCAGCATGAGAATGCACAATAAAGAGTTATTGCATTATGGAATTTAGTAATCATTTGGTGTTTATGGCTAATATGCTCACCCATGTCAACCTGACAGCCATCTAGAAAAATATTTGGGTTACAAATCGCTACAACCTAATTTAACATACAAACTGCCCCATTCAAGTTGGCTTCTTATTGTCACGCCAGTGGACCAAGACTGGGGATCTAGCCTACTATAGATGTTAAATATCATTGGCCTCTCCATTAAGACCGCTTGCAGTGCTGACGTTCAAGACCTAGGTAGAGTGCGTGGACATCCCCCCTCCCCCCCCCCGCAGGTCAATCGATGAGTACGAACCTCGGCCATCGTGGCTTTTAGGTCAAACTGACCTGGAGAAATCAATATTGACAAAAAGATGATTGCCGATGTATGTTGATTTGTATTTACACGTGTTTCTGGACACACTTAGGTAGCCACGATGCTGAATATTTCAGTGGGCATTCCGAGCTTATTCCGAGTCAACGTCGCGTTATTAAGGACGTGCGCTTGTCACAAAACACGTAATTTATTGATAAGGTTCTAGCATTCCGCGTAGGTAGTGTTTAGTTTAAACGATTTGTGTGGGGGGGTGTGTTCGTTTCCGTGCGTTGTTACGTTGAAATGTATATTTGTCGATTATAGAGCACATTTTCAAAATATTGTTTAATTTTTTTAGTTAATGTTCGTAAAGAGGCCACGCAGGAACTTTTCTTTTTAACAAGGGAAAAAAATAAAACCGGAAAAAGTTGAGAGAGCTGGTGTTACGACAAGAGAATGAGGAAGAAGGTGAGGTGCCGAGCTTGGCAGGCCGGTGCTGATTCGGTGATGCCTCAGATAAATGGTGGAAACACCCCTTTACATACCTAAATGATGTTGGAAAAAGGCTGTGTAAAGGCTATAAATAGGCTGTATTAGGTAGGTAATATAAATGTAGGAAGACCGAGAGAAAGATGGGGAAGATTGATCGAGGGACATGTTGTAGAGTGAGGTGAATCATGGAACCAGGTGTTATAAATAAATAAATAAATAAATTTGTTTAGAGTGTACCCACTCAGTTATATAACTTTATATTGGATGTGAAGCTGGGGGAGGACAGGAAAGTGTGGGGGAAATTGGTGGAGAAGCAGATGCAGGATGAAGATGAAGAAACGCTGAGCTCGACAACCTTGACACAAAACAGTTTCGTACATATCGATGTGAAGAACACCACCTCAACCAGACATTGTTGAAAATGAGTTTTGATTATTATATTAAATTCCGAAGCTTTAGTAGAAGGCAATTTGTATTGTGCTTTGTTTGCGATAAGAGTTCATCCTTTGTAAACGACGTTCCAAAGTAAAAGAAAAAAAAATGTGGAAATTGGTGGTCAAAGGGTGGTTTCAAATGTATTTGAAAATTTGTTGCATTTGGCGATGGAATAGACAAAAAACTTTGTTGGTCCGAGCTTACCCAAACGGTTTAATTAAATGTTAATATCCTATGGTTGAAGAGCGGATTAGCCTAAACCATCATCCCACGATTCTGTCGCCTGACATTCCTGTGTTAACGTATAGCTTAACTACACAGCGCATACCAACATGACAGAGAGAAACAATGTGGCCAACCCCCATGAGGATACATTGTGATTGTTCATCCATACGTCATCCAATCAAACCACCGTACAGAATAATTTATATCCTGATTGTGACGTTGAACGAATCACAGTGACCCAATCAACAGCAATGTTGATTCAAACTGGATTGTTTCGAACATGCAAACAAGAAAACTTTAAAATCCCGTGGCATTCAATATTATTTAATAACATTGGAATTAATTTCTAAATACAACCTATGTTTTAATTACTGTGGTTTATGTACTTAAGGATCGTTGCCTACATCTAACCCCAATTAACCATTAGAACATTTGGTTACTGTAAACAAACCTTTTTTTTAAGCTATTGAAAATTTGTGCAGAAAAATATATCAACAACATTCCAACATTATTTTAAAACAAACTCAACTAAACACTGTTCTAAGTAGGAAAATTATTTTTATAAAAATGTCAGCCAGTCAAAGAAAAGTACAACTTTTTGAAATCTTGAGCACTACATAATAAAACAAATCTCCGCCCTAAGAGAAGTGTTTAGTTCAATATGTTTATAAATAACATAACCTGTTCTATTAATTTTTTTTGTAAATAATCCCAACATTAAGTTGTGTATGTTGGTGTTATTTTACTCAGTCTCAATTATTCAAATGAATCGTATTTGTTTCCATTTAATTTATTTCTCGAAATTATATTGATAAAAATAAAATTTTCTAAATCACAAAAGCTTTATTTGGGTTCATATCATTGTTTTTCTCAACTCGTACGAGTTTTAAACTGTTGAGTCGTCTTCAATCCATTACAATTCTGTCACAGCTCGCTTCATACATGGAAGCCTTTATAACTGAAATATTTAAGTGCTTCTTTGACCTTTGTCGGGATCGATGGAGCTGCAATCTACATACCCGGCATAAGCCGATAACTAACTCGTAGTGTTCAGGTGTTCAAAGCTGGAGCTGCTTCCTATGTATTGATCTGCGGGTTAACGAAGTGGAGAAATCAAGACGTCGTTTAGAACGAGGTGGAGGTGATATCTGTGGACACATTGCTTGGCTTGGCTCAGTCCTAGGGCGCTGGTTCTACTCGAGAGATTTTTAAATCGTGGGAATTGAACCTGTTATAGGGTGCAATATGCCTCTCTTCAGGTGAACAAAGCATGTTGAGAATAAGACAAGTGTGAAGAGATGTCCGAGGGGCTATTGTACCACCTCTGGCCGATAATTTGAAAGTTGAAGAAACATGGCTGAAAAGTTTTCTGAATGAAAGAGGGCCTACTTAAAACAGGAAAAAAAAGAAAAAAAAAAATTGGGGCGGGACGTAACCTTACTTTTGGACCTTTATGTGTTGTTTTTTGCCAATAGTGTAGCCAGCACAGTTATTGCAAAATTAATTTTTGAGAATCGGTTTTCTGGATACAGTTTCTTTACACCTTTAGCTACAACTTCAACTATAAGGACAAATAGATTTCTGAAAATACAGTTGGTGTACGATTTTTTTTGTCAAACGGTACAAATATGAATTTTTTGGATTTTTGTATCGTCTCGCAAAAAAAAATCGTACACCAGCTTCTATTTCTGAAATCTTCTTGTCCTTATAGCTGACGTTGAAGCAAAAAGTTTTAAGAAACTATATCCAGAATACAGATTCACAAAATTTAATTTTGCACTATCTGTGCTGGCTACACTATTGTCAAAAAAACGAGATATAATAGTCGATAGTGAGGTTATTACCCAACCAAAAAAAATTTTTTTTTCGCTGTTGTATTAAAGGTACTCATTCATTCAGCCAACTTTCATGGACTTCTAAGGTTTTGACCCTACCCTGATTACAACAGCCTTAAGTGGACACCCTTGCATTCGCATTAACGACTAAGGAAAACCTCGGAAAAACCTTAGTCAGGATTGCCGGTCTCGACAAGATTTGAAACCGGGACCTACCGAATCAGAGTCGAGCGCTAAGCGCTCGAGCCAACACTGTCGGTACTCGAGAGATGACAGTGTTACCGATAAGCCTTCAAAACAAGTGAAAACGTTCGGACAGACAAAGATCTTTGGAACGTAGACGTGAAGAAAATAAATGCATAGACAGAATATTGTCCTATTGTAAATGGAGACTATAGCAATAGGAATGGTGTTCAGTCATTTCGTTACGACTACTTGTCAATTCTAAATATAATTAATTGATGCAAAGTTAAAAGAAAGTTTAGATGTGGACGATTGAGATGGTTGAGATGAATAATTGTAGTTTCTAGTTGTGAGAAGTTGTTGGTTTTCACGACCCGAAGAAGAGTTTTGAATTATCCTTGGTCTGTTGCGCGTGTCAATGATGACTCACTGCTCGACGTTTAGCCACCCATGTTAGTGGATTCTCCAAGACCTCCTAAACACTGACTTACAGTCTTGAAGAAGCCACCAACATGGGTGGCGAAACGTAGAGCAGTGCCTCATCATTAAAACTCAATCTCCAGTTGATTTTCATTACCTGATATTATAATGTTACTAATATTAATCATAAATTGTCTTAAAATCATCTTCCCGATCATTATTTGAACCTCTCCTTTTATTTCTTCGACGATATTTTTCATTAACTTCTACAGTTTCCTCATTATATCTTCCATTCCATCTTAGATCAAAATGATCCTGCAAATCGCTACTTATTTTCTACTTCCTCTGAATAAATCACTTATTGACTGACTGTCCGACTGACCTATTTCCTTGTCGTTGAGCAGTCACGAAACGCTTCAGATCATTCTCAACCCATCTTGGTTTCTACAGTACGGCCGGAGCGCTCGACAAAGAGCACCACTTACATTAAGTGCTTTGACCCCGATGTTTCTACTTCAATATACAAAACAAGTAAATACATTATGTGTTTTGTATGGGTGAATCAGTCATCGTGATGGACTTGATCAAGCGGACTATTTGCACGAATAAAACATTTTTGAACACTTTAACTTCATCTATTTTTTAACGACAAGCATAAGAAATTTAACAACTTTACAGCAGTATTGATTGAGAGTTTAATAAATGAAAACTTTATTCTGAAAAGTGTCGTGTATAATTTAAAAACAAGTAAGTCTGAGGTCAGCAGACTGAATTTCAAAGATGAATAAACAATTAGAATCCACTGTTGAGTTGGTTCTTTTAACTGTCCGCTCAACGGTTAGGTAAATATTCAATACAAGAATGTCAGCGACACTATGCACCCCGTAAAATTGTACTTGATTGTCTTAACGGTTTTTATTTTCAATTGATTTTGTGCTAATAATGAGAAATCATAATTTTAATATCAGTTATAATGTTGAATTACGACTGCTGGGTGAGCTTGGACAAACCAGATGTTGATGCAGAATGCAGAGGTTTATTCTGATTCGCTTGACGCTACATTGACTGGAATGTGAAGTTTTCAACAAGAACGACTGTGTACTTTTCTCAATTAGACTACATTTTAAAAATGTTGCTACATTTTTTAGTAACTGACTGTAAATAGACGACCTGAAAGGTTCTTACGGAGTTAGCTCGAAAGGGAGACAATTTCTGTTCGCGACATGCATATATCCTGTTAACCCTTCCAAAATTTGTAATTTTAGGTGCAAATTGGAGGTCAAAAAGCGATCCAGAATGTATATGGTGTATATAGCTGTATTTTATGATCAAGTGATTACTTATTGGACAGTTTTATTAAAAAACAGGTCGACCCGTGATCATCATTGGTCTTTAGAATGTCCAAATGTCTTTAAAGACATATTCTGTCTGCTAGGAAACTCAAGTTGTCTAATAATTCTTCGCTAGGAGCGTTACACCGTCTCATGTCCGAGTTGAGGGCTATTGATCGCGGAATATGTGGGTGGGGGTGAAGATTAAAGGTAATGGGGGGGGGCGACATGCAACGCCTGCCCCCCCCCCCACGAGGCACGGGGCCCTCGGGGGTAGACGGACACAGTTGCTTGTTCAACACTAGAATGTTTTGTCCCCTTTCTTCCTTTTATTTATTTTACTAAATTAAATTTTGATTTATTTTATGTCATCTCTTTTATACACTTTTTTGAATACGTTAGTTAATCCAATTTCGGTTGTTATTTTATTTAATAATTTTTGTAATATTATTTTTTATATGTTGACGTGATTATTTAAAATATGTTACTGTTAATATTATATGTGTGAATACAGGATAGAGTGGAGTAAATTGAAGCTTATTATCTATTATGAAGGATAAAGATGAAGAAACGCTGAGCCCGACATAAAACCTAGATATTGTTCAGAGCACCACACAACCCGATGAAGCTGGAAATGAGATCGAGATTATTATTATATTGAATATTGTGAGGTAAACTTACACAAAAAGGGTCAACGTCTGGCGAATTATTTTTTCTTTGTGTCCTTAAAAAAAAAAAAAAAAACGTCTTTAGAGTCTATACCCACTGTCACATAACGGACGTTCAGCGGAGGACATTGTTCTTCGTCATTGTTTTGATTAATAAGCTTCGTCCCTTCTGTTGGGTAGTGCCTCACTGCTGCTAGTTTCAAGGAACTGTTCTCTGTTCCATGTTAACCAACATAAAAATATTATCTCGTAAATAAAAAAATAACCGTCCGCGGTCAATGTCCGACATTCTACCAACCTCGGGACACAACCAGGATGTACAAACTGTTCTACGAATTAATCCATCGTTCCCGTCTTAGTCGTTAGTAATACGAGGAGACCCTACACCCATAAAACATTCTCGGAAAACCTTTAGATTTATCACGATCCCGTGTTTCAACTACCAGATTCAACACGGGACGCTCGACGATTTAAAATAATTGCCAAGTTTCTTCGTCTTGAGAATTATCTAGAAGATCACTTCAAAGATAACGTCTAATTCAATCTTTGCTACAGACGATATTCCCTCCGTTTACATTCGAAGGAGCAATTAAGTTAATTGCGAGGCAGAATAAGACATGAAAAAGCGAATATAATTTAATTTATCTCAATTTAATTTCAAGAAAACATAGACGCCATATTGAATGTTTCGTTAGCTAGGTAGGTGCAATATAATCTATAGGTAGAAACTCGTCATTTTACTTAGAGTAAGGTAATCAAATTATGAGATGAACTAAATACTCGAATGCACAAAACCAGCAAACAAGATTTAAATGTAAAAGCTAGATCAACTTGGCTGAAAGTTTAACAAACTCTACACAGCTGGTTCTGACACGTTTTATGCGCGTAATTCACTTTGCTGCGGGAATTAAAGATTAATGTACGCATTTGGTGGAGGTGCCGGGTCTACAAGGCAAATCTAGTTGTTTGAATACTTCTAGTTCTTCTGAGCATGTGACCGGTGAATCTTGGTATGCTTTGAGTAAGTAGTCTGCTTGAAATGTGAAGGCTCACTACCGAATTAGTCTAAAAAATCTTCTTCTTACTTCAAAGGTCAGTCTATCACAGAGTCTATGTTCATCACTCGTTTCTGCATGCAGCCAGTTAATAAGTGTGCCTGATTTATTTATTTACGACAACAACCAAAATAAAATATATTTTCTATATAGTTCATAATACGTTGGCTGTTTTGTAAAAATATATATGTTTGTAAAAAGATCTTACGTTAAAACGTTTAAGTGTCTCACGGCCCATAGACATTTTTAAACGTTCAAAATAAAAGATTTACGGCCTTGATAGATCAGCCCAATCAATAACAAAATGTAATTTGTATGTTAATTCAAGGAAAATGATATATTCTGAAATAATGATTTTAAAACTTTAACTTTCTCGCAAGAATAGTGAATCGTTTAAATAGACGTGTTACATATTTTGTCTGTGTTTTTCTCGAGTGCAAGACTAATGCAAGATTGAAACCTGGGTTTGGACACCATAACGGCCCTACACACAACAAATATGCACAGACACCTGTTTACAAATCCCCGTTCTTCTTTATTGGACGTTCCATTTAAATTCATTTCAAGTGTAAACACATTGCATGAGTTAGCCAACCTCATTATTCTTCCCGAGCAAGTCCATGCGTGTATTCAAGGAAGCACAGATACATTATCTACACAGGACTAGAAACACATCCTTGCTAGTCTCGCTGGCGAGATCTAAACTGTAGCATCGCGTGTTTTTCCGTCCGGTGCGAAGTAATTCGGAGTCGACTATACTGAATAATTAATTTTAATTTTTGAAAAATATATCTTGATGGTGAATGCCAGCAATGTGTATTCACTTAGTGTATGATAGGTGGTTCGTGTTTTATGTATCACCCAACTGTCCCATATTCAAACCTATATTAATTAATTAATATAAGATAAGAACTCATATATGTATGTTGTCAGTTGTGTCATAAAATGTCATAAATCGTGTTTTAGACCAACATATTTATAGTTACTTTAGTATTACATCCAACGTTTTCTGGAATTGTATTCCGAACACAAATAAATGAATAAACAAATTATCTCACGGTTCGTTGCATTATTGTATGGTTTACCATTTGATTCATGTTGCGTTCAGTGAACCAAACTTTATTTCAAATTGTAAAACCGAACTGGAAAACTGAATCCATCGTTTGCTTTATAATTAGTACGAATCATTACAAACTATATTAACTACCTGAATAGCTGTGTTCACGAGCGCTCATGGGTTTCCATGTCACTGGCTTCACACAAACTAATCAATTTCAGTCAGTTTGTAACGCACCCGCCTCCATTGTGAGGATCAGTTATTCATATTGCGAGAGAACGGCCACATAACCCAATAGAACATTCGTACGAGCCAACTATTCTACACCGAACCACCATTTAAAGATACTACAGTCCACGTTTTGCTCATTACAAAAGACCGGGTCCCAATTAACAATGACCCTTATAACCCCGGCGTATTATTTGCCCAGTGGTGGTTTTAACTGGAAAATTTCCTCCAAATACCGAGATAATTATCTACAGCTACTAAGCCTGGAATTGCTATGTTGGTTTCTAATAAAGCTAGTTAAACTGCCGAATCTTAAGTAAATAAAGGTTATATGTATAGTTACAATGGTAGAAGAAATATATTTTCTTCATAGCTGATAGGTTTACTTTGTAAATATTTGTGTTTATGCAGTCTTGTGTGGGCACTGTTAATTATAGCAGTTAAACGTAAGATTGTTAAGTAAATTCTACTGCTGAGAGGCCTTAAACAATACTAACTTACTAACTAACTAACTTACTAACTAACTAACTTACTAACAAACTAACTAACTAACTAACTAACTAACTAACTAACTAACTTACTAACTAACTAACTAAGTAACTAACTAAGGCGCGCAGAGTATGTTTACATTGATTATCAATATAAGATTATATTGGTGCAATATATTATATTTGAGTATTTGATTGATTGAGAACAGGACTTTGATCGTACGAGTGCTACAACTAACTTTTATCTTGCAACTATATTAATTTCAGAACTTTGAATTAATTGAGTATTTCTAGCATTAAAACTAAATCTTAGCATCAGGGGGCGTTCGTTGCTTTGGGGTGCGTCGACGTTGAATACGACTTTGTGTTAGGTATTTTATTTTCATCATAAAAATGACTTCACTTTTCGCTTTCAAGTACATTGGCCGGTCACAGTTGTGGGCATTTCATTTCAAGATTAGATTCAATATGAAGATGCGTCACGTTAAACGCTCACAAAGATAATTTTCATAAATTTTTTGTAATGCAATATTGAAATGCTTATTATGTTTTGTACTTCGTACTGGAACATCGTCCTCAACCAATACAAAAAAAGGAAAAAAAATATTATCTAATGTTAATTTCTCAACATTTTGGTGGAGGTGCCGGTCTCAGTGAAAATAATGTTGGTTTCCGATCAAACGTGTTTGTTTTGTTTTCTGCATATACAATATCAAATTACGCCCCTTCAGATAAGTAACTCTGGTGCAACTTGATAGTGTTCGAAACAGCATAGTCATTACTGTATTTTATTTCCAATAAGCAATTTCGCCTAGCTGGTAATATAATATTTTCCTATGTACATTCTCGACTTCAATCCCATCGTACCATATTTCAATTTTCAACTCCAATTTTCAGTCATTATTCTAAACAAAGTTAAGTGGGAATGAAATAGGAAGACTTTGATCTAGAAAATACATAAAATATAAATCATAAATTCAAAGTCAAAACACCTCTATAATATGATGTTTGTATTCCCCGACTAAAACCTGCAATGATAGGGTCTACGCAGTAATCTATTAATAGCCGTTAGTTTAGTGATTCGTAGAATACCTTTATAGTGTGTTCAGTGTGTATTTTTAAGTGTTTTGTTTTGTAGTTACTCTTGTGTGGTTTAATAAAAGTTGTCAAAGGGGAAAAAGTAACAGGTTGTCGTTTGTTGCCATATATTATTCATGCTTAGAGCCATTTATCATAACAGTACTCAAAGTAAAGTTTCTGATATTCAGGTTGGTATTAACAAGGCCGCTTCGTGAACGTTATTCCAGTTGCGTAGATGGATTAGCTTTTATGGTTGAATATCGTTGCCCTAAAAGTACAATTTATATCAGAAATATTTTTTCGGTTGTCCCTAAAATCATAACATATCTCAGTTCTGTGATTTCAAACGTTTCCTGATTTCCATAAATATTACATTACAAATCGAAAAAAATCGTAAAAGTATGATATTCATAAGAAATATTTTTTCGATTGTACGCAAAAACTTGGCAGATCTAATAAGTTCAGAGATTTAAAAGATTATAATTAATTTTCATCAAATCGTATGTCATTTTCCCGGTAGAGAGCGAACAAACAGACAACAAACGTGCTATTTTTCTCAGTGTCAATGAAATTGAAGCCTTCGTTTCGCTCATCCAACTTATATTACACAATCTAAACAAAACAATTAATACAAATTTTTATAATATATAATTACTTTTATACGAAGTATATGTTTCGTATCACCCACGAAAACATTGAGAAATATGCATGGTCAGATTTTGTTTAAAACCATTGAAGAAAGTAAATAATCCGTCTGTCCATCTTCATTTGCCTAGAGTACCGAGTTAAGTTCTAGTCCGTTATATAGGTCATACATGGCAACAGTGCTTTCCCACTGCCATGTTGAAACTAGCACTGCACGGCATGGAGGTCACGGTTCACACCATGGAGTAGGACTTAAGAGTTCATGGTCACACACGTAGCATCGGGCTACTGTGCGGGGTGGCGCGTCTAGAAGAGGCAGATCAATTCACCCAATGATATTAACATCTATAGTAGGCTAGATCCCCAATCATTGGTCCACTAGCGTGTCAATTAGAAGCCATCTTGAATAGGTCAGTTTCTATGTTAAAGTAGGTTGTAGCGATTTGTAGCCCAAATATTTTTCAAGATGGCTGTCAGGTTGACAGGTGAGCATATTAGCCATTAACACCAAATGATTACTAAATTCCCTTATGCAATAACTTCTTATTGTTTCTGTTTGTGCATTCTCATGCTGCACAAGCTAAAACCATATCAAAACAATCCAGAAAAATACTAAATCGCATCTAAAACAAAATGTAAAGCATAAATTGAAACGCCAAATCGCCATCTTGAATAGGTCAGATTGACGCTTCTATTTGCTACGCTCGCGCCTGTGCGGAGGTATTGGAGACTGGTGATCTAGCCTACTGATAAATATAATTGCCTGTAACACTCTCCTGGGTTTCTTCCACAGAGCGCGGTGGGGGTTAATACACCTCCAAGGGTGTGTGTGAGTGGTTGCATCGATCTGTCTATAACAAACCTAGCTCACGAAGCTCTAGATCCAGAGATATGCACATCACAGTGTGTCTCGTCTATTTCAATCTTCACAAAACTACAGTGTCTAGATTCTCAAAGTAGATCACCCATAAGTCTTTTTAACCATGCACCAACTATACAATTCGTAAAATATTTAACGCCTCTGCCCCAAAGAAATGATCTTTAAAACCCATTCACATTTCCAATCTAATGCTCAGGTTGAAGGGAGCGTTTGCTCCATTTACTCAGGCTGTTGTTGGCTTTCTAAGCTGCCGGTTAGCCATACCTGAATAACATCTTCAGCCTCGTCTTCATCTGACAACTCTCAAATATCCTGCTGATTTTTTACCAAGGCTCTTCATTTCTTTCTTTCTTCCCACCATCTTCCCACCATCTTCCAAAAATCTTCATCAACTTCTTCATATTCCATTTCAACTAACTTTTAAGCGTTCGCAATGTGGCCGATTATTAGTTTAATATATAAATAAAGACGTTTTTCTAGCTATCTTCTTATATATTTTATTTCATTCATATGTACAAGAAATTTGTATTTGTTGAGTATGTGACTGTGTATGTATAACATTGCCTGTTCGAATAAATAAATCAATAAATCAAACAATCTTTCTATTTCAAATACATCGATTAAAACATTTTTCCAAGCAACAGTGTTCCTAAAGTCACCGCTCTAGCGTTCTTGCACGCGAATAATCCCTATAACCGTTAATAAAAATATTTTAAAACTTAAACTATGGTTAATTCGTAACCGTATAAACGTCGTTCTCTTTGAGTCATGTTATGGCTGAGTTTCTGCCCCCGCGTAACACAGCTATTATCCACCTCATGCTCCCCGTGACGGAAACTTTAAAAAGAGAAAGTCTCCAGTCTAAGTGAAGGGGGAAAGAGGGGAGGGGAGGGGAGGATTAAACGTTTAGTCGGAGGAGAAGTGGTCTCCGTCTCTCGCCTGGATGAAGTGTCTTCAAAGGGGGGTGTTAAACGATGAGCTTAGCAGGGTAATACTCAAGGCGATCGTTGTTTCACCGAGTACGATCGTCTTATTGTTATTCAGGATGGTTGCGAGAGTATTGAGTGTCATTGTCTTTCAAGCGGTCGTCTAAATACCTCGGGGACTAATTGTTCGAGTGTTGATAGGAATACGCGAGCAGTAATCCTAGCACAGACGAAACAAACTGATATTTAGAACACAATGGAGTGTATTTCGTTAGAATTTTGCGACTGTGATAAATTTGAAAGAATTGGATTATGGTTTGTAATTTTAAGTTCAAGGTTAAAGAAATGAGTTGAGAAAAGAATGAGAAAAAGCGCTCAGTGAGAATGGCATGATAAAAACCAAAAGTCTTAGATTGAAAGGAATATTAAAAACCCAAACACGATCACAAAATATGTTAAGTCTTACTTCAATAATTGCACAAATTTTCGAGAACTCCGCTTTCTTCCTCAGACACTTGGGAACGATACGTCTGAGGAAGACAGCGAAGCTCTTAAAGATTTTTAAAAGTTCTGTTTAAGTGTTTTTGATTTACTAGGAAAACGCTTAAGTCCCGCCGCGTTGATGGATGAGAGTAATTTTTTTTAAACGAAAAAAGCGTTAAATTGCGATTTTTTTAATAGATAATTTTTCGATGACGCTCAAATTTCACACGAATATATTAATTCATAACATTAAAGTTCTATGACAAAATCATTACAATCGGACAAAGCGTGTAGGTTTTATTCGTCGAAGAAATGTTAAAAATTGAAAAATATCATAAAATTGCGATTATCATGAGAAATGATTTTTCGATTGCGCTCAAATTTCACACGAATATATTAATTCATAAAATTAAGGTTCTGTGAAAAAATCGTTACAATCGGATAAAGCATGTAGATGTTATAAGTCGAAGAATTTTTTTAAAAATCGAAAAAAATCGTAAAATTGCGATTTTCATGAGAAATAATTTTTCGATCAATTTTTCCCCCCGTGCAGTTCTTCGTTCAGAGATTTCATAGACCTCCATAAAATTTCATCGCAATTGGAGTATTGGTTTTAGCCGGAATCGTGTTCACAGACAGACAAAAATACAAAAAGAAAAAAAAACATTCCGGATTTTTTCTCCAGTGTAGTGAAATGGAATCTTCGCTACGCTCATCCAAAAACCGTGATGTTTTATGTAAATAAACTAGGAAAACGCTTAAGTCCCGCGCGTTGATGGATGAGCGTATTTTTTTTAAACGAAAAAAGCATAAAATTGCGATTTTTTGAATAGAAAATTTTTCGATCACGCTCAAAATTTCACACGAATATATTAATTCATAAAATTAAGGTTCTGTGAAAAAATCATTACAATGGGATAAAGCATGTAGGTGTTATAAGTCGAAGAATGTTTTTTAAAATTTTAAAAAATCGTAAAATTGCGATTTTCATAAGAAAACATTTTTCGATTGCGCTCAAATTTCACATGAATATATTAATTCATTAAATTAAGGTTCTGTGAAAAAATCACTACAATCAGATAAAGCATGTAGATGTTATAAGTCGAAGAATTTATTTAAAAATCGAAAAAAATCGTAAAATTGCGATTTTCACGAGAAATAATTTTTCAATCGATTTTTCCCTCCGTGCAGTTCTTCGTTCAGAGATTTCATAGACCTCCATAAAATTTCATCTCAATTGGAGTTATGGTTTAGCCGGAATCGTGTTCACAGACACACAAAATACAAAAAAAAAAAGAAAGAAAGAAAAAAAAAAAACATTCCGGATTTTTTTCTCCAGTGTAGTGAAATGGAATCTTCGCTTCGCTCGCTACGCTCGCTACGCTCATCCAATTACATATTATGTGACACGTATTGTATTATCAGTATTGGTAGAAAACTGATAGGAACGATCCATTGTTCTCACTTTGGTTGGAGAATCACGAGCCTGCCAGCAGAAAGAAGTTGCTCACTCCATTTTCCGCATCGTCACTCCTCGCGCAATGAGAGAAGAAAGACGACTTTCCGTTGCCATGGTAACCGTACTTTGTTATAACGTAATTTCCATCTACACTACTTATCGGATCAAAATAAAATTAAACATATTCGTGACCGGACGGACATTCTAAATGATTTGGCCATCTCAGATTTTGTCGCCGTTGAGTTTGAAAAAAAAACTTTCGATTAACTTTAATGTAACTTTTTAACTTTTTGAACGATTTTGCCACAAAACTAATGGCATTCAATCGAGAACAAAGCTTGCGGATGGTGAAAATTTCAACTCGATCCGAGCCTCCGTTCGAACGTTATCGCGAGACATACAAAAAAAAAAAAAAAAAACAAAACCAGTGACTATTTTTTCCGGCAGAGTCAAATGGAAACGCTCGCTTCGCTCGCTTAACTATGTTTAATTCGTAACCGTATAAACCTGGTTCTCTTTTAGTCAAGTTATGGCTGAGTTAATACTTCTATTATCCACCTCACGTTCCCCGCGACAGAAGCTTTGAAAAGGGAAAGTGTCCAGTCTAAGTGGAGGGGGAAAGTCGGGTGAGGAGGGGAAGGGGGGATTAAACGTTTAGTCGGAGGAGAAGTGGTCTCCGTCTCTCGCCTGGATGAAGTGTCTTCAAAGGGGGGGGGGGGGGTTAAACGATGAGCTTAGCAGGGTAATACTCAAGGCGATCGTTGTTTCACCGAGTACGATCGTCTTATTGTTATTCAGGATGGTTGCGAGAGTATCGAGTGTCATTGTCCTTCAAGCGGTCGTCTAAATACCTCGGGCACTAATTGTTCGAGTGTTGATAGGAATACGTGAGCAGTAATCCTAGCACACACGAAACAAACTGATATTTAGAACACAATGGAGTGTATTTCGTTAGAATTTTGCGACTGTGATAAATTTGAAAGAATTGGAATGGTTTGTAATTTTAAGTTCAAAGTAAAAGAAATATCAACACATTTCAGGGAGGAAAAGAATGCGAAAAAGCGCTCAGTGAGAATGGTATGATAAAACCAAAAGTCTTAGATTAAAATAAATATTTTTCCAACAGTAAACACGTACGGTCACAAAATATAACAAGTCTTACTAAAATTTCAGAAATTTTCGAGAACTCTGCTTTCTTCCTCAGACACTTGGGAACGATACGTCTGAGAAAGACAGCGAAGCTCTCGAAGATTTTTAAAAGTTTTGTTTAAGTGTTTTTGATTTAAATTTGTGATGTTTTATTTTAAATAAATTACATATTATGTGAGGCGTATTGTATTATCAGTATCTGTAGATAACTGTTAGGAACGATCTATTGTTCTCTCTTTGGTTGGAGAATCACGAGCCTGCCAGCAGAGAAGTATTCTCCTCCCACGTCACTCCTCGCGCAATGAGAGAAGAAAGACGCAAGAAAAGAAGTTTGCTAACAATGAGAGTCTCCGCGATGTTTTCCTTGTCATCGAGGTTCCCATTAGTTGCCCGAGGGGCTGCTTGTCAGGTCGGCGCGCGCAACAAGGCCCTAAGCGCCAGCACCCAGCCTGCGTACTAATCCCCCGACCAAATGATTCCGGTTAGTCTCATGTTTAATGCAGAGACTGTCTTGGGTTCGGTCCTCGGTGGCTGCAGTCTGCTGGTCACGTGGGGAGGGGGATAGGCTCAAGATAGAGCGCAAAGGTGGAGATGAGGGCGAGTGAGAAGAATGGTTATGCTTTCTGTAATAAACTAATTATGAAGAAACTGAAAAACAAAATATAATGTTAGAAGTTAGACTTTTAAGATTTGACGATATAGGATTGAAGATTTTTGGTATTATGCCGTATACCTCACAAAAACCACAATTTATTAATCTGACATTACAGATGTACCAACCTCATCAAATTTTTGAGATGAAAAGTAGGTTAGTGGGGGGGGGGGGGCGGGGGGGGGGGGGTTGAGAAGCGAAGTGACGAGGTTGATGCACCTGTAGTTTTTGTGTGTTAGTTTTCACGTGGTGGTATACGGCATTTTAACCAGATTTTAAATTAAGATTGACGAACATAGATTTTTTATTTTATTGAGCCAGTTATATATTCCTTTTTAAGATTGTTCATTATTCTGTGATTAATTTTGTAATTCGGAATTAATATTTCGTCCTCCGTTGCAAATCCGATTTTATTAATGAAAAGGACTGAGGTTTAATAAATAAATAGATAAAGGCGATAAAAAAATAAAGTGTTAGAAAATTAAAAAGGAGTAGAATAGAATGAGATGAGACAAACGAATATGTAAATGGTGGCTTACGAGGGACAAACTGTGAAGAAGTATAAAATATGAACGAAAGTAGGGAAAACGGAGAGAAGTGTCAAAGGTTTTGAACAAACAGACTAGAAGATGATTGTCGTCTTTGAATGGTGTTCGAAAGCTCGTTATTGATGTTTTCCTTCTGACAATACTCTTCACGAACACGAGGAGAAAGAAACATTGAACAAAACGCGACGATTGTTAGTGAATCTAATTACGAGTAAAACTTTTAGAGAGTGCGCTCACTCGTTAATTGAGTTACTAGTTACAGCGCAAGACTTGTGTGAAATGGTTAGGATAAGCTAATTAGCTAAAGCATCAGTCAGCTGTCTAATTAATACGTCATAATGAGGGTGTGGGTGGTTGTTCCAGGGGTCGGGGAGGGGGGGGGGGGTTGGGGGTGAAAACGAGAGTTCTGCCACAGCCTGCGTGAAATACGCAACATTTTTATCATTTGTATCTAACGTTCCATGTAAGTTGATGGTTTAATCCCGAACGGTATAATAACATTGTGTTATGCACAAACAGTGGAAATGGTCGTATAGAGCAGTGACGGACTTGGTATATGTAGGAATCGACTTGTTTAGTTTTAAAGTGATATTTTATTTAATTTGTTTGACTTTATCGCCTCTACACAGTAAGTACTTTGAGATATCAGCGAGGAAATATATTGCTTGATGTTCTTTGCGAGAGGGGTTGTGTCCTGAGTCACAGATCTTATCTGTGAAGAAGTTGTTATCTTTACCAATAAATAAACAAAAGAGAATTTACCTCCATAACAACAAACTATCCCCATTAACTTAAACATATGCTCTTATCATTGACCAGCTAGACAGTCAACAGTAATGCTAAAATCTCAAATTGCGATTATGTGATTAACAGTAAATTCCTATCATAATTTTGCCATCTTCTTCAGAAATAAGACATTGACGTTCATGAGTAAGAAAGATTGAGATCTTCAACGTGTTGTTGGCTGTAGGACTACCATCTTGGGGAGGGGATGAAGAGGGTGTAAACACACACTTGATATGTAAGGGTTGAAGGGGGAGAGAGTGATAGGAGACATTCTAGAGAGCAGACAGCGAATAAGCGGTGGCTCTTAGACCCTGAGCAACGTTCTACAAGATGGGAGGGATAGAGAGTTCGTCTTTGTTGTGTTTGAGTATGAGACAGCCACTCAATTGTGTGTGATGCTTCTAGAGGGCAAGGAACACCATGACATTGAAGGAGTTATCTGTAAAAATATAATGTGTGTTTTGGAATAAAGGTAGGTACTTAAACGTAGTATATATATTTAAATTGTTCTAGCAACAATTGACTCGAAAGTCAAATGACATTAAAAATATTAAATACACACAGTGTATTGATACAGTATTAACACCTAAGTACGTTTCTAATTACACTCAAATAAACAAAGGGCAATGTCCAAAAACACGAATAATTTGTTTGTTACGGGCAAAGAAAGTTCCGAACAGATTCGTTATTGTGATCTTGATGATTTTAAGGATAAACCGGCGCCTTTTGTGTGCAACATAGAGATTTGACTTTGGAAATTATTTGTCGTAGTTGTTTGTTTAATACTTGTTTTAAATTTAAAACAATGAGTATCTTTTGAGCTGCAGTTGCTCCGGGCTTTACGAAGATTTTCTTTAATAAGTTTGTGTAACTGAGTGAATGTACTGAAAACTCCAACATTGTTCAGCTTCTCCCCCTTCCCCCCCTTCACCCGCCCGAGTCTCGTCACCCCCCCCCCCTCCAACCCCAAACCACATCCGACAGTGACAGACCACAGACCGCAGCCCTCGAACAATACCAATGAACTTGTGCACGCGCGCGCGAAGACAAACCACTCATTGTTCGAGGTTAATTATCGCGAGCAAGGAGGTTCTTTCCCTCTAACCTCCTTGGTTCAGCAACCTCGCCTCACGGAAGCGAGGCACTGTTATCCAGAGAGTAACTGCCTTGTCGGGAAAGCTTTTAGAGCTGTATTCTACACAGGATTGATCAGTCTACTTGCTGGCATAGGTTGTGCAGAACAGGGACTAACCAAAGAGAAGGGAAAAACGAAAGAGTTTTGACATTGAACAGTTTTATATTGATCGCTTTATCTTCAGGGCTGTGCTAGAAGGATATTTCATGAAGATGAAACTTTATTTATAGACAAACGTCAAGAATAATTTTTAACACATTTCTTAAGTTTATCCAAACAATTGTGCTATCTAGGTGCCCGTTAGGGCGCCGCAGCCAAGCCGCGGTGCGCTACACACTCAAGCACCTTATACACCAAGCAGAGTTGGGGTGATTTCGAGGTGTTACCCAGCCGTCATGTAACGTGATGTGAACTTGAAAACTATCACAATCGAGGGGATTTAGGTACCTGACAACACATGCCAAATTTTATTGGGGTACGACCATTCCTTCTTGGTGAAAAAATGTCTTCAAACATGCTCAAAATCACTTTAAGGATGTTAGCTACTGCCTACTACTGCTACTGCTAGCTACTGCTAACATCTAATACGTCGGCCCGCGATTCTGACCAGACGGGTGGGGCTACAATGTTCATATTTTACATGGACATTAAGGTTATAGAATGATAGTCTCTTTTGAAAAAAAAAGTTGAAAAAGTTTGTTGGAAGGCTTCCAAATAAAGGTTTTAAAATAAGCCTTAAACACTTGGCATATAATCAACAAGTAACCATAGTTACTTGACACTTGTTGACGGTATAAGCAGAGTTAGGCGGGAAAGTGCGATACGTAAACAAATGGCGGACATTTAAAAATTTTCTTCTTTGTGTGGAACGAGAAAAGGTGTCATTATACTCTCATAAAACAAATCAGAAACCGTCCCTGGCCTAGGCCCAGATGTAGAAAATTATTTATAATACAACAGTGTAGATCTAAAGTTCCATTTGGCTATAGGACTAGTAAAATTCATACTTACATTACATGTTTGACAAGCCTAGCCAACCCTATGCCAGCACAACATTGTTTTGATATGAACTTGCTCAACTGTTTGTTTACATAATTGCAACAATCAAATCATTTCATACAACTTGTCTTTCGATTGGCCTGCGTTTATGAAGGCACTGCCATCTAGAATAAATATAGAATTTTTTCGAGCTCTTTGCTATACGCAAATCTTTTTAAAGTGTTTGGATTTCGTGATACTCTTTCAACCATATAGGGGTTTAATATCAATGCTTTCAACTCACAACCCATGACGTTTTCCACGATACCGTTCAAGAATACCAATTCCTTCGAAAACGAAAACGACTTCGTTTTCAAATTGCGTTTTCAACTCATCTCCCACGAACTCAAGAATTGGGGTCCAGTCCTTATACCGTCGTTATACCATGGTTAAACCACCTATACCCAGGATGTACATGAATCCGGGTCTAGATATTTTACATCCTATATTGTTACTGCTAATACCATAGAATTTAAATCAACTTTGATAAAAATATTATATTTTAGCAAATAATTTTGTAATGGAACTTGAAAAAGTAATGAGATCACACACATAACAAAAACTTGTAGAAATACAGCCAAACCTTACACACTCAAAAGGAATGAGATCTAAAAAAAGGGCCAAGCTCATCTACCCTTCCACATAAACGTACAGTGTCCCATAACAGCATCCTCGAAAAGCTTGGCAAAATAGAATTTGCATGTTTACGTTTAAATTAATTACAAAAAAAGAACTTTGATAAACTATTACGTTAAATTAATAATCGCAAATTCTATTTTGAAAAGCTTTTCGAGGATGCTGTTATGGGACACTGTACGTTTATGTGGAAGGGTAGATGAGCTTGGCCCTTTTTTTAGATCTCATTCCTTTTGAGTGTGTAAGGTTTGGCTGTATTTCTACAAGTTTTTGTTATGTGTGTGTAATTGATATACTCGTTAAAGAGAAAAAGAGAAAGGTTAAGTTCTTATTGTTTGATATTAGATATCAAATATACTTCACTTTATTTTAACGTGCGCATGATTATTCGTCGTCCGCGTTGACAAAACAAAACAAAATACCTTACAGGTATAGCCTGGTTTGAGATTGAGTATAATATGGTGGTTTTAGAAATACATGCAACCCGGCACCTCCACCAAATATGAAAGAAAATACTGTAACATATTTCTTGAAGGAGTAAACGTACAAAAACAAAACAAAACACCCTTGAAAATATTCAAATTTGAGATTGAGAAAATTTTTAGTCTTTAATTTCATATTGAAACTTTCAACACAAAATGTTATTACTTTTACTTGAGGAAGTTATTGCTTCCTCACAGAGGGTCTACCTTCAATACGAAACCATGGGTGACACCAAACATGGTTATGCGGTTGAGACATCACAATCGAAACGCCAGTCGTATCTCGAACAAATTATTGGAGGTATCTTGTTCAAATCGAAGGTAATTATTGAAGAGTTGTTTAAACTGACAAAAATACTAGGCCTAAAATAAAAGTTTGAAGTGAATAGAAGCGTATAAATGTAATTTTGAGTTCGAGCGACTGATTTCCCTCGTGTAAAGGTAACGCGGTGCAACCACGTCACATGTTTAAATGAGGGTCTTCCTCTAGGGGTTGGACTTGGAAATCAATCATCCACGTTCTTTATAATTGCATACAAATTTAAACATTTACTTCCATCATCTCGTCTTACATTTCCTGTGGTCGACCACAATACCGCGCTGTCCTTTAGATACCTCACGATTCTCACAACACGTTTAAGAGTCGGTTAATCAGTCGTGGTACAATGATTTCTGGATAAGAATAATAACGTCATAAATTCAAACTTTATTTTATTTACTTTTTGAGTTTGTTACCAAATTTATAATGTTTAAATACTTTGTTGTTGTAATATTAGTATTTCAAATATTTACTTAATTTTAGTTTATTGTTGTATCTGCATCTATGTTATTAAATTTATCTAGTTGTCTTCCTTTGTAAATCAGTGTTTAAACTGAATAGGATAGACGTTAAACAAATAAATTAAAAGATTAAAAAAATGTTATTAAATTCATTAAATTTCAGTTCATTATACCTTTCATATTTATAATTTTTTTAACAACCAAATGTTTATTTTCTTCTACATTATGTGCATGTTTAAATTCTGACATTAAAGTTATACACAGAAAATAATGGAAATTTCGAAAAACATAGGCATAATTTAAAAACTTAATCAAATGTAAGTTCTAGATTCTATACTCGAATAGAATAGACATTTTAAAATTTCATATTTCTGCGGCACTGGTTTATTTTGATGGTATTTTATTATAGCTAGTTTCTTGATGTTCTCGTAAATAATTAGTATAAACAATAATTGGACTCATCATGTTCTTTTAGTAAATTAATATATTAAATTAAAGGTAAAGCAATATTTCGGGTACTTTCAGTACCCTTCAAAAGGCAACAAACCAAACAAAACATAAAACTCCGTCTCCCAGCCAAGGTCGACACATCTAACAAACACGGCCATCTTGATCTCAATAAAAAATACATATTCAAATAAAAAATAAAAATTATACCACAATCATGCCCAGTCATTAAACATACATTTAAAACCTCATGTTTCTCGTTACCACATAAATGTACTTGCAATGGGACACCGAACTGTTCTCAAGGTCATTGTCTCTATCTCAAGGTCACGCCTCGATTACATCGAATCGATCAGAGTTAGTCTCGGCTAGGGAGGAATTCAATTCTCTGGGTTTCAGCTTCAGTCGCTTCAGAGATCAACGCGCGATTAGATTCAGAGGGAGGGTCCGTCTGAACTGAACGAGTGAAGGTAGTTGAACAACTCCACACTTTTAAACGGAGAAGAAATAAAAGTGTGATGTTTTAATACTTAAACTTATAACTCCATTAAACGTTATTGAAGGTGTAATTTTAATTTTAAATACAAAATAGCATGAAACGAAATGTATTAATGAAAATTATTACTATTTGTTATGAAGACACAGCAAATCAATAAGAATGGCTTCTCTATTGGATGTCTTACATAACGTCTATAAAAAGAATATTTTTATGCAAAGCTAAATATATATATAAAATAAGAATGCATTTAGAATTATTATTAATTAAAACCGGCCTTAAAACAAGCCTCACTGACTTGACTAAAACACCGTGTATTGTGAGGTGACGCAGAAAGTTTGATAGGTTTCAAGGTTTGAACCTCGACCACAGACCAAGGTTTATAACCGAGGAGTTTAGAATAGGGAGAGGTTCAAGTGCTGGGAATGAAACGAGGTACCCCCTAACGAGGGGTTCTCGTGCGCTATTGTTGAGCCAACTCTAATGACGGGTGTTGTGTATTTTAATGCCGTACAAAATAAAAAAGATTAACGAGCGCTCAAAAACGAGAAAACGTCAGAAAACACACAGGTGGAATGAAAGGAAAATACGTATTTTTAGGACTCGCGTGCAAATAATTTTAAAAAATTAGAAAATCTTACCGAACAAATGTTTTTCTTATTAATTTTTTATAGATTTTAAACTGAACATCTTGTGGAAACTAAGTCAGATTTCTCATTGGCCTCGATATGAGAGAAACCTTGGTTAAGACCTTCACAATTCGTTTACTCTCATTTAGCCATATTCTCAATTAAGATCAATGGTTTTGATTCAAATTTGGCCCAACAACCATTGACAATGAATTCTTGGGGGCATAGATTGATGAGTGATTGATTGGATATTTCTTAACGTCTCATATTAATGCACTTTGGTTATTCGAGACGATGAGTGGTGATAGATGAGGATGAAGTGTGAACAGAAGGGAGGAGGGGAAACCCGGTACCGGCACGTACCCTACTCCTTTCGAAAAGTACCAAGGGGACCAACGGCTTTACGTCCCATCCGAAAGGACGGTGTAACCTTGACAGTCATGTAGGTTCCTCCACTAACCCGGACTGCCGAGCAGACGTCGAGGAGAACGAAGCCGTTACACTAGCTCTCGAACCCTCCATCTGCTCTAACCAGCGGTATACGTGAGTTTCAGGGCAGAGCAGTCACCCACTCCCCCTGACCACGCCCGAAGGCTGCTTAACTTTGGTGTTCGAGTGGGAACCGGTTAAACGACCTCGGCTAAACCGCTGGCTGGGGGCATCGACCATCGTATTCGATGCCATCGATATTTTTTGAACGAAATATACTCCGACCTTTTATACAAGAGTGGTCCCATTCACATTATATGCTTCCAATACTGCGCATCGAACCTCCATGAAGCGATAAAGTACTTATAATACGAAGCTAACTTTTATAATCTACCATCAAACTTGTTTTACTTGTGACATCCGTGGTAAAGGGAGGTTTTATCACTGTTAACCAACTACATGCATTGAATGCCGTGTCCAGGTTTGTACCAATATAAACTTTACAGACTCGACATCGCTTTTCACGACTCAAATTAATCTCAATACCAAAGGAAGACCGGTACAAAGTTAGTAATACAAGAACTAACTGAGGTACTAACGTTATACAGACTGGACTCACTATGTAACTTGAACGGAAATGTTTCGCATATAAATTTCCTTAAGATGCGATGCTCATAGAGAAACAAGAATATAAAATTTATTGAGTCTTTGATGTATTGATAAGTTTTTATATAAAGAATGTCTCGAATTAGTTATCCGAAAGTAACGTTATTCAATTATTTGTGTCGATTTTATTTTTATTATTTATTTAACGTCTATCCTATTCAGTTAAAAACTGATTTACAAAGGAGGACAACTAAATAAATCTAATTACATAGATGCAGACACAACAATGAACTACAGTTAAGTAAATATTTGAAAAATTAATATTACAATAACAATGTATTAAAACACAATAATTTGTCCAAAATAAATCCACACAATTCATATTGTATTCGACAATTAAACTTACGGACAAGGACTCACGAGAGCAGAGAAGAAGCTGGTTGTGGAGTCGACCGTCTCTGGTGGAAACTGCAACGGCTTCAAGCACAACCGGGTCTGAAAATGAAAGATAACCCAAAGATAAGATTTGTATCAACTTATTCTGACACAGATATAGAATCCATCGGGCAAGCCGCTTTGTTATCAAATGTTGTTATTTGGAAGCTATGTCCTTTACAGATCGAATCGATAAGGATCGAAGATTACCATACAAATGCTTTTATCGTTTAGAGATCAATCTTAGAACATTCTTTCCACTATTAAACATTAGGTTTCATAAAATGTGTAAGATATGAATATCCATTGATTTGTCTTTAAATATTCAATTTCATTAAGATATTAAATGTCTAATCACAACAATAAAATTTTAGCTTGAACATACTTTACATAAATGTTTGAATATAATATTTTAAATACATCAAAATGTTATAGAAAATTAATGATCCCATGACAATAATTTAATATCGATAAAAAACCGTTTGTTTGTTACAAAGGCGGATGTGAAATAGTACAATAAAAATATCAAAATAGCATTAGATATAAATCAATTATATAAACGTGATATGTCAAGGGATTATTAATTGTTATAAAATTACGGTCTGGTTGATTTATTAAAAGTAGACAAAAAATAAAAAGTAGAATTTATCGACTAAAATGTGCAGCACTTTTTATCCCCTACTGGCTTAGCATTGTCCCGGACCCTGGCAAGCGAACGTATATCTCTATTAAGCGACATGAAGTGGCTTAACCTAAGCTGACCCGAGTGAATTACAGCTGTGTTCCTGATTGTACCAGCTGGGGGAACCATGGTCATTCTCTCACACAGACGCGACAATAGGCGCACTTTGTGTAATAATGCCCTGGCAGCCATGAAGAAATATACCCCACTTACTCACCATAAACCCTCTTTAATGTTGCACTGGATAAGCTAGGATGCTTATTAAAGGCTATAAACTCGGCCAAACTGATGTAGTTAGCAGGCTCTGCTTAAAATGGGGTGGAAAGGTAGAGTGGTATCAATCATTAAGGGATGAATCCAGGTGAGAATTCTCGTGATTTAACCTAAAGTCGTAAATGAAATATATTCGTAATTGGAATTGAACAACTAATTTTCAGTGGGGACCAAGACAACCTTATAGGCGCCGACACCATCGACGAGCAAACAATGACCAACTAGAGACCGGCATATTTAAGTAGGAAACACCGATCAATCGAGCTGGACACGATTCCACCCACCCACCAGAATCATCAAGGCTTATTCGGAACAACCTTAAAATGTATTATGCGCCTCGTTGCTAGGACGACTCCAAAGTCACAGAAATGTCTACCTAAAGCAGGTATCGGACCTTGGACCTTCAGCATTGAAAGCAGATACTCTCACCACAAGCCCAACAAGCCATACAAAGACCTCGACTACTTCACGCAAGGATTGCATACTGTGGTAGTGTGGAGATAGTAAACACATTAGTGTGCTGCGATGCTATAGGCCCGGGACTCCCTCAAGGTCACGCGTTTCAAGGCCACGCGTTTCAAGGTCACGAGGGACTAATTAGGGGTAGTAAAATGACAACGTTGTAACACGTAAAGCGTGGGGTGAATGTTGATGACGTATTATGGCTGTGTGGTTTGCGGATATCTGTCGGTTTAAAGCCTACGTACTTAGAGCTAACCTAGGCATGTAAACCTAGCCCGACTAACTTGTTCTGCAACTTCGGATAAGACCTGGGCTCGTATTCAGAATGTTAAGCGTGTTTCTCCTAACGAGCGCTGGGAGTAAGTCTTCAAGAGGATGTTGACATTCGTGCAAGGCAGCAGCTTTAAACAAAGACGTGTGGCGGTTTTTAAATTGCTTCTCTTGAATAATTTACTCGTGTGTTGTAACGTTCGTTTACCGACTGTAACGATGCTTATTTTTTTTATTTTTTTAAAGTTATTTGCCTTAACTCTTCTATTTTAAGTAGCAGATTAAACTTGAAATATATAACAAAAAAAATATGAATGCAAGAACAACAGAAAGAGCATCTGCCCGTAGTACTTTTGTACATGTTACCCTTGTTACACAATATCCCCACATTACAAAAGAACGTAGTATCATGATCAAATTACATATCAAATAAACAAAACTAAATATTAATAAACTAGGAAACGCTCAGTTGGACGCGTTGATAAGCGAGCACGTGCTATAGCTAGACCCACATTGCACATTTTTAAAATTTTAAAATTTGCAACGTTCGCTGTCCACGGCGCCATGTTTCCAACATTATTTATTATTGCCAAGTTATTTGGGTTTTACTTTGTGGATAAAATCCACCACCATCTAGAGGACCTTGACATCATTTCCTTGGGAAAAATATTTAAACTCTTTGGAAACAAATAATACACTGCTTTCTCGATAGTATTTTGATTACTTCTAGGTGGCAGTGCTTAGTGGCCAGAATTCTCGTGCGACTTTTCGTTACCATGGTAACGTTACTTTTGTTATAATGTAATTTCCATCTACACTACTTATCGGATCAAATAAAATTAACATATTCGTGACCGGACGGACATTCTAAATGATTTGGCCACCTCAGATTTTGTCGCCGTTTAGTTTGATAAAAAAAACTTTCGATTAACTTATAAGCTAACTTTTTAAGTTTTTGAACATTTTGCCACAAAACTAATGACATTCAATCGGAACGAAGCTTGCGGATGGTCAAAATTTCAACTCGATCCAAGCCTCCGTTCGAACGTTATGGGGAGACATCCAAAAAAAAAAAAAAAAAAACACCAGTGACTATTTTTTCCGGCAGATTCAAATGGAACGCTCGCTTGCTCGCTTAAAAACAAAACTAAATATTAATAAAACATAAACACTTTCACTTCAACGAATATATCTCTAGAAAAGTTAATTAGAAAATCTCTTAACAAAATTGTTTTTAAACTACGTGAGGTTGGTATATATGACTCTATCCCTAGCATTTGCTCGAACAGAAGAAAACTTTCGAATAACCTTTCAATCAGGTAAACTGGTGGTGGGTATCGATCTGACGACCTCCGGAAACAGAGTCTCTCGCCTTATACATGAGATAACTATTTCGGTGACTTGGGGATACCGAACACTACTTCCTCTGCCGACTGCGCTAAATGTTATGTTACTGTTAAGAAACATCAAATTAAGTCAATTTATTCGCAGGTTTCTTCAATAATTATTTCTTAAATTATATTGCACAAGGATTAAATTAAACTGGTAGGGTGTTCATCTGCAGAAACAGTTACAAAGCACAGAATGTTTTGCCGATTTGTTGGCCAAAGTGTTTGTGAAGTGCAAGCTTAACTAGAACTGCCTATAATTCATCTTGGGAGGGACGTTGATTAATGGACAAGTATTATGATACACAGGGACACCTGGACACGATAAACAAACAATGACAATTCAAGACGAATGCTACTATTAACCACTAAGATTAGTCGTGTCATTGATCACGGGATCCGCCATATGTTGGCATGTTTCAAGATGATTTGTCTGCATTAGCGTAACCCGGGTGAAGCAACCTGCAAAGTCTATGTATATTGTTACGACACAAGATAAATGGGTTTACATTCTATCAGGAATACGATGAACTACATCCGCTCTCTCTAAGAATAGCGCTAGTGTCTCGGTGAAATGCACCGAGGTAAGTGATTCAGTGGTCGCATGCTGGATTGTGATTAGTTAAGTTCCTGGTGCGATGACAACGAGCGGCATTCCCCCCCCCCCTTTAGTTCAGCGGCATTGCCGGAGCTTTGCAAGCAATACTTCACTTAATGTGTAAAAGCATGGAATTGTCATGATGAATAGGCGTACCCTACAGGTGATTTTAAGATATGGGGCCTCACCAAAAGTAATCCATTTACCTTTTAATCCAAGCAGTGGCAAAAAGTAATTTTTCTCTTAGATTTTCGTCAGATTGATCGATTTTAACTACAAGACCAAAGAGCCATACAATTTTTTAAATTTATTATAAATCTACGATGACAGATAACAATCCAAAGTTTGTTATTTAGTCGTGGATGTGATTAAATGTTATTTTCCTCGCATATTGAGCTGATGATTGTCATTTTGAGGTCAAATTATTTTTCTTGCCTACATAATTTAAAAAGTTGGAAAGTAGAACAAAACAATGATCTCAACTGTGCAATAAACATTTCACTGGTATTTAACAAATAATAACTGACTTCACAGTGTTACTAGTAATTTTAACAGTCTCCGTTAAGTGTTGTCGATTGGGCCTTCTTGTTACATGATGGGTAAATTTTAAAACTTGTTTGGCTGAAGGACAACTACCACTCAACGCTCTCCTGGCGTAGATACTTGGAACCAAGTTTCAACTTATTCATTATTTATTTATCCCATAATGTTTTGTTTCCTTGAATATAGTGGACTTCATCGAACTTAAACTTCTATGACCTAGTTTGAAGTGCACAATGGTCCAATGGTCGCTTCGTACTCTGATATTGAACCGTTTACAACACATAAAACTATCTTCCAGTTGGGTCTCGACTTGTAATACGCGGGGAATAAAAACCATATCCTCTTCCATCTACGAGTTACTAGAATCAAGTTCAGGTCAAGTGGTTTTGGGACTTTATTCCGTAAAGTAACAACCTATTGACTTCAAGTTTTGCTCAAAGTTTAGTTTGAAGAGATAGTTATATGAAAGGTTCGAGGTCATGCAATCGAGAACGTTAAATATATCATAGAACATAAACATGGTTAATCTTTAAGAAAAACATTTTGATAGTAAATGAAAAGAACGTTCTATCAAAACATAAGACCATGAGATAAGTTCTGATCTTTTTGTTATATAACAATTCAATTCATATATTTTCTCAACATCATCGTTTCGTTCGTTTTTGTAACCCTTACTGGGATTACGACTTGAGTTAGCGCTTCACTGCAGGTTTAAGCACAACTCTCTATAATATCATAAGCAGCAAGGTCATTCCTACTTGACTCCTGGCAAGAGTACCAACAGAAGAGTTCCGTGCTTTATAATAGGATGAAAGCTTCGGTTCTTTAGTGTTAAAAGTGACAGGAGTACCAACGAACTTACCCAAGTTCTCACATGCACTTGAACATTACATGCTTCACTTACAAGATGTAAGTGTGCAAGCAACTTTAATTGTTGAATTACCCACTGAGATAACTCGTTATACCCAGATTCATGAAATGATTAGAAGTTTCTATCAAAGACTCCAGATTTATAACACCAGGTTTAGCATTTTACTTTGGGTACTTGTTGACATTTACGCCACTCTTCAGTGCGAAACATAATATCAACTTGAGTTGTGGGACTTTGCTTAAGTCCAAACCACAAACAACTTGTCTTTTGTCTTGTAATTAAGGGAGCTATACACCCCAAAAGCTTAATGAAAGTCTGGTCACCAGTTTTCCCAGTACAGACAAGCTAAACGGTAGACTTGTGATTGGTGGAGACTGCAAGGCTGATGCCATATTATGACATAAGTTCCTTACCTGATTCTTGTTATACTAGGAAAACGCTAAAGTCCCGCCGCGTTGATGGATGAGCGGTTTTTGTAAGTTTTTTGTTTGCGTTTTTTGCGTTTGTTTGCACTTTTTCTTTTCAAGTGCTTTTTGAATGCATTGTAGGTGATTGTTGTCAAGTTTCTATTGTTATACTTGTTAATTGGATTTATAAACCTCAAAAAACTCATATTAAAACCTTTGTTTCTGTGGATTCTGACTAACTTTTTCAACTTTTTTCTTTCAAAAGGTACTACCATTGAGTATATAACCATCCATCAAAGGTACTACATCACCATAACCTTAATGTCCATGTGAAATCTGAACGTTGTAGTCCCACCCGTTTGGTCAGAATCGGTCCAAATGTGACGAAAATATCGCACTAAAAATTAAAAAACTAATATTAAAACCTTTATTTCTATAGATTCTAGCTAACTTTTTCAACTTTTTCTTTAAAAAGGTACTTCAACACCATAATATTAATGTCCATGTGAAGTATGAACGTTGTAGCCCCACCCGTTTGGTCAGAATCGGACCAAATGTGACGAAAATATCGCACTAAAAATAAATAAAAATCGTAAAAGTACGATATTCATGAGAAATATTTCTTCGATTGTACCCAAAAACAATACACCTCTAAGTTCAGAGAAAACGAAGGTCCCCTTAAATTTTCATCAAGATCGCATATGCCGTTTGCCCAGAATCGAGCGAACAAACGGACGGAAAAAAAAAAAAAAAAACATTGGAGCTAAATTTTTTGGGGGGGTCAGTGAAATTGAAGTTTTCGCTACGCTCATCCAATCAAACGAAGACAAAGAGTAGACTGAGAATCCCTTAACCTTGAACAAAGTTCATTGAGCGATGACGTCATATTATAAGACAGAAAATGGGGAATCCCTTGACCTTGAAAAAGGTTCTGAATCACCAGGTAATGAGGAACTGCTCCTTCGCCTCAATGAAAGCGTTAATCACTCCAACGTAAATGTCTATTCAGGGTGGATACCTCACTTCTATAGCATTCTATGAAAGGGGGATTGCTTTAGGTATTTCTAAGATGTAGCCTTAAAGATAGACAAGACTGTACCCAGTAATTATGGTTTAAATTCACACAAACAGAATGATGATGCAGAGCTTTTACGAAAGCATTAAAGTTGTTAAATGAAGAGGTTGCACAGTACATAGTTGATTCTTCCTTCAGATTTTTCCCTACTGATATAAGTCGCTCGTCAAAGATTTCTTGCTCTTGACGACGCGTTCACTGTAGGTTTACCGGGAACCGTTGCACTTCATAGATAGTTGTTCGTGTAGCCTTCAACAGTGTTTCTGTCTGATTCAACAATGTTCTGATAAGACAGAAGGAATTTTGTAAAATTTTATTACCCTCGAATATTTTCTTACTCTCAAGAATACACAGGGATGTTTAACTGAATAGGAAAAACGTAGAATATATACATGATAAAAAACAAATAAATGGCCTACGGGTAAAATAATATTCTTCTATCAAGAATCGTTTTAGTAACTTATCCTCTTCCAAAGTGAAAGGTTAACACCAAATTATATTTAAAAGTACACTCGTTATTTCAATAATGCATACATCTGTCCAAGAAAAACATATACATTTTATGAAAGTAAATTACAATAAATTACATTATTATACTTTTATATTTTTTTAAATGTTAAGAGAGTTTGTTAAAAAGGAGTGTCCATTTGGTGGTTGTAAGTATAATAAAATGTTGTAGTCGTTTACGGGAAGTATGTGGAGTTCATTAATATGTGTTTGGCTGTATTGGATGTGAAAAATTAGTGTTGTGTACTATTCTGTTGAGCTTAAAAAATTATCGACATGCATACATAGATCGTTTATATGCGTATGGTTTTACCTTCATAATGGACATGAGGGATCTATTCTAAACGTTGTGAAAACATTTTAGCATTCAAAACATCGTTTTGTATAGTTTTTCATTGTTAGTATTCGCACAAGAAAATCTCATACCGGATATTTCCTCAGACATAAATCACAGTCTCTTGAGACGGACGAATGAGCTCGAGGCAACTTTATTTACACATTAAATATCCTTATAAATCCCCACAGTACATTATTGATGAAGCTTGAAAGTGAACCAGAATAAATTCCTTGCATTCTGCAATAAATCCTGATTTGTTTGGGCTCATCCAGCGGACTTAAACCATCCATTAAACTCTATACGAGCTCATCTGCGCCTCCTTTACCTTTATGTCTGAAGTTGACGTGGGTTTGCGGGTTGTTAAAACCGGTCGTAAAGCAAGATAATGCGGGCTCTGCTTCCTAGACCGAGCTCAGATCAAGGGAATAAAATAGTAGATTTAATAAAACCAAGATTTTATTATCCAATATTAAAGTTAAATATCTAGAACGATTACGAAGTAGCAGCGTCTCAGGGGCTAACTTAGTGGCCATCTCGACCGTACCTCGTGTCAGGAGGGAGGGAGGGAGAGAGAAAGAGAGAGAGGGGGGGGGGGTTAACGGTTAAGGTAACGTAACTCATAACCCACTCCCCTCCCCGAAATCATAACCCTTAAAGTGGACAATTGAATTGACGAAAAAAGGTTCAAAAATAGTTTTGGTCGTCTCAAAAGACTAATTATGATGTTATTACTCAAAACCTACTGTTTTATAGTTATTTTAGAAAATATATTTTCATCTCTGCACAGTCGTAGCTCATCATACTTTGGAATAGGGAATTTGCATAAGTTTCCAAAGTCGCTAAAAGTATATATCTAGAAAGAATATAATCGTTAATTTAAGGTTTTTTAAGTTAATTGTTCAATATCTATTGATGTTCAAAGTTTGACATTTAATATTTCCCGCACATTTATTCTTATACGGCTGCCAATCAACATAGTGTTTTTACTTACTATCACTTAAAATACGGGTAAAAGCTTACTTTGTGATATACTTAATGTATAAAATAAAATATTAAGCATATTAGAACAAACTCAATGTTCTCAAGAACAAGAAATTAAGATTTTGGGGTAAAGAAAGGTGGCCTTAACCCAGTAGAACCATAAAATATAACTATGCAAATTCCCTATTTTTTGGTAAATTTTGGATTTTGAATAGAAGCAAAACTTTTGGCCTATATTCATTTAATTCAACACCAAGGCTTATATCTGTGTGTTGTTAGGTTCATGCTATGAGCCAAGCTCTAAGTAATACTTGGGAGCCAATCCAAACCAGTTGCTGTGCCAGTATCTATTGAATTTAAACGTGAATTTAACACGATTTTGTATTATAAATAAATTACAATATTTTTCACGAATTCAAATCTCACTCGTAGACACATGAATAAATACCACTTCCTTCAAACAGACTAGACATATATTTCCGTGCTGCTACACGTGTTTCTGTATAAACATAAGTCTAGTTTATCATAATATCGCGAAGCTTCGAAGAGGGAATATTATTACTCTCTTCAGCTGAGCCGGGTGTCGCTTTCTTATCAATAATGCAGCAGATACCATGCTCGCGTATTCTACAGGACTTAGCTACATCTGTCGAACACGGTTTAAACGATATACCTTCACGTTTGTGAATTATACATAGCTGTACTTCAAGAAGAAACTGTGAATACTAAAGCGACTAATACTGTTTTCAAAAGTCAAGATGGCGTTTTATAAAATGTGCTATTTTAAATGAGCTTATTCAAAACGTGCTTTTGAAATTTAATGGCATGTTCAAATGTGAAAAGAGTCTTTCAAAATTACACATACATTAAAATGCATTTAAAATTTTAAAATATGAAATATTTTACTGAAACAAAAGTTAGTAAATGGTGTTTGAGAAATGTTACCGTACGTATATGTATAGTTTATATTTTAATGTGTTTTATTAATAAAGATGAAATATATTTTAGACAAAGTTATAACCACTTATTATAATAGTATTTTACTGTCAATGGCCTATAAACTATAAAGTGATATATTAATTGTGTTTATCATATTTAGTAGTCATTTTTGTATAAACGTATTGCCATGTTGTAGCATTCACAGTACTTGTCTTCTCACTCATTATTTTATGTTTCGTTTACATTGAGAATGGTAAATCCAGTTGTTAATGTAATTGCAACAAATACGTGATGATCACTGTTGATATTAGTTCTGTATCAGCGCAACTTTGTTGTTAATTCATCAAGTTGTAAATACAAACGCGACGGCCATTAAACGGGTAGTTCCGCGCGTAATCAGTGTTCTGTATTGTGCTAACGGTCTGTGCGGTGTCGTTTCACTGGTGATTTAACTAATCTGATCCAGAGAGATCAGGGTAGATGATTAGACGAGCTATACGGGTCTCTGTAGCTAGGTCAGTGAGGTCACGTGTACGACGTATAGCACACGTGTTACTACTGGTATAACCACGTGCAGAGGTCAACATTTGACACTGAAGTACTAAGTATTTAATTTCAGTTCAACGATTTTCTTCCAATACTCCGTAAATAAAGATCCAAATAAATTATTAGATACTTAACAAATTTACAATATTTTTTGTTCCGATAAACTCGACATTTTCAAATAAGACCTAACTGACCTAATAAATATATTTATCAACGTATCGATTTTTTTATATTTATACGATTCTTACATCCTATACTTAAACCAGCGCCAGAGTCCATTCCTACCGTTTAAAACTCTCCTAGATCGTTGAGAGATAGTTTTGTCTTCCTTTGTAAATCAGTTTACAACACTGACGTGGGTATACGTTAAATATAACAAATAAATAAGTACAATATAACCATCTCTTTGGCAGGAATGTGAGTTGTGTACCTTTTTAAGCAAATTGGATGAAACACAATCGCTTTACACCACACTGATAGCGGTTTGAGCATGAATACAATCAGTTGCACTACTTGACTTAGCTCCAGGTGTGTACCTAGAATACGATTGTAAGGATATCCACTTTAGTCCCAGTATTTTGCTTTACATTCTACTTTATTAAAGGCAGGGTGAATTCCGTTTGTAACATGAATGTTGATGCCATTTTACAATGAGGTAGGCTTAAATTAAATTTGAAAGCAAATCGTAAAATAAACAGTACAACATAAAAATTAAACATACAATATGTTAACATTTAACAACAATATCTAGGCCTATCAATCAATAGTTAATAATATAATTAATAATGTGCAACGAATAATTAATAAATCGACATCACTGTTTATTAATTTTATACTAGAATACTCAACATGGTTGAAATAACATTAGCTAAACCCGGGAACTCCGCGACCCGGCACCTCCACCAAAACTCTAGAAATTATTTTAATCTAATTTAAAACTAGATGTTTCTTTCTCTTTATTCATATCCACTGTGAACTGTACTTTATAGATAAATTCCCCATTCATAGCTTGTTTTCACGATACCTTCGACGGTTTGGTTTCCGTGCATCTTCTTTAAATCTGACCGAGTACGTAATTGCTAACTGATTGACTACGTTACATGTTGACGTAGACGTTACAAATATTAGTCACAGAACAGTTTTTTTCAAGAAATTATTTCCACTCTATTGCATTTTATCCAGCAAACAATACACAAATAACAAAATACACAGGATATGTTTAAACCCGCAATATGTTGTTGCTTAAATCTAATTTATTAAGACTTTATGAACAAATCATATCAGAGTTTTTGGTATGTATGAGATAAATGAATTTAAAAAAAATTGTTTGAGTTAATAATGTTATATTTAATAAAGTAAAATTTGTATAATAATGAAAATTATTGTCAACATTTTTACTAAATTTACTGTTAATTATTAGTTGGTTTAATGGTTGCTGGCCTTAATCCGCCTAGATAATTTGACTATACCCAAATATTATCCGAGGCAAGTAAGCAAATACCGACGTACCGGCGGGTGGATTGCAGCCAATCAACGGTCCCCGATTAAAAACACTGATCGCCCATGTTGTCCTCTCTTCCACTGCTAAATGTCTCACAACTGGAGCTGCGAGGTCGTTAAGTTACTCTATTGTCAAGGGTCGTGGGCGTCCTGACAAAAAGACGCCAAACCTAACTTGCTCTTCCAGCGAATTAGGTTTTGGGCACGCTTGAAACTATGCCAGAACGCAGACAAAACGATAAAACCAACAAATAAACTATTGAGCAAGAAACACGTGACCTACAGGAGATAAAGAACTAGGCCAGGGAGATGGCTTTGCGCCATTAAGTTAACAAATGTTCTCATGCCTTGTTGGAACACAGCTAATCTTTGTTGGATTACCAGAGGCATCAAGGGTTTTGTGTTCTCTTGTAGCTATACAAAGTTTATCTTGTAGCAGAATGGCCAACCTCTGAAACTCACTCAACCGTGTTCAGAGGCGCAAAACATGTTTTTTAGTCTAAAACATTTCAAAATAAATTAACTCTAAGGATGGGGAGCTTTAGCTCTGCAGTGGCTTTAGATATTTTATTGTCTTGGTTGCTTAGACCCAGTTTCTTCATCCTCTTGAACAACTTGACTTTGCTCCAGGTGTGTTACAGGAATACGTGACTTAAACTCAACGTTAAAACTATGTAAGCATATCACTACAGTCCCAGTATTTTGCATTTCATTCTATTTCATTTCAGTCAGGGTAAACTCCGTTTGTGACATGAATATTGATGCTATTTTACATTGAGGTAGGCTAAAATTCAATGTAAAAACATATAACGTAAAAAAACAAAACAGTACAGTACAAGGAAAAGATTTCAGTAAACATACATAAGGTTTACACGTATCAACAATAACTATAGGTCTCTCACTCAATCGTTAATAATATAATGATAATGACAATTTACAATGATTAATTATTCAACATCATTGTTTATTAATTTTATAGTAGAATATTTAACATGGTTGAAATAACGTTAGCTGAACCCGGGAACTCCGCGACCCGGCACCTCCACCAAAACTCTAGAAATTATATAAATCTAATTAAAAACTTGATGTTTCTTATTTTGTGTGAAACTTTTACCATATTCAGCAGCTTGCTGTCCAAGTACCTTTATTCCTCCAGATATTTCTACCATCATTCATCCCAGATTTACCCATGACAAGTTGATCTCCTCCATACAATGGTATAATTTGATCAACTCACTTTTCTCTTAGACTTCCTACTTTTTAAAGAATATTTATCATTGATGGTAGTTTGTTTGCATTAATGTTTGTAAGGAAAGTTTAGATATGATGGTAAATAATTTAGTTTTCTCATCAACTAAATGAAATTACTTGACTCAATAAGAGAAATTTAAATTCTCGAATGTCTCCTAAAAGTTGTGATCTAATTCAAAATTGTATATTAAATTCCATAACTCGAATTTATATGCATAACTTGACAGTTATAACAAATTAATGGCACAAAACTGATTCGCAAGTATAATTTTAATATAACTAACAGAAATCTCCATCTTATCCACATTTGATAATGTTAGCCCATAGCTTCTTGTTTATCATTTCGGTTTTTACTCGATGGAATCACGGGGAAGATTTTCGATAAAGCTTCACCTTACTATTTTTTTCACTCCTGTACTTTCCATCATGCGACGCTTGTTTTTCACTTCTTCATTTCTACTCACAACTAATGTTAGCTTATATCTCGACTTCTAATCAGGAAAGCCCTGTAAGTGAGTGTGTTTCCCTACACGTCGTTCTCATTATGCATGGCTACCTCGCTGCTCAATGCACCCTGCATAACATAAACCCGGATCACTCAAAGCAGGGTTCACGGATGACGTCACGACAAAGGATTATCTGACCTAGAACACTAACACCCTGTCTGTCTGGGGGGGGGGGGGTCGGAGGTCAAGGGCGGGCTGTTTAAACTGTGTTGCATCTCGACATTAGGTTGTCTGGAAGATAATTTATAATTTCTCGTGGGAAACCTGTAAAGAGTTCAAAGCATGACCCTCTTCAGCGGTGTCTAACTAGGTATATTAGAGTGACGACCATTGAGTGAAGGGATGTCCGAGGGCTGTTTAAGAGGACTCAATCCTTTGCATTCGCATTAACGACTGAGGATCCTCGGAAGAAATCTTCAGTCAGGATTGCCTGTCTCGACGTGATTTGATCCCGGGACATCCCAAATCAGAGTTGCGCGCTTAGCGCTAGAGCCAACACTGGCAATAACTAGCAGATGTATTTGCACGACGTAATGAATCAAGTTCGTCATCGTCGCTAAATAATAGCAGGAGTAATAGTGTTCTACAGTGAAAAGTAGAAGGCGGCCAATGGACGAAATATGCAATTCACGATAATTTCACATTTTCACAATTTTCGACACCAATAATTCATCATTTTTGAGCAAAACCAAAACAACGATGTTTTTCGGTTTTACCACAAATTCCTACTTCTGTATTGTCTTATCTACTGTTTATTGTAGCCTACAAGCTATTCAAAAATATGCATCAGCTCAAAAACATTTTAAAAAGTACCAAAGGATAAAGATACATCTCCTACAACTTATTTTAAAATATTTTCATCGCCAATGCGAGTTTTGGTATAACAAATACAAAAACTTATTGTATTGTATTTTAACCACAAAGCTTCCTCTGCTTTTAGCGTATGCATTAAATGCGTGCAGTTCATGTTATTTTCTTCCATGGCAGCGTTAGATTTAATATTATTTAGGCCTACTTATTAAACATTTGTCGCAAAACCTGATAAACAAACATGCAAGTCAAACATATACCGAAAGTTTATAAGCCCACAGTCCCAGTATCAAACTTTCCTCCGATTACTAATTAATATGCGCTAGCTCGCTTTAACCGTCTAACAACAAGTCTTGTGGCCATCTAACACTCTTCCCCACACAGTCTAAACAAGGGCGAACGGTTTAGCAACTAAGGGATGGAAATATGCCAACAAAGATGGCGGATGACAAAGTGGAGTGGATGGGTCAGTTGGACACTTCTGGCATCTCGTAAAGATGGGCTTAGGTCCTCGCAGTGAGCGCGTCTAAAAATAGAACACATTCATAACAAGGGGATTACAAAACGCCGCTCAAATGTCTGGCACCAACCCCATAGGCATTATGCCAAAGATTGCTATTGCTACAGCTTTATCGATCAACTGTATATTTCTTTCATTACAATACACAAGAACGAACCATTAAATAATTAATCATATTGATTAACAGCATAAATAATTAATTAAATATCTTCCCCAAATGAAAAGTCTCAGTTCTTATTTACGTCATCAATTGAAAATAAATTGCACAACTGTGACTGAAGTATTGTTTAATGAGTATTTCTATCGTGTATATGTTTGTTATTTTGTTGCAGCTCTATTTAGTAGGTATATTATACTAACAATGGTGTTCTCTGTTTCTAGGTGAGTACACTGCCAAGTGTAGCGAGCGATGTTCACGCCATCAAACCGTAAGCTTGGCTGATTGATGCCATTAAAGTAAGTAAGTTACTGGTACGGAACATTCTTCAGCCTTCTGTTAAGGCGTCTGAAATAAAGTTTTGGGTAAGTTCCTGCAAAAGGGAACTTTTGAAATCTAATGATCCGTTAACATAAAAATAAACGTTTTGAGTTCCTGAAATGTAAAAAGTTGCTTTAGAGGGAGAAATTGTTATATAATTTTAATTCGGCTTGATGTACAAGTTACCGTACTGCGGCTTGGCTCAAGACCCTCTATATACAACAAAAGTATATAGAGGGCCTTGCTTGGCTGCGGCACTTAGGAACTTAGAGACATATTAGGAGAAATAAGAAAGATACTCGAAGAAAATGGAAAGTGTAGAAACGGCTTTCTCGTAACCCACTATACCTGATAAATAGTATGCGCAACTTTGGGTAAAAACTAGTCTAAAATTATTCTGGTTTCCTTACAAGAGGAAGTAAAAAACACATAATTACCAGGTAAAAATTGTGTAGTGCTTTGTTTCATAATTCTCCGTACCATCAAATTCACTGCCGTAGATTGCAAGTAGCCATTCACTCGGGCCTCCTCGGCTATGTCCGCCTAACGAAGTTTTCTCCTCAGCCCGATACTAAACAAAACAAACTCTTTGTCTCGAATGACAAGGACGATAACGTTAATTAAACTAAGGTTTTACTTCTGTAATGATCCCCCTCGTTCTACAACTCCCAGGTGTACAAACTTAACATGGGATAATTAATACGATTCTCCTCAGTTGAGCAGATGTGAGCATTACCGTCCCGTAATATCGTTACTTGTAACAACGTTACACCTTGTAAGAAGGTTATTACACTTGTGACTCGATCATACAAGTCTGTTTAACTGTGTCAGCTGATCTGCAAGGTTATTAGTTGTGTGGAGTAGTGGCAGACAACGCTTGATAACAAGAACCAGGCAGCAGCTCCGGACCTGACAATTTACACTAAACAAATATTGACGAATGAATTTATTTTATAAGGTTGTAGAGAGAAAGTCTTAAAATATAAGAAAATAATGATGTGAGGTTCTAAATATTACATACACACAAGTTATGATATAAATGCGATTGAAATCGTGTTATTGTTGACATTTTGTTAGTCTTAAATAGAAAGAAAACAATCCCTGAGGGTGAATTGATAACATTTCAATTTCATCCAGAAATTCATTTCCATCCGATCTTAAGTTATTAGATTACCGGTTCGTTTTCCAGGGTGGAATGACCGGTCCAGTTGGACTTTTATTTTCTGAATTGTACTAAATATAGTTGGTTTGCTGTGCAATTAAGTCAAATTAAACAATCAAACTCGGAATATATAAAAATTTGGAAACTGACTACACCCAACTTCACGAAGTATTACCCATCAGTGCTCTCCGCTGGAGACTGTTAAACTGAGGGATTGTTTGTTAATTGGTTCGGAGGTCAAATGGTAATTAGGGAAACAAAAACTTTGATTGTCGAAACAAATGTCATTTAAGCGAATTTGTACTGCGAGAGGGATATGAAAATGTGCGATCACTTCAATATTAGCTAGGTGTGAACTCAACATTGAACTCACTAGCTGCACTTTACATTTCTCATTTCATTCCTGAACAAAATTCCGACCCCATTTCATTTAACGGTGAAAATGACAGGCAGCTGTTAGTTGAAATCTTGTACATTTCCCCCGTGATTCCCTGTATTAGGGTGGGTATGTTAATAGAAGCCGAGGATCGTCAGATCGCGTGCCTGGCAGACATCGCTCGTCGTGCCGTACACCGCCCTCTGTCTCAAGGTCATTCACGTGAACTTGGCAAACCACGAAGTTACTGAGTTTTAGCAGCCATGATGTCTCCGACTCTTGCAAATATTCTTGTACATCAAGCAGTTGATTGATTTCTTAGAGGTAGTAATTTACGTATGTCATCTTATCTGCTACTTTATATATCAAGCCACAATGTTTAACTCACATTTATTTGAACACTCATTTTCGATGCACGCTATTCGAGTTTGGAATTCTCTTCCGACTCACATGAGAATTTTGAAAAAACAACAACATTATATCGTCTTATTATTGTAGTTTAAACAATAATGAATATGATATAAACGATGAATTACTCTGCAAAACACGTGGATAGATGTGAAGTGCTTATTTTTACGCTATCTTCATTTTATTTTTATTTTAACATTATTTTTATGAAATCCGTATTTTGTAGCGTTTTAAAAAATAGATGTTCAGCGATTCAGCATCAAAAACCTAAAACACAAAATGTACGTCCCCCTAAGGCAATCACTCTTGAATGGACTACGCCTCGGTAACAACGTAGAAGTGATTGCTGTTCATCTCGTAACTTCTTACGATCAAGTGAGCGGTGAGTGATATTAATCACGGCCCCCTATAAACAACAAACAAGCCAACATGGCGGCGGTGTAGCGGAACAGGAAACGGAAGTGGCTCGTTTGTCACCTGTAATGGCCGCTACAAGAAATGACGTGGTTTATTAGCTCGGCGGGAGAAGAACCCGAGGTAGAGCCAACCTGACGGCCACAACGAGATTCGCTCGTTTCCCGAGGCTGGCACAATGATTGCTCGGTTCGACTTACAAGGTATCGACTGCGCTAACTCGACGCCTCAAGAGTTATGTCTTCACTTGATTCGACATCGATTGTTCGAACTGTAAAAAAAATGTTTTCTACCACTTGTTACTTAAAGCATGAGGGTTGAAAATTAACTACAGGTCAAGACTTTAGGCAGCCCCCGGTTATTTTTCTTTCAAAATGTAAATTAATTAATTTTAAAAGCAAATTTACATGTATATGTTCATTTTGTGTGTTATTATTTACAAGCAAACACTAGTATTACAATTAATCGTTTAAGACTAAGACTAGGTCTCTTCGCAAACGCTCTTTACTTAGTTGTGTTGATGCATGAGCGTTTTTTGAACATTGAGTAACAGTTTCTTAATTTCGTGTTGTAATTGCTAATCGTTAATGGGTTATTCTTTAAGTTGTTTTAATTTCCTTGCAACAAAATCGTTATCAACGGAACAAGTTTGATTTTAATCACAAGTGGTTGCTAACGCTATACTCTACATGCGTCTAATGTTAAAGATTTTGAAGACCGTTGCCTGAAAATTTATTTCAGATTGGTGTAGTCGTGTATAAGTTAACATAGAGCAGAGAAATGTTTGTGAAAGAAAAAAATCATACGAGTGGTTGTCAAGGGTAATACTAATTTGGTTTTACTAGGCCGCTTTAACATTTTTCCAGACGCGTTGATGGATGAGCTTTTATGGTTGATTATCGTTGCCCTAAAAGTACTATATCTGAGAAATATTTCTTCGATTGTCCCAAAACTCATAGAATATTTAAGTTCAGTGATATAAAACGTTCCCATAAAGTTTCATCAAGATCGGGGTAGCCGTTTGCCCAGGCGCGGAACAAATTTTACGAACATTTCGCATTTTAAATTGAAAAAATCGTAAAGTACGATATTCATAGAAAATTTTTTCAATTGTACCTTAAAACTTAACAGATCTAATTTAAGAGATTAAGAAGGCCCCAATTTACGGTAGAGAGCGAACAAACTGTCAAAAAAAGCTATTTTTAGGATAAATAAAATTGAAGTCTTTGCTTCGTTGTTCATCTAATAAAGAAGCTTGGCTAAAGCTCAGTTCAGAGATTTTGAAGTTGACACACATGCTATCATGATCGGTCTAGACGTTTGACTGGAATCGTGCGAACAAACAGGTGAAACAATAAAGCAAACAAACAACGATACTTTTTCTCCAGTGTCGCTTCATCACTCGTTACGCTCATTGAATTACTTCAAGCTGAAAATGTTCTTTCTTCCTTAAAATAATTTCTTGTTACTCTGGCACAAAACACTTCTCGTCATTCGTTGAGAGATGAACCAGCGCTTGAAGTTCTAACACGGAACAAGACGTCTTCTCATGTACAAGTTTTTCTCGTAATAAAAACCAATCTTCGTCCTCTCCTAATGGATGACTTTTCTCTGAACAAACAGCCAAACAAAAAACTTCCCCAACTCGAATGTCACAGTCTTGACAACGTCCAGGCTGGCACGTCGTCAAACTGAAAGCACATACTTTTTAGCGCCATTACATTTCCGCCGTATAATCTGAAATCACCTCGTCTTTTTCGTCTTCTCGTATTCTCCTCGCACCGCGCGACGTCGGATCTGTAACCCGTCTGGGGTGGAATAGGTTTGAATATTTCCTACCCCACCTCCGAGGATCTTATCGGCGTGTTGTCAATAACAGATGGTCGGCGTTATTAGGGCAGATAAATCTAGATCACACTTCACCCTACCGACATCTAATATAAATCAAGAGGTGGTCGGGATCCTATTTATCACATCAACTCTTTTGGGCTAAACCGACAGTGTTGGATCGAGTGCTAAGCGCTTGACTCTTAGTCGGGAGGTCCCTGGTTCGAATCCCGTAGTGAACGATAATGCTAACTGAAGGTTTTCCTCAGTCGTTAATGCGAATGCAAGAGATTGAGTTCTCTTAAACAGCCCTCGGACATCCCTTCACAATTGTCTTATTTTCAATGCCGACTTCTGAAGACACATCACATCAGAAAAATAAAATATTTTTGCCCTTAGCTTGCTACTTTCATGTTTCAAGGGACCGAAACTCCCACATCAGAAACAGTTTTTTGTCCGTCCGTCTGTCTGTCTGTCTGTGCGTGTGTCACGTCTACGATAGAACCCAGAACATGACCTCCGATTGAAATGCGTTATTTTGCTAGTATCGTCTTTCTACAAGGATGATACAGAAAGTTTTTGGTGACCCTTAGGATAATAAAAGGGCAACGAACTAACCCCCCATAAAGTTATAGAATACATGTACCCGGCACCTCCACCAAAACAAGAACAAGTTAGGAACAATCTTAAGAGAGAATGGGACACATTTGGCAGTGAGCAAACAACTATTCGCTCGGCCAAGAAGCATCTGACGTATATGATACTTGGCAAAGTTGTCACTAAAGCGTACATGGACAGCCCTGCTGTCGTAGATTTTTTAAATTTCTGTCTTAATCAGCCAGAAAAAAAGGCGAATATAGTCAATTTTGGTGTTTTTAACAAAATCAAAATTCGTAAAAATGTATTTATTTTTTATAAATCATTTTAAAACAAAATTTGGAAATGTGTTACTGCAGAGCCCTATATTTCCACTTTCTCGACATATGTTCAAAATTTCAAACACCTGTGATGTCAGTCGGCCGAGCGAACAGCAATTGGCCTTAAACGCATGTGCTATACTCTCTTAAATACTTTTCTTTGTTTTAAGAACCCGGCGCCTCCACCAAAACCGTTTTATTTTTTAATTCTCCTTCTTCGACGACCTGTTGATTAAGTAGCTTCGCTCCCTATTTTCGTTACTCATGTTTGTTTTTGTGTTGTGTTTTGCGTGTTTTTAACAATCCTATAAAAAAATAACCGGATTAAGGTTAAATAATTATTTTTTGTTTTTTTGTTCAGACTTTATTTAGAATTGACGTGAATGGAAAATAGCTACTCGATGTCAGTTGAGACGTATAGACCGCGCCTGCACCACCATCATTAGACCTCCCTTCTTACTATTCATGCCGCAGTCCCAACTCCGCCACCGCTAGCCTGATACCTGGGTGAATACATAACCTACATCTACAGGTCGTTAGGAGAGCAATGCAGGCCAACAGTTGTTCGGTTTACGACAATGTGCTGTTATAAGCTTCACTCGACTGCGGTTTAGCTCGTGATGTTTCCTAGCGACCTCGTTATATGTTATGATCGCATTGTAATGCCCGCTTTAATAGTGTGTCTCTTGTTGTGAATTATGGTTCACCGCTAGAATAGTTTACTGTTTAGTGTTCATAAAACGTGGAGGCGTTGTCTTACAAAGACAACGTCTTCTTTAGGACCTCATAAGGGTACTTGCTAAACTTTCTGTCATATCAAGACGGCCACCGCTAATATGATTGAACTTGAAGAAAGTGATTATTATATATAATTGGATGAGCGAAGCGAAGACTTCAATTTCACTGACCCCCAAAAAATTTAGCTCGGGTGTTTTTTTTTTTTTTTGTCTGTTTGTTAACTCTCTACCAGGCAAACGGCATATCCGATCTTGATGAAAATTTGCCAGGACCTTGGAAATCTTTGAGCTTAGAGGTGTATTGTTTTTGGGTACAATCGAAGAAATATTTCTCATGAATATCGTACTTTTACGATTTTTTTTCGATTTTTGGTGCGATATTTTCGTGACATTTGGGCCAATTCTGACCAAACGGGTGGGGCTACAACGTTCATATTATACATGGACATTAAGGTTATGGTGATGGAGTACCTTTCGAAAGAAAAATTTGAAAAAGTTATCCAGAATCCATAGAAATAAAGCTTTTAAATATAAGTTTTTTACGGTAAATAATACCAATTGACAGTAACAAAAGAAACTTGACAACAATCAGCTACAATGCGTCGGCAGCAAAACTAAGAACTTGCAAAAGTAAAGATATCCCATGCAAACTTAAATTTTTAAAAAGCTCATCCATCAACGCGGCGGGACTTTAGCGTTTTCCTAGTATTTAAATATAATATATTTAATTTTTTTCCACTAATAGGCTTAGCAGAAAGGTTGGCAGAAAACGGCAGTATGCCCCAAGCACAAAGTGTCTGCCAGCCTCTACACAACAAACTGTGATAATAAACAAGCACTTATAAAACATATATAATATAAAATATTAATATATAATATATAATAAAAAATATATAATAAATAATATATAATATATAATATATAACAATAAATCAGTATTGTAAAATGTAGTACGACGTATAACTTCAATTTATTTTTAACAAAGTTCTGGCTTAACATAAAAGTAAAGGACACAATATAACAATTATAATTAATTAGCATGAATATTTACATTATGTTAATGATATCTATAAGGCTTTGTTTCAAATTGTTGTTTAATGGTATTCTAAAAATTAAAAAACGTGCAATACTTATTTCTTAACACAAAATATCAGAGAATGAACTTTTTTCGTGACTTACATTTTATAAGTTACATAGTAATCCAATGATTAATCTCTGCACAAATAGGTGCATAGTTATCAATATATTATTTTCAACGAACGATTGTACCACTAATAAAGTTACGAACTAGAGAAAAAATCCCAGGCCTTTGTTCTACAAAAGACACACTGAATTAAAATTGTCGCAAAAATATATAATACAGACCTTCCACTCATAAAAAACGCTGATTTTCATTTTTATCAAAGTTTCATTTAGACAGCGGTAATCCACTGGGAGACGTAATAAGTGAGAATAATTTCCTCCCGGCCATGCAGCAGACCCGGATAGTTTAGTTTACGACTCCACACGGAATATGCGGTATTCGTTCGGAAGCAATCTCACTGTAAAATATGTAAATTAACAACTTGATGTCGTAATATAATATATCAGACAGGAAGAGAAACGTTTTATGGTTACGACTTCATACACTTTAGTTAGGTCTGCTATAGCTTACTCGCAACGCGTCTCCCAAGCCTGGTATTGATTGGAAAAACTAACACTAAGAAACTATAATAAACAACTTTGAGAGAAACTTTGAAATAAGTTTTTAAAAGTTTTCCCGTCCAATCATGTTGGCGTAATTAAAGTGAGATCGTACAAAAGTACATACAAACTTTGTGAATGATTTAATTAAGTTGCTAGGAACATCTAATGACGTCGATATGAGCTGTATACAACTAGGATGTTCATAAAAGATGGATGAGATTCATAATATTAGCTGCAGTACAGGGTGCTAAGGGTGAGAGGTATAAGGGTCAGGATAATAGGAACGTATGGGTGTTGAGTTTGCTTCTCATAAATGGATTTAATATCAAATACTGTTGTGGGTAAATATTGAAGTTTCTGCAAATCAAACTTTTAAATTAGTTTTGAATAATCACATTTCTTTCCATCTTCACGTTATTTCACAACTTTTATAGTTTGATTTAGTATTTCATTTTGTAGTTACAAATCGATAAATAACATTTGTATTAATAATATTATATGTCATTGTCAATAATCTGCAATATCCAGCTAATTAAAAGATATGAATAATATATATCGCGCAATACATGTTTGTTATTAAAAACATTTTCGTAAGGTTGCTCGCTAGAGTTATCAGTTTTTAAATATAGATAAATAAATAAATAAATTCGTATATTCAGTCCACCAACTCCGTCACATAACTGATTTTCAGTGTGGGACAGTAATTTAAAGCCGCCCAAGCCAACTCAACAATGACCAACTAGAGACCGGCATATCGGAGTATGAAACACCGATCAATCAAGCCGGTCACGATTCCACCCGCGGAAAGTGCCAGAATCAACAAGGCTGATTCGAAAAACTTTAGAATCTTTTATGTGCCTCGTTTCTAGGACGGCTCAAAAGTCACCGTTTACAAATTTCTAAGCCAAGAACGGATGGACTTGAGTCCACGTCAGAAGGAAGAAGAAAATCATTTGATTACAACGGGAATCAAACCCTGGACCTTCTGCATTGGAAGCAGAGACGCTTACCGCAAGACCAACGAGCCTCACCAGGTGTGACCGTCTTTAGTTGACTAACTAGCTTTCAGTCAGGACTGCCGGTAGTGAGATGAGAACCCGTGACCTGAATCAGTTATTAACCCAAGTAGTAATTTTAAAAACATTTAACTTAAGGGGAATCCCTAGACCCAAATATGATTTCTTAAGAATGCATAAAGCCGTCTGAAAAGTAAGTAGAATGTAAGAGGGGCTTAATAAAAGAGCGGATAATTTTTTTGAATTTTTTTTGACGGGACATAACCTCAGAATCAACAATTGTATTCAAATTACTGGAATCAGTTGCTCAAGTTCAAAATTGAATTTTTAGCAGCGGTTTTTTGTATATTATTTCTACACTCCTTTATCTACAACCTAAATAAAAGTATTTTTGTATTTATATGGTTTGTTGCGTTGCACATTTTTTTTCGCCTGCCGGTACAATTTCAAATTTTGTATCGTTTAACGGAAAAAATTGTGCAATGCCTGAAATCATATAAAACCAATAATACTTATATTTAGGTTGTAGATAAAGGAGTGGAAAAATAATATACAAAAACCGCTGCTAAAAATTCAATTTTGAACTTGAGCAACTGATTCCAGTAATTTGAATAAAATTGTTGATTCTGAGGTTATGTAAAGTCAAAAAATTTCAAAAAAATTATCCGCTCTTTTATTAAGCCCCTCTTACATTCTACTTACTTTTCAGACGTCTTTACTGCATTCTTTAGAAATCATGTTTGGGTCCTAGGGATTCCCCTTAAGAGGTGATGGTGTCCTCTCAGACGTCTTTACTGCATTCTTTAGAAATCATGTTTGGGTCTAGGGATTCCCCTTAAGCCCCTCTTACATTCTACTTACTTTTCAGACGTCTTACTGCATTCTTTAAAATCATATTTGGGTCTAGGGATTCCCCTTAAGCCCTCTTACATTCTACTTACTTTCAGACGTCTTTACTGCATTCTTTAGAAATCATATTTGGGTCTAGGGATTCCCCTTAACCGTTAATGTAAACACAACATATTAATTTTAATCGTGGAATAAAGGGAAGTTAAATGTTCGATTACTAATAAAATGCGACGAACAATAATTAACATCATTATATTCTGTCTTGTGGACATACGTATTACATGAGAACATGACTAGTGCGCCAAGTAATTAATTATTTGTAAGGTTACATAGAAAATGGCTTCTGGAAATTCTATTCTCATATAATAAAGTTCTCTGAAAGTATGTTTGTAAATAATTAACTGAGCAAACATCGCTTGTAACTGGCAACGTTGTAACTGATGGCAGGTGAGCCTCGGCGATAACAGCACGAGGCTCGGAGCAACTATTTGTATTTCATTAAAACTTGTATCGAGGACTTGAGCTGGGAAGCCAAACACTAACACGGAACAGTCTTGGGTTATACAAGCGAGGGTACTGGAGGAGGCCAACTTAAACTACCCTCAAATACCTCGTTTGGCTACCTAATTATGATATTTTTTGATTCAAAACTATTGTTCTTAGTCATGAAATAACTTTTCAAATCAAGGATTAAAATAAACTCAAAATTAAATGTTTTTTTCCTCTCTTATTGGTATTGTCAATTTCAAATTTCCCGCAAAAATTACTGCCAACTTCGGAGTCAGTATTTCGATGATCATCCGTATGCAACTTGTTGCATCTTTTACATCATCTTTTAACATTCTAGTTAATCGAAACCTCTACATAAATCAGCTGTTTTTAAATTATTTTGGGCGCAGTTAAATGGCGAATATCGCTGGTTCTAGAGAACTGTCATGAGTTGTTACTTCCTTACCGGTAGCGACAGTGCTGCGATCTCTCGGCAGTGGCAATCTTAACTGAATCCAACTCTACCTGATTGCAAGGAACCCGACTATTTGTTGCTATATCGAGTGAGTGGGTGTAAAGGAGGAAAAGGGGAAGAGGGAGTAGGGGGGGGGTTACATCAATTAACTAAAATAGTCACGAACGTCCCGAGCGAAATGTGTCAAGAGCAGTAAATGTGATTGGAAGAAATCGAAAAGTGGTTATCAATGTTGTAGTTTCCACGTATTTGTCCGAGTCGTGATGTGCGTGGGAAATACCCCCCCCTCCCCCCCCCACCCCCTCGTACGCCCCACTTTCCCCTCTGTTTACACACAAACATTGACACAGCGCTAAAGTAACATGGATTGTCAACAAAGAGATGATTCTAAAAATGGTAGAGTTACTTCAAATATAAAACCCTTCACATGTGCGTTGAAAGACTCTTGTGAGAATTAACGTGAAACTATATAACAAAATTTCATTACCTTTTTAATATTAATTTGAATGTGTCATTTATTATTTCGTTAATTATTGTGACACAGTATGAAATTGTTTTCTTTGAATATTAAAAGCAAGAAAGCAAGAAGCTTAGATGGTGTATAGGCCTATGTGGAAAAGTGATATGAGGTTACACGTATACAAGCAAGGTATATTGATTGCATACACTTTTTTTAACACACAAACACAAAAAAAGTAAATAGTTAAATACAAATTAGTCATAAAATCCCCTATCCGTTATTGCGTCTTCAGCGTTTTTTAGTCGCGTTGGTGTATAAGCATTTTAAGTGCATTAAGCTATCTTCACTAACGCTTAATATTTTAGTTAGTTTTTACTAAAGTTAAAAATTGAATTTTTTAAATTGTACTGTTACCAATCAACAATACAAGGCTGAACAGATATTAAAAATTTCCTGAAATATTTTGTATACTTGACAGTCTATCTCGTATTGAAAAATGATAACTGTGATGCCCAAATAACCTTTTAACTGTATAGTTTGGCATTGACTACGAGCTAGTACAATAATCAGCCTCGATCAAGAGAAATAACATAAATAATGACATATTTAAACATTAAAAGCCCCTCATTAATCTACGGGCATCAAAGTTTTTTTGGTATTTTAAAACGTGCTAGTGAATCAAGGAGGATATCTGCCCAGAAAACCGCGTATTTGCCTTTCAACCCCTGCATGTTGTGATGAGCTGCCCAAACAGAATTGTTCATATTAACAACCAGGTTATTACTGCTACGAAGCTTACAGGTATTCATTAAACCAGTGAACTCGTAGCTCAGAGCGAATCCCTGTTTGTGTTGTGTGGAAATAATGAAAGGTTAACAAATCGTTAATTGGACTCTTTGAAACAGTGCAAGGATTTAATTAGTGTTATCATGCGATACGTAGAACATTCCCTATCCCTGTTTGCTTCGATCCAGGGATTAACCTGGATCCGTGAAACATCCCTGGGGTTTGTTGGGGTAGCACGTTGTTTATGTCGTCTTCTGATGCAGGAGGTCCAGGGTTCGAGTCCTGACTTTGGAAACTGTTAAGTTTTAATTAATTCTGGAATAAACGTTAATCCTTTGTAACAGATATTTAGTAGGGGCTTATCGGTAAGTTGGAGCAGCTGGTAAAAATAGCTGTCATTGAAAATCATTTTTGGTTTTGAGTGTTTGACAATCAGATCGGACTTGATTGACATCATAACCAGTTTGAATATGTTTTGAATTAAGTGAAACAATATAGGCCCTAGAGTAATACATGGCATTAACTTTTAGTTACATGTTCATACATTTATAGGGTTCAAATTTAGTTTCTATACTGCCTTTTTACAAAGTCGGCTCAAAATTTACAGTAAACAAAAGGTTCACACAAGGTTCAACTCGGAACCTTCAACAATCTACATTGTTCTCAGGAATAAACTCACCAGCCGATGATACATTGAAGCTTGACGAATATCCTTTGGTATTTAACACGTGTGAGAAGTTTAGGATAGGCGATAAATTACGTCATTAAACTATTCTACGACGTTACACACTGGTGTTATATCTTGTTTTAGGAGTTGTCTGGTTTTAATAACTTCTTGGAAAACGTAACTTTGTTAATTACCAATAAAGCAAATATTAATTCCGGACGCTTCTAGCTACTGGAGCAGCAGCTGCTGCAAGGGGGCGATAAAGACCGCGTCTCAAGTCACGTGGAAAACTCTTGACGTTAATTAAAACTTGTACCGTGAGAGTCTGTCAAGAAATGCGAACAATAAGATTCCTTCATTCCCGTAGTTTGCAGGAGAAGAAGAAGTGGTCCTGAACTTGATCAAGTTTATTAATTAGTTATCAGTTGGACTAGTTTTGGTTCAGAGATTCTACATTCGGGGATAATTGGATAATTCAAACGTCTAGTCGTTGACATCATGTCACGCTGAAGTAGTGGTGCGTGGTAGGGTCGGGTACTTAAAGTGGTGAAGAGGAGAGTTAGAAAAGAGTAAAAGAGAAGAGATAAAAAGAGAAGATAGTCAAAAGTGGTATCAAAAATAGTACCCGATTTTCGAGAAACTAAAAAAAATATTTCTGTGTTAGTTATTTAATATTTGTACAGTTTAGATGATATATTTTGTTTTAAAATTAAGTGGATGCATCTCTTCATTGTTACAAAACAACGCTTTAATTATAAAGAGTTATACCCACTAGTGTTTTTATAAAATAAAATATTATAGGGTTTTGGTGGAGGTGCCGGTCCAGACAATAAACTTATATGGCTGCCACAAAATTCTATTCAATAAAAATAATATAGATCATGGAAAGTGAATTGGTAGGAAATCATTACGCAAGATCCTTCCCAATTACATATTACATATTCACATATTATAGTATTACAATGGCCGTCTTTTTCCTAGCCGACCCGACCCTACTTTCAAGGGGTTTTAACAGTCTGGTCATAGTCCTGCGCCGAAGTCATTCTCTGCAAAATACATACTTTTTACATTTTCTGTTCTTTTGTTAATTCAACGTTGTCATATTTTATTTCGAAATTTTATTTCTTATTTTCTCTTTCTGGAGTAACGTAATTTTAATATTGAATACATTTTGTCAAAGGAAACGTAATAATACGAACCATCATATTAATTTAGTTTTGGTCTCTACCAATATGTATCTGGTTACGAGAATTTGACCTAGTTTGCTAGATTACCTTTTCAATGTTTTACTTGCAGCAGAAATGCTTTGAAAAACCAGATATATTGGACTTTTGAACTTGAACATCATAGTGAATACTATTTGCAAACTACATGCAGCAGTGTTGAAAACAATACGTGTGCGAACAGAATGGAAGAGAGCACTGGGGCTGTAGGTATAAACAAAGGTGTGCCTTAACGTAAAAACCCGTTACGCATGGTGCACAATCCCGCATCGAAGCCAATGGACACGGGTTAGAATATACAATAAAAATCAGGCCTCACTCACAATCTTTCGAAAAGCATTAATCACAATTAACGTGAATGAACGAACTTTAATTTTTACTGTTCCTCGATGAATATCAATGATATACATTTCCCGTTTATTTTAGTAATCAAAATTAGCAGTTTCTTGTGCTTAACCAGATTTGCATGATGGTAGAAGTAAAATGTTTCTTCAATCATCAAACATTAATAAACACAAAATAAACAGAAGAACTTAACTTGACGATATTATAAAAATTTGATCTACCGATAGTTCTAGCAGAAGTGATTGAGGCACACGTATGTGTGTGTGTAGGCTAACTAGCGACATGATATAGCAAGTCATCACCTCTAAATCTTCACTGAGCGATAGATGCACTTGAACTGTTTAATTACTCCGTCATAAACATGAGAGCAAGTGTGGTCTGGCCTGGTAGGTGGAAGAACCATCTCAGATAGGATAAGTTTTAATGCAACGTTATAACAAAGCCATAACCGAGACGTTTATAGCGTCCAATCAGCAACTCGACAGAAGTTTGAAACGACTGAGACACAATTGTTCAACCACTTTAATGAATTGTTTTATCGTCGGTATGTGACGGCGTAAACTTGTTTTTCTGATCTAACTTGAACATTCAGTGTCAATGTTACGTGTTTTGATAAGTGAGGTAAATAACGTGTGACATTAAGTGGAAATGTTTTTTGTGGACATGAATATTTTTATTATTTATCATTTTATTCAGTATGACATAATTAAAAAGCATTATCTGTTGGTGACATCTGTCATTCATTGATGTACATACGTCGGCTTTGTGTTTGTTGTTTTATTGTCGCTCTGCAGGGTTATGTTATAAATTGACTTGTTTAGTGCTGCAAACGCCCGCAGGAAATGCTGGGACATGAGGTAATGGATCAACATCATAATTTATATAGTTAACGTAACAACGAATTACATTAAACCCGTTCTATTTTTGTTCGCATATATATCATTATAATAGTTAATGTGCATGATCATCTAATATTTACATCCTGTTACCCCTTTTCACCCCTTAAGCCTCCAATTAACAACTCAAAAATGTGATTGTGAGTGTTGTTCACAACGCATGTCAATATAAGGGAACGAATCAACATTTTCGAATAATGTCTACTTTTCTAAATTTTTAATTTACTAGAAATTAAATTCACCAGTTTGGTGGCCTGTTTACGGTCAGTGTCTAAAAAAATAAAAAATTTAAAATGTATGGTCTAGCCACGACACAGATGTTAATCAAACGATGGCGTATTAGCCTAACGCCATAAGACTATCATTAGAGCGCGGGTGTACCCTGCATTGGCCTTTCTGCACTATGGGCAGGATAAGTACAATAAATAATAACGATTCAAAGAGCTATAGAATAAACTTACATTCCGCATGAATCCCGGTTTCTCCAAGCTCATCCAACAGTCTTAATATTTTATACAATGTTGATTATCTCACTCTTCCTATATTAAACAATAATTGTGATGAAGACTTTTGATGCTCTCCGTCTCATAGTAATTTAGCACCGCGGACGGCTTAAGGCTATTCGATCGCGTTATTTCTATTTTCCCAAATATGCTACCAAGTCAAAATATAGTCCATCCTTACAAAAAGCAACCTGACTCTTTTATAAAAACAAAACTTCTTTTTTCAAAATTTTATTTTCTGGCACACGGCTAATATCGCCAGTTCAAAAAAATTCAAACTTCAAATCGTCCAAGCACACCATTTAACGTAGGGAGTTGTTTTTGTTACATTAATTTTAAACTGGTATTCTAGAGGCTGACAAGAGAAAACAATTGTTTTTCAAATAGTCTTTCCTGAATTTTTTTTCGTTTGGTGGTACAAATCGGCACAGAAAAAAAGAAAGAAAGAAAGAAAGAACAAAAGAACCTGATCAAAGAATGTAATATCGGTATTGAATTGTTTGATTGACTGAGTAGCGTCGTCCTTGTTGTTTGTGTTTGCCTGGCGCCTGTCAAGCCCTGCTAGTGCACCGGACAGGTAGCCAGCGGGGCGGACACAAGGTCAGTGGGCCGACAGTGATGCCGTGTCACCACTTCAAAGAAAACAGGCCAGATTGATTCCGAGTCAGTCGAACTAGGTGGAAACTTTCAGCGCGGTCGCTTTGAAGCTGGCTTCATGCACAGTGACCAGGGCTGACCCAGGCCTTGAGCTGTGTGACCTTGGTTGCTGGTTCACCAATAAACAACATAGCAAGCTCCACGTGTGTGATGTAGGCATCGGATTAAAGAAATAAATATTAAATAAAATACATTATGTAAAAAACTCAAATGTAAATATATCTTCTTTGATGCAAAAAAGCCAACAATGCTTTACAAAGGACAAATAGAAAACTATGGCGAGCATTATGGTATACAATTGTTATTAAATTAGAAGAAATATTTTTTAAAAAGGGAAAATATATATGAGTAATGTCAGAATCTGAACGGAAGGCACCTAGGCCTAATAGGTTAAAGAATGTTTTAGAGAGGTGACGAGGATCGCCAGTGTGCCCCGATTTTTCTTCATGACCCACGTTGCATTTTACTTAATAGAATATTGTTGAAAGCCGCCATTTTACTATGCAGAATACCATTGATATCCGCCATTTTACTTAGTAGAATATTGTTCATAGGCGCCATTTTGTTGTCCGCCATGCACAGAACGGCTTCTCTTTCGCGTGTGCCAAGAAAAGGATTTCGAGGAAATAATCTCATGTAAATTGTTTCAGCCACGCCCGCTAAATAATTATATAATAACATTCGTAAATGAATCAGATTACACTGGCATACCGTAAATGTTGCTGTAGATAATATGATTTACCGCCTAAAGCTTCTACTGTTCGGATTACATTCCACCAATGTTGATACAGATGAAATTAATTACATTGCCACCTCGTTTTTATTCCTACGCTTGTGTAATCGGATATTGTTTTATTTAAATTCCAGTCGTTATTTATCTGAGTATATAGGTTTATGTTGGCTAACCTCTCCGAAGCAAGGTGCGATATGTTATGTTTTCATTGTCGACTGTGGAAAGCAGGTTAAATACGTCGTTACATTAGCCAAAGCATGTTCTCTGTGCTGCAACTGCAACCATTTATAAGGCACAACAATAGCTAATGTCATTAGGTATCGTAATATGGAATGCTAAACTATTATATTACACGGATTATATAAATGTTTAATATGAAGAAGTAAAATATGCCTTAACGAGTATTGTTAAAAATAAATATAACACTTAAATTTGTTCCAATGGTGATAATAATTTAATTGAGTAGTTCCGCTCCCAAACGTGGAATAATTGTCATAGCTAAGAAGCTTTTTTCTTTAATATTAATTAATTTAAGTATTGAAGAATTATTAACTTCAGATTGATTTAAAAAAGTGAATTTTCGAATTTTCGCTAAGCAGTGGAAAGGTCCAAGGGTTTATATGGACTTAGATCAAAATATTTTGTAATAATCTGATTGTAAGAGTTGATACTTTTGAATATATTTTGTTTGATACTAGTTAGGTACTTGTCAAACATGAATATCACATTCTTTGTAATGAGAAATGAATAAAAGAATATACATTTCTCTCCGAATAGATGATAAAGAGTATTCGGCGTTGTAGCCTGGTGTCCAGTGCTCATACTAAGAGCGAGTTCCTTCAGAGAAGCCTGGTCGCAGCTGGTTACAACGCATCGTGTTGTGTGGGTGTGGGTGTGGGTGTGGGTGTGGGTTGGGTGTGGGTGTGGGTGTGGGTGTGGGTGTGGGTGTGGGTGTGGGTGTGGGTGTGGGTGTGGGTGTGGGTGTGGGTGTGGGTGTGGGTGTGGGTGTGGGTGTGGGTGTGGACCCACTAATAGCTCTAGAGCTACGCTGAGAGGAAACTGTTAAAAAGAACGTGCGACATGCGATCACTCACAAGAATTCCGTACATTACAACACGTAGAGTTGTACCAGGTGCAACTTGGGAAATTGCTTTAAAGTGTTAATTCAATGATTCATTGTATATTCGACATATTTTTCATTCGATATCAGAGAAAACATAAAGCTTTTAGCTTTTTTTTGACATTTGACATTTTAACTTCCATAAGTTCAACATGACAAAGGCATGTACATACATCTTGTACATTAATAAGTAAGGGCTGAACAAAACAGCACGAGTATTTCAATTTTTGTTTTATACGAGAGTATCTACTAACAACTAACTTACTACAAGACATACTATAACTTTGTGCGACCTGATGAGCAACAAAAATGGCTACGATAGGCGGATAGGAAAAAATCACGCATTTTTCAACGCCTTTACCGATCAAAAAGTTTGTACGGGGTAAAATGCCAATAATTGGGTAGCTAAAAGCTTTTTGTCAGCCACGAAACGGTAGGCCTACTTATGTTTTTATTTATATTTAGTTATCATAATGTGCTATAGAATATTTTGTATCTAGGCTAAGAAGGCTACATATGATGGCATATGGCCCATAACTATAATTTATAACACAAGCTACTAGATTAGCAATTTATACTTACTAAGGTTTATCTTTTATCTTTTCATATGAAATCTGAGCAAGATTAAAATACGTACATTATTAAGATGTTATGAAATAGACTGTAATGAAATACTAACTATGATAGAATATAAATTACAGAGTAAAAGTAACAACATTGTTAAAACGACAGTTTGTGTGTTCATCTTGATAAAATTGGACGTGTAGAAACTAGAAGTCTCCTAAAGAAAGCTTCAGCATGTTGACACGGATGTGACGCTAGGTAAACCAGCTGCTATCACTGTAGAGCAGGTGTCAACATGGGGAAAGCAATATGTGTCCGCTTGACGACGCCTTGACGTGATTAAACGTCACTCTATGTGACTGACTGAGCGACTACAACGAGTTAATATTAGGAGTTGAGTTCTTATCAGTCCAATATGTACAACAACATACCAGTACAATAATAGAATTACGAGTTGAGTACATTTTACAAATATAGGCGATTAATGGTGTGATAAATATAGATACAATTATACACTCTTTGATTAACTTTGGTCTATGTCATACATACAGCGAACGATAAAAGTTCGTCAAGACATCTTAATCATTCTGTTTGAAACTCGAGCTTGACCTGTTCACACGTTCCACACGTGTTGTTACAGATTATTCTGGTTAAAAATAAAGGGCGCGCCGAGCGTTAGGTGCTCTAGCCTAGAGGGAGTTCACGTTGTGGTCGTCATCGTCTTTGTTATCGTGTGTATTGTCACTGTCGTCGTAAAAGAGGTCGTCAAGTGGAGAGAAGGGGTAACCGACAACGACTGCCAGAGCTCGCCTCTAGTTTCAGGGAGTAATATACTCCCCTACTAACTAAAACTATCATACCGACAGTGTTGGCTCGAGCGCTTGCGCGCGACTCTGATTCGGGAGGTCCCGGGTTCCAATCCCGTCGAGACCGGCAATCCTGACTGAAGGTTTTTTCCGAGGTTTTCCTTAGTCGTTATGCGAATGCAAGGGATTGAGTCCTCTTAAATAGCCCTCGGACATCCCTTCACAATTGTCCTATCCGCAATATACCTAGTTAGTCACCTGAAGAGGGTCACACCGGTTAAATCCGATGTGTATACCCTACAGAGGGCATCCTACAAAAATTTATTTTTTATAACTGTCATATGTTGCGTATAATAAATGAACTCTCCTAGTGTTCACCCCCGCTTATCTTCACAACAGCCCGTGCACCGGACGTGGCGCACGTTGATGATACACCACTGCCAGAGCTCGCCTCTAGTTCCAGGGAGTAACAAACTCCCCTACATATGTTGCGTTTAAATGAGCTCCAGCTGCAACTCTCCTAGTCTTCACCCCCGCTTATCTTCACAACCACCGGACGTGGCGCACACTGATGATACACACATCAACAGCGCGGGTCATTGCGAACCACGTTCTGTTATTTATGTCTTCATTTCCCCCCACAACCTCGAGCGTACAACGTGAGCTGTTATCTCGTATTATTATTCCACTCTTCCCAGCTTATCGCGAGGACCACGTTACTGCAGCGGTGGCTTCTGCGCGGTAAATAGTTAACGTCATGTGACATTTTAAAAATGAATAGTATTTCTAACGAATTTTATCTTTGCACCCTCAGAAATAATACATTTGCTTGGAAAAGAGGTCTGCAAGGCAATGCTAAAAGCCATTCTGAAGTCTGAACATTAATGCAAGTCATATGTGATAGAATATTTAATACATAAAGAAAGAACATATCGTAACAGTTAAAGAGTCAGAACTCATTCTGAACACGAAAGTATAGGCTCTAAGATGAAAATTGTATGAAAGGTCCGTATGGAGTATCGTTAGTGGGATATTTTCTATGGCGTTCAAAACATTGTAATCAACGCAACGGTACAAGGGTTTATTTTTAACTCCATTGAAAAGTTCCCAGTGCAAATTAAATTTTAATCTGATGATTTTTAACTTTTGCAATTTAAACCTATTGGTATAATATTATGTAAAAAGTGGCTTGAGATATTTAATGGTATGTATGGGTATACATTAAATAAATTCGTTGTAACAAATATAAACAGTTAAATAATCGTTACTAGACCTACCACATACTGAAGTAGGTAGTCAAAAATTATTTATTGTTTTCATTAAAACTAGAAAACAAAATGTACACAATTGGTTAAAACGCAATGTTCAAATGTGTTCCTGATCCAAAGGACTCTAGTTTCCACAACATATATTTTTCTATACACAGCTTTGAAAACAGAATTAAATTTATTGAGCAGCCCATTAGATTGTTTCTATCTCGCTTGGGTCAACACCATAGATCCTAATACACCCCAGTCAATACTGTCGTCCTAAGCCTGTTAGCTTGTACTCTCGAGCGAGCCGGGCCGCTATCAGGGCCCATCAATTACCCCCAGGCATTGATAAAGTATTTCAATTTGAATCTGCCTGGCTATATTTCCGAGTTAGCCGGCGCGTAATGACTCACTTTCTCACTCGAGACACAAAACAGAGTGCGTATAGACGCTCAGCTTGCGACTCCGCGCTCGCTTTTCCGATGCGACTAGAGGTGATTTATTGTGTTTTGTCCGGTGGCATTATCGGGACATTTTACAAAGAACAGGCTAGATGGATGTGAGTGTGATGTGCGTGTACGTGAACGTGTAGTCAACACGCATTTGTTTTAGGCATATTTCAACAATCAAGTTTCAGTTTTGGTGGAGGTGCCGGGTCTCTCTCTTTTTTTTTAACTTTTTGTATATCTATTCAGAAAAAAACAACATTTTAACTTTAAACATCACGGGCATGTCGTACCATACATGTGTGTGCGTGTGCGTGTGCGTGTGCGTGTGGGTGTAATTAAACCACTGATCTAAATGCGTTCATTTTAGTCATGTTTTAATAATAATTTCAGTTTTGGTGGAGGTGCCGGGTCTCTCTCCTTTTTAACAAACTTGATTAAATTTATTCAGAAAAAAACCATAACTATCTACTTCAACAACACAGGCATGTTGCGTGTGCGTGTGCGTGTGCGAGTGCGTGTGCGTGTGCGTGTGCGTGTTGCGTGTGCGTGTGCGTGTAGTTACGCCACTGATCTAAATGCGTTCATTTTAGTCATGTTTTAATAATAATTTCAGTTTTGGTGGAGGTGCCGGGTCTCTCTCCTTTTCAACAAACTTGGATTAAATTTATTCAGAAAAAAACCATAACTATCTATTATTTACTACAATTCAGAAATTTAAAAAAAAAGTCCGCCCCAACCGGGAATCGAACCACAGTTCTAAATTGTAGTAAATAATAACAATTACACCCCGATTTACCAAATCGAGAAACATAATTATCTGACTTCAACAACACAGGTATGTTGCGTGTTTGTGTTTTGTGTTTGTGTTTGTGTTTGTGTTTGTGTTTGTGTTTGTGTTTGTGTTTGTGTTTGTGTTTGTGTTTGTGTTTGTGTTTGTGTTTGTGTTTGTGTTTGTGTTTGTGTGCGTGTGCGTGTGCGTGTGCGTGTGCGTGTGCGTGTGCGTGTGCGTGTGCGTGTGCGTGTGCGTGAGCGCGTAAGCCTCCACTGATTGGAAGTAACTTGATTTGCTCGCAAAAGCTTTTCGAATATTGAATCCGGGAATTAGACAGTGTTTTGTTTGTGGGGTTGTTCGTTCTAGCCCCACAATCGATATCTGTATCGTGTTTGGAGAGAGTCGAGTGTCTGCTGTGGTCGGGGACGTTTCACCGCCTGTGAGAGACCGAACTTGAACCCACCTCACCACCGCCCTGTAAATCCCCTAGCGGAGTTTCGGAGAAACAAAACACTCATTTCACTGTGCTCTACCCGAACTCACTGCCCAATGAATCCTTATTAAACGCATGAATGCATTTAGTACCTACAGAGTCGATAAAGAAGTTTTCCCCTTTGGGGAGGTCCCCTTACTCAAAAGTCAAACACGGAATCTAACGTCCTGCGCGCTGAGAGCGGCTCCAATGTGAAACTAATAAAAGCACTGCACGCTAAATACGGTCAGTAGATTATCGATGTGCAGTGACGCTGAAATCAACAAACAACAGACGAAACGTCAAACTTCAATTTATTTCAATCATATTAGCCCTGGTCCCTAGTCTTTTAAAACGATTTACTTTTGATTTATTATTGTACTATAAAGTGTTGCGCAGGCGTCACTGACATTTTCGTGCAAAATAATTTGAGATATGCCTTGTTCAAGCCTAACGGACGTAAGTGTAGCCTAGGCCCAAGGCCACAATACAGTTTTTAGACGTAAGTACGCCCTAGGCACTCAAATCGAAATCTTGAACAATACATATTGTCGGCCTAGCTCCTAAGCTTAGGTCTACTCCATCAGAAATATCCTAATTAATAAAGAGAGTTTGCTTTATGCCAAAACATTCGCCAACATTTGATCGTATTTAATATTTCGACGTTTCCGCCATTTGTCGTCATCGACTGTTAACTACTAGTAGAAAAGTGACGTACTTTTATTGAAGTAGTTCCAACAATCGTCACACAGAGTCGCGCGGAACGTTAGATTCCCAACGCCAAAAACCGACTTTTTATTTAACCCAGGGCGGTATAGGGAGTTGGAGGACCTCCCCAACGGGGAAACTTCTTTATCGACTCTGGTACCTAAAACGGTATTTGGAAGAAGTCTAATTAGCAAAACACAATCAGTGAATCAGACAAAACGTATGCCAGTTTTCTGACTGTATTCCTTTTGTGTTCCACATATAATCAGGTGTTATCAGTTATCTGTAACTCAACTTTATAGTGTACTTCACATTGCAACTCACTAAGTGCTTCAACTTCTAAGTGCTTTACTTAGTGCTACCAAGTCCAAATATGTGTCATATGTAAAGTATATGCAAGTCAAAACAAAAATTCGACAGTAAAACACAATTTAAATTAGTCTACTATCAGAATTATGTTCTCTTAATAGTTGTTTTAGTTTTTCTGGCGGCTGTAAATTGTTATCATTGTTATTTTTTGTGTTACGTAAGTTTTTATTTTATATTTTTTAGGTCATCGTATCTGTCTTCTAATACACATTATGGTACTCGTATTGTATAGTTGCACAACACAATATAGGCCTACTAACTAAATTATAAAACACCTCTTCTACTAACTTCGTATGTACAACTGAATAAATATTTTACCGTAATCAATCTATCATTTAATCGAGAATCGTGTTACATTTTCTGCCTTGAATAAATCACAGTTTACGACAATCAGAAAACTACTTAAAACTCTCGTATTTCTGCATAGCCAACGGAAAAGTCAAATAACACATTATTCCAGGCGGAAAATCCCCGAAACGCGCACTAAATGGATTTTCCGTCGTACTTCAGGAAAGTTTTCAAGGAGATTTTTTCCTCGACTGATTTCCACAACGAACATTGCATCAGAATTTCCCTCTCTGGAAAAGCCAATTATAATAAGCGATTGCCTCGCCCCCCTCCCATCCACTCCATCTGGTTTAATGGTTCCACCCCCACCCCCCCTGGGCTTAGAAACACGATGTTTTTCAATAGACTAGATGTTTGTGTATAAATAATCTTCCGTGAATATCCTCTTACACGGGCAAAGCTGATTCAGTGAAGGTAGGTAGTTTATTTTCCATCAGAAACCCATATGAAGCGAGAGTTTGGCTGGTAGGGGTGGATAGACACGTGTGTTCAGTATCTCGACACTCGTTCACACATTTCACATTTCTATCGGGGTTGGGGGGGGGGTCCCCGATACCAGACACTGATTAGCCACATTCAGGCACTCATGTTATGCTGTGCTTGGCTTTTATGTTGCATTCGTTCGTCTTCTATCTTCTCGTTTATTTTTCGCACAAGATCTTTTGTTTTTTGACAGTAAAACCAATGATATAACGAAACACTATTAGAAATGTGATTGAAAATATAAAAGAGACTTTTTAGGGTGATCGGTAATTTTTATACTAATAATTAGGCAAACGTTGATTAATTCTTAAAATTGAGTTTTATTGATTGGTTTCCATGTTTTGTTAGGCGGGTTATATAACAATGATAAAGCAACTCATCTCATCTCATTTTGAATTGAAATTAATAATGTTTCTGACTAGTTATTAGTTAAAAACTGATAATCTATGAAAGAGCATTAATGGTGGTGCAATATATTTATACGTATTGAAGGAAATATTTTCAGAAATAATTTATCATAAAACGATTGCTCATTAATCATTATTAAAGTATGTCGTGTTAAATTCATCTCATCGCTCCACGTGTTACTATTAATGGCTTGATGTATTATGTCGTTTTCGTTTAAGGTCTCAAATTTATATTTAAAAAATATTATCTTATTCATTATATTTTATTCAATTCACAAAAGTTTTTAAAATACTATTTTGCTTCAATTAATGATTTTTTTCTCATATAAATATCTTTGGGATAAAAAATGTTTTCCGTTTAACTGCTTGTTAAAAGTTTAAACTTCAACTTTAAAGTTATTTAGGCATTGAAAGCGCGTAACTCCGCTCTGGAAAATATATTTTAGCATAACCCCGTCCAATTTGCCAAGTTTGGTGCTTCAATCAAAAAGTACTCAATCAATGTTATTATTCACTTCACTTACAACATTGTGATTAGTTTCACCCGTTTCAATGTAATTATACTATAAGCACTACAGTAAAACACTACTGATAAATTGTTAATATTTAATATTGGATATGGAAATTGTAATTGTGCTAATAATCCACCTATCCTGCTTGGAACAGTATACTGTGGCTTATCGGTGCCTAAGTAAATAGTAAATGATTATGATCGTGAGTGTTGGCTCAACCAAGGACTCATCCCGAGTTGTTCCTACAGCCAGGTAATACATCAGAGCATCAAACAACTCGACTGTAAGTGCTGTGAGATGTGACGCTCGCCACCTGCACAACACAAAGCTTCTGTTCCGGCCAACCACTGTGCGACGTGGCGGTATGACGGAATATCATAACGGATCGCGGCACTTAGGCCCCACCCCCTCTCACCCCCCGCCACGTCTTCTCGTGCGACAAAGATACGACGCACAGAGCACCCAACATCATCCATCATGAGGCGACAAGAACACAGCTACATCGCACCGAGGCAACAACTCTATATAACACGTCTTCGTCATATCTTACGTTTTCCGTTTTATTTTTCATTTATTTTTTAAATTCGTATTTATTTTTTCTATTTGCTAAAGATACCCATCCCCGGTGGAGGCACTTTTATAATTTCTGTATATAATTCAATCATTACAGCGTATAGTTGCCTACTAATAAATCAAGGTTAAACATGGTATTAGAAGAGTATAATATAAAAGCCTACTGTATAAATGAATATTAGGTAGAAAACCTCATGTATAATCATCACTTTTCTGTAATTGAGCGAGCGTAGCGAGCGTCTCCACTTGACTCTTATGGCTCGAATGTCTGTTTTTTTTTTTTTTTTTTTTTTCTGTTACTGCTTCGATACAGGTCGCACCGTTTCTCTGATTGACCTGAAATTTTGCACACATGTACATACCACCTAGGCGGGTTGCTGTATAGTTTTTGAACAAAATCCGATCATTGGTTATAAAAAATAAAATAAAATAAAATAAATAAAAAAATAAAAATGTACCGATCGTTATGAAATTTTGCAGGGTCAATAAGTACAACATTCTCTCCTATTTTCCAAATTTTCAGCAAAATCGGTCAAGACCTTAAAGACTTATTGGTAATCATAATTCGAAAAATGATGTTAAAAATGAAGGAGGCAGTGAAGATACAAAGATACACTTTAAAGGCATGACGTCAATTAGTACATTGATTGCAAAGATGTTGGAATAGTATAGTGTACAATGTCAATATCCAGTTAGGCCTACACTGTGTGGTGGGCCTTATGGAAATGTCGTACTCGGGTCATGTTGCACGTACCGGTGCTCGCTCAACAACGCGTCCAACTGAGCGTTTTTCCTAGTAATTACTAATTTGTTACCACACAATGTTCGATATGAATTAGTTGTGTCCTGGATGTAGGGTGAGATTTTTACTCAAAACCAAATACCTTTCTGAGCTCTCTGGTTTGCTTAATGCTCCTACTTACGCCATGAATCATTATTCATTACCTGCTCATGCAATGTATAACCTTTGAGTATATAACCAAGGATGGTTATATACTCAAAGGTATAAGACAACAATAGCCCACGAGCCGGCTGTAATCTACATGATTATGACCATAGATACCAGTATAACCCCCCCCCTTGACCACCCCTCTGGCCTTGCAATGCCTCATCCCTGTGGCACGACCCTAACCTAACCTAGATTCATATTATCTCCGCCAGAGTGGTTCACGCGCTGTCTGCGTGATAAGCCGCCTGGTCTTATACTGTCGTCGTCATAACAATTAACTAGGGCTGCTTAGTACCTGGGTCACGTACATCCCGGGTGATATAGTGCGTGAGAGAGAGAGAGAGGATAGTTAGCACGCGGGGGATTCCCAAGGTCATGAAACCGACTATACAATGTTCAGTGTCGAGTAAGCCAGAGTATTGTGGTTGTGTTGTATACCTTCCCTTCCACTCAGAAGATCTCCTGCGAGTATTAAAACTAGTTTGGTTAGTTACGATATCAGGCACCCCCCGCCTCCAACCCCCTCCGGCCAAAGGAGAGCTCGGCCGAAGTGCTTTTTCTTTCCGGGTTGTTCACCCATGGAACGACCTGCCACCCGCCCTTAAAGACTGCCCAGTGAGCCACTTCCCTTCCATGTGCAAGGAGCACTTGTGGGAGAACCAACTACATGTGCCGTGTTAGTTTTGTGATTCAGCAAGGCTCTTCTAGGCACGAGATTTCTTCAAAGATTTTTGAGTGTATAAGTAAAATTTTTGCTAGCGTCGACGTCGTTTCTTGTTGTTGTTGTTGTTGTTGTTGAAGGTAATGACAAAGATAAACAATAAAATAAAATAAATTTAAATCAAATGGTGGAGGTGCCGGGTCTTTAATTTTCAAACTTTCTTGACCCTTGACCCACAGGGTGACCAAAATCATTTTTAAAAACCATCTGGGGGAATAGTGGAGTGGTATGACCATGGAATGGCCAGCAGTCAGTGTTTCTAGAAATAAGCTTGTATATTATGTATCATCAATATTGTACTCTGCCACCGAATTGCGATGTAATTCAACACAGTTTAAATAAATATATCCATCTATCTATCCTTGTAGAGGGGTAATGAAACAACGAAGAACACGTGTCAATTGTACGTCGTGTTCGGTTATAATCGTGATACATGACACTTGCACGGGCGGACGGACAGAAAAGTGATGCATCTAGAAGAGATTCCTTAATTTTTAAATTTTATTTAATTTTATTTTATTTTATTTTATTTTATTTTAATTTTTAATAAATATATGCGTCAGGTTTTCTTATCCACGGGACATCAGTTTCATAACGTTTAATTGTCGATACATAGAGAACGTTTAACAACATTACAACACACTGCTAGTTCAACTTAAAATTTAGAACACGGAAAAATTGAGTGTATTAATGACGGGATCTTCGCGGGTGTAAAGGTCAAGGCGAATCCGGAATGTTCTGCCAGACTTAAATAGAATTCTATCCTACTGTCCTTTGTAAAGGTTACATACGTTCACACCTTGGCGCGGAGAGGCAAACATGAACAGTTGAGTCTTGAATGCCAGACACTTCCTAGGTGTAGTACTGACATGATACGAGCAGATACTTGACTACAGATAGTACTGACAATACACGAGGATTAATTACAAGTCAGACACTTCTTAGATAGTACTGACACAATACTCGTGATGCTTGAATGCAAAGGATTTAGATGTTAATTAAATGGTGGAGGTGCCGCGTCTTGCATTTTTAAACTTTCTGAGCCTACAAATGTGTGTGATGCGTCAATCATGCGTTTGTGTGTTTGTGTAACTTCGTGTGTGTGTCCTGTGTCCGTATGTGTGTTGTGTGTGTGTGAGGGTGTGTTTGTTTGTGTATATGTTTGTTTAATTTTGTTTTACCTTGTGACTTTGTGTGTAGGCTTATGTGTAATTTTGTGTGAGTTTGTGTGTTATATGAGTTATTTTGTATGTGTTATGTGTAAGTTTGTTTGTGTGTGTGTTGTTAAATTTTGTGAGTTTGTGTGTGATGTGTGAGTATGTGTATATGTGTATGTGTGTAGTTTGTGTTATTTTGTATGAGTTTGTGTGTGTTGTGTGAGTTTGTGTGTGCTGTGTGCGCATATTAGTCTGAGTGACTGTGTGTGTGACTGACTTACGTGTGTTTATGTGTGTGGGAAAGAGGGAGAGAGAGATCGATTCTAGAGTAGGTCAGGCAGCCGAGCTATCGACCGTGTAAATAACACGTGACAATAGAAAATGCCATCTAGAAATGTTGACCGTAGTTTCAATGTCGTTGATCTACATTCATGTGAAGACCGTGACTTTGTGGTTGGGTGAAAAGCGACGACGCAGAATAGTTCTCCAGACCAGCTAGGTGTTTTCTTCCATTCAAAGTTATCACAAGGAACAACGCTCTTTTATTCACACTTCACATTCGTCTTCCTTAATGGGAGAACTTTCTTGAATAATATATTCTCACAGAATTTTCTCTAGCTCAAAACAATTCTAGACAAAATTGATAAAATAATAAGTTTTCTATGTTTTTAATGTAAACACCGTAGTTAAAAGTTTGTTTAATTTAACTTACTTTTTCGCAAAAATGGCTGTGTAGAGAACATAATACGTTTTACCCGGTACTGTGACAGAAACATCAACACATTTAAACTTGACACACTGTTGCAAACCACAATCCCTCCATAGTATAATCGATAGAGGTTCAAAGCTTCAAGTACATCCCCTGCATTCTGCATTAAACCCTGTTTTTTCAAGTTCATCCAACAGTCGAAACATTCACTCAACTTAACATTTTTTCACTCTACATTTTTTTGGAGCTTCTATTTTTTTCTTTCCACCAAAACTAAATATGGGGTGTTTTCTGGCACTTTAAATAGTAATTGATAAATTATTCTAACATTTCAATTCAATATAGCCACATAAAATGTCAGAATACAATATCGCAAAACTTTAAACTAGTTCTTTAAACTAGGTACCTATGGAAAAACATTATTTTGGTAAAATTAGCATTTTGTAGCGTTTGGCGAAATATATGTTCACCAAATAATCATGAAAAACCTGAAACGCTAAAAAAAAGTATCCCTTATGAAAGTTCCAGGGAAAATGAACAAATGTTTATCTTTCTCCTCGGTACTCGGCAGGTAGAGGTTGATTTCCAGGGAGGCACATTCAAGTGTATATACAGAGTTCTCGCTACTAGAGACTGACGTCATTCCACTCGGTTGTATGTTTTCAGTTGGAAATAACGTCGCTTTAATAACTTCGAGGGTCCTTCAGTTAAATTAATTTCCACAAACAAAAGTCTTCGCATGTCAATTAAAACGTTACGCAACACAGCAAAGCACTTACTTCTAAAAATAAACAACATTTCTATCGACTGAAGTCAGGGAATTACGCAGTTATTCCGAGTTGCCATAATATTGAGATATTTTAACTATTCGAGGGGCGCAGATAAAACCAGGTAAAACTATTTGGTGGTAAGAGGAGTCGCTGTGGCTTTCGCAGAGACGAGTTTATGCGCTCAGCTTTCTGTTTCTTTCTTCGGGTAAACGGTTTCTAACACCGTTATCAAATTTCAAACTAACGTTTATCAAGAATAAATGTATGATATCCAGTACGCGTATTTCTAAATAAATTAATTGTTTTTGAATAAAAAATATTGAAATCACTTTATTTAACTCCATTTTGGTCAACTTCGGGAATTTATTCAAAGTGTACAAAATGTTTTAATGCAAATTTGCATTCTGTATATCAACGTTTATATCAATGTTAATGTACACGATAATTTGGTTTTATCGTAAGATGAACGGTTTGGTGGCAATTTCTAGAATTGGAATTCATGTTTTCGATCTCCCATTTTTTCACGTTTTGGACGTATGTCTCGCAATGGATCTTCAAGGCTTATTTTTGAAACCACATGCGGATATAAATATAAAAGAACTTCATTAACACTAGTTCAAAATTTGGTTATGATACTACCAACCGTTTAGCAGTAATCACCAACACCTGAGCGCGCGCAAATTGAGCTAGGCCACGCTAGGCGTCCCATCTTAAAACATTAAAATCAAATGTTTTTCATCCATCTTAATCAATAACCATTTTGATAGGTACTCTCGAATTAAATAATTTTCAATCTTTTATCCAATAATATTATTTCTTGTAGGTTTAAATCGCAACAGATTTTGCTATTTTGGTAGCAATTCTCAGTACACTGGTCACTGATGTCTCTATAAAATTTCAGCTTTATCTGTTTGGCCGTTCGAAAGTATTGCAATCGAACAAACAGACAAAACCTTTTACAAACAGACACCACGACAAAGACCCGTTTGACTTGCGTTATAAGACTCAGTTGCTGCGCTCACTCGTATAATTAATCGACAAAGTTGGCTCGAGCGTTAAGAGCTTGACTCTGATTCGGGAGGTCCCGGATTCAAATCCCGTCGAGACCGGCAATCCTGACTGAAGTTTTTCCGAGATTTTCCTCAGTCGTTAATGCGAATGCAAGGGGACATCCCTTCACAATTGTCATATCCGCAACATACTAGTTCTGGGCAGGCTTCCCACAAAAATTATTTTATTCAAGTAAAGTAAGAGTTAAGTTATTAATAGGAAATGTTTTATTGTGTTATTCTACATATTGTGATGTGCATCTCCTTGGCGGGGGTGCCGTGCTACTCTGGCTGCAGCTCCTCCGAGATGTCCCCCAGCCTCACACTCATCACTGACGGTACCACCTCCTCGTCACACTTTCCCCCCTCCCCGCCCTCTCCCCCCACCCCGCCCTCCGCCCTCTGCAAGGTCATCATGAGCCTCCTCATGCTCTTCAGCGAGCAGAGACTCGAGCTTCGGGCCGGGTGGCGGGAGGACACGAAGGCGTCTTCGGGCACCGTCTGGAGGTTCGTGGTGTGGCCGAGGTCGATGAGGGAGCGCCGGTGACGCAGGTCAGGGATACTTCTCGTCGAAGTCTTTGGGAGGTCGGGTGTGAGGAGGGGGCGAGGTCGGGGTTAGGTGGGGCTGACCGCGCTGGGATGACTGAAACCAGGGGGGTGAGACGATAGCAGGGTGATGATGAGACCAGCAGGGTGAGGAATGACTAAAATTGCTAGGGAATGACTTTAAACAGTTGAAAATGACTAAAACCATGGTGGAATTACTTTTTCCGGTCGAAGATGACTAAAACCTTCGGCGAAAGACTTTTTTAATATGTCTAAGATGATTAGAACCATGGAAGAATTACTTTAACAAGTTCAATATTACTAAATTTATGGGGCAATGATAAATAACGTAAATCAGTCTTAGATGACTAAAACAACATGGAGAAAATATTTAAGTCGGTCGAAGATGACTGATCTAATCAATCGGTACTGAGTTTATTTCGGACGCACTGCAATCTTGACTTAAAGCTTCAGTCACAAGGAAAATGCTAGTTTTGAGTAACCAAATAGCTCTTAACATCTAAGAGCTCTTGGGCATCAGACTCTTCTCCTCTAGTTCGTGAAGAGGGCCAGATCTCGTAAGGAACCAAAGAGCCTGGTACCTTCTGCAGTTGCTCCAAGGCGGAGATCTTGCTCCTCGTCTCCTCGAGATTGAACGAGAACGGCTGACTCTTCTCCTCACTTCTATCACTGTGCAGAGTGTGCAGGAGTTTCTCGTAGTCGTGCCTCAGGCTGTTGAAGATGACGTCATCGCTGGGAGCGACTGCCTCTAAGTGTCTCAGGGCGGACGAGGCGGCGTGAGCGGCCAGACGGGAGAACTCTGTCGGGCAGGTGTACGCTGTTAGAGTCGAGGGTTTGCAAGGTCGCCACCTTGGCCTGTCTATACCCTGCTCCCTCGTTCCCCTGAACCTCAAACTCACACACAACTCCACTTGCTCATCCAGACGGGACTCTGTGGGAGTTACGCGTAGTCGAGGGTTGCAAGGTCGCCACCTGGCATGTCTCACTACTCGTCCTTCCCCTCCACCCACCTTGCCTCCACGTCACCAACTTACTCCCTATCCAATTTTCCACCACCTTTCTCAAACATTTTTTCTTAACTAACAATATCATCCCTCAATCTCCCATTTTTATCACCCAACCCCGATGCTACTAGCGCTTCTTAACAGTCGCATCCGGTCCCTGCTCTCCACCTCTTAAGTATACCTAATCTACACCCAAAATACACTCTGCAACACCAGTCTACACCATCCTTCACATTCCTTCAACCCCTTAAACCCTCTGACACGATCATCTACACCTCCTACAACTCACACACCACACCTACACACACCCAGCCAGCGCCTCTAACGCCCAACGCGAGTCCACAGAGATACGTCTCAAATTGTAATTGTCTCTCCCCCTCCTACACCTTCTACACCCCCTACACACATACACCCCCCTACACCACCTACACCCACCTTGCCCCGAGGCTGCCAGCGCCTCTAGCGCCCGGCGCGAGTCCACAGAAACCCTCCTCAGGTTGTTGATCGTCTTCTCTCCTCTCTTCGACATCTTGGTCATCTCAGAGGCGACTTCTGTCATGTTCACAGCGTTGTGAAGGGTCTTCTCTGTGTCGTCGCGAAGCCGAATCGCCCTCACTCGGCCGTCGGCTTCGCCGCACAAACCCGAGGTCGTCGCTTCACCGCACAAACCCGAAGTTGTCGCTTCCTCCGCCATCCGAGATGATCACAAGTCTCACAGATTTAACACAACAAATTTTATATGGCTTAACTTAATTTATCAAATAATAATTTAAGTTTTCCGAATTAAGAAAGAGTTCAATGATGCTATCGACAACTTACTGATCTGTTTCTTAGCAACACACAACAAACTGTTTTAATAATAAATGAAAGTTTAATTGTCGTTTTAATTAACCCTGATATAATATTCTTGTGTTACAGTACAACTCATCACCTACAAGTTGACCAATCTGCAGCAGCGTAAATACATTATTTCAAGGATAATTAAGTCGAGAAATACAATTCCAACCTTGCTGTCGAGAGGAACACATCCCTCTAATAAGCTTACGGCTATGAACCTCGCCCCCCGCACCAGCAATTTCGTCTGCCGATAACTAGCAGTACTCACTAAAATACTCAACCATCTGCATTCTGATCGACTTGGACGAGTATTGTGGAGACGCTTCAGGTACTTAACTATCTTCTCTCTCTCTCTCCTCTCTTCGACGTGTTGGTCATCCGTTAGGTTACGATGGCACCGAACGTGCTAGCCGATAAACGTGCAGAACATTTTTGTATGGGAATTTTTAGAATGTTCTTTGGAACGTCCAAACTTAACCTCTTTGACAAAGAAAATAAAACATAAGATTCGAGCGGTTATACCAACAAAAACATGCAATACTTAAAATGGTCGATGGTCGTTGGTGTCGTCGCCGCCAGGGTTGGCTTTGTCTGCTTTAAATTAAGAGTCCCGCACAACAGATCAGTTATGTGACTAAGTGGGTACACTATAAAATACGAATGTTTTTATTTTTATTTTATTTTTCCAAACCAATCACAATGCGAGTGCTATAAGTGATCTTCAGAATACTGTCCTGACGCTCGTACTTGTTCTTTCCAGTGACCATATCGAAGCTCTCGCCCGGCGACTCTTACGACTACTCTCTCTCCTCATTGGTCGACGGGCACCCACGCGGCGTGTTCTCCAGCCAATGGGAGGACGCCTCGTGCTCTGGTGGAGCCTCCTCATTGGCTGGCCACCTCGGTGACGACGCCGAGGTCGGCTGGAGCGTCGCGACGCCGCTGGGCACCAACCAGGACCACAACGTCACGTTTCGGTGAGTCTTGTACTATTTACATTATTATCTTGATGATAATGGTAATTAGTGTGGTTGCTTAACGTCTCTATTAACACCAAGGCTATTTGAGACTATTAGAGGTAATAGATGACGATGAAAGACGATTACAAAATAAACGTGTCCGATTCTAACCCACGTCCTCGTAGAGCCATACGCTTCGGACCAGCGCCTAGTCGTACGTGCCACCGTAGACGGCATTTTATCATCTTGATACGAGAAAGCGGGAGCAAAAGTACATTTATTGTGTTTTGATTATAAGAACATGTTTTTACAACTTTTGCAACGTAAAAAAGAGTTATCATACGTAGCGAACAAATCAACAGAAACGTTTTAGTTTTAAGCTTCTAGCTTTGTAACGTAATCGAATAAGGTATAGTGGTTCAAACGAAAGATTGCATAGGTTCGAAATTGTTTTCCCAACATAACTGCCTCAACTTTTCACGCTAGCTCAGCGTGGATCTAGCGCAGATAATTCAATCTTCTATTTCTCTTTCATACACAAAGGCTACATTCTTTTTACCGCGCAGTTATACCACCCTCACCACTACCACTAGTGAGGAGAGCATCTGCATTCTTTGGTTGAAGCTACTATAATAGCAACAGGTACCAGCTTGCTAAACATTAAGGAATGTATCCCCTTGAATGTTGCATCATCGTCGATAAGTTGAAAATATTAATAATCGGACATTTAACACTGTTATTTCAAATTTAATAAAGAGAAGCGTATATCGAAACCTATTTCCTTCATCAAACGCACAACAAAACTAGAAAACGACAACATAACTCCAAGATGACAGAAAGTCTGCGGTAGGTTCGCGTAGAGTAGACCCGCCAACAACCAAGCGATACATTATGCCTACCCCTACCACCGACAGCGCTCGAGTGTTATTCTAATAAACTGAAGTGCTTCACTATATAAAACATTGTCGAAGAAGAAAATCACATTTCACGGCAGCCCAACCCATGTATAGATGCTGCGTCATGTGAGACATGGAAAATTGATATTTCCACTCTAGGCGATATGCGAGGTAATTTCATTGGCCCCTCCGCTCTGAACTCGATATGGCGAGATGGCGTCACCCCCTCCCCAGCAAGATCATCGCAACCATGTATATCATGTGCAAAATATCATTTTCAAACAGCAAATCTATGTTTAAAACAAAATATTAATAGAATTGTGTACGAACGTACGAAGTTCGAAATCTCAAACAATTAGCATGGGAACGCTTCGATTTGAGGCAAAAATATGCATTTGTACGTTTCAAAATACGCCATGCCTATTTTTTCTATAGATCAAGATTTCTTTTTGTGCATTATATAAGACGAGTGAGCGAAGCGAATGAGGATTCTGTTACGCTCTACTCGATCGGGCCTTGGCCGTGAGCATTGTCCAATGTATGTATGTAAAATGTATGTCAAATGTATGTATGTCTGCCTGTCTGGGCTCATACGGCCGAACGGCCTAATAGATTGAGCTGAAATTTTAAACACACATCCGTGACTAGGTAACTGAGAACTGCTAACAAAATGAGCACAATCTGTTGCGATTTAAACCTGCAAGAAATAAAAAACTGGAAAATACGTTGAAATGTATAGGAATTATTTTAACGACAATGGTTTTCATTTTGAAATAATATTTTTTGTTTGTTATTTACCTGGCTGTGAAATGCCGTGTCCAAGGTTAATCGAATGTTAGACGTCAAGGTACCCCCAAATTCCGCTCGTAGATTGAGTAAACCTTGCAATATTTTCACGTTTTTTGTACTGGCACAGATGATGGACTACACTGCGTTATATACATTTCAAAACATGTTAAATAATTTAAAAAATACAATCCAGAAATTACAAAATCTTTCCCGGGCATTGAACCCACGTCTCCCACATTTCGGCTATAAGGGCGCTTTAGCCAACTCGACTAGGGAAACGCCAAGGTCGTTGTTAGACGAGTGAGAGTCATGTGTTGAGTACGCGGGAACATTTGCATTTAAGTTTGATAATTATATTCGTATAAATAAAAGGGTATTTAAGTTTAGTTGTAATAAGGGCGCGTCAACTGTAAGGCCATAATGCGCCACTGTAGCCTAAGATAGGCTAGATAGGCCTATGGTAGGGGAAAAAAGTATTGTTACCGGGTACTCAACACATGGCTCACTCACTCGTCTAACAACGACTTTGGCGTTTTCCCTAGTTTAGAACGGTGATATCAATCCTCGCACATGGCTTTCTCGACTTTCACCCAGTTTGGTCACACATAATTTTTAAATAAAAACTGCAATTGCGTATCTACTTTTGGGGGCCGCACGAAAAAAATATGTGACTTCAATGGAAAAGGGGGTATGCATGATAAATATGTATTTAGTTATTTGTCGGAGGGTGGCAACAGAACAAGAAAATGTTGATTCATTTCATGTTATCCGAAAACTTTGAAAGTATAGTGCATTCTAAACGCTGAGCGTCCATACCCAAGCATATAATATTATGATATGCAAATACTAATGATCACATTGTGTTATCCTTTCCACTGTATTGCCGTTCTAGATTAAACTGTGCAATATAAAAAGTTTATCTACATATAGAGACCTTCAAATAAGCTTGTTATTAGTTTATTTGGTGCCCAATCGAAGATCAGCTTCGCCTCAAGTCTGTTAAGAGATTCTGATAAATCCTACTTGTAACATAAGTCGGGTTTCTCTACCGTCTGCTAAGTCTTTCATGAAACTGTTCGTGATTCCCTCTTGTCTGGATTCTGTAGCCTCGTTCCCATGCACGCGCCGGTTCGAGGCTATAATCTCCGCGATAAGGGATTGGAAATACGTGCACCGGTCAGTTAGGGTTTTAAACATCCCCTAGAGATTTCCTAGAGTTAGTTCCTCGAGGCACGATCCAGGGGGATGGGGGTGAAACCCGGGAGAGAAGGAGTTAGAGGAACTGGGGGAAGTATCTTTACCGGGTGTGATGGGTAGAGGGAGGCAGTGGAGCAACTATGTGGGGGGAGGGAGGGACTAATCCTGGTACTCGAACCAAGGTTACAATGTAGTGGTACAATATGGCTTTTTGAAGCAGTTTTAATTATGTTTGTTTTTGTGGAACTAGGCCGCTTCTTTGACGCTTTTTCCACTCGCGTTGATGGATGAGCTTTTATGGTTGATTATCGTTGCCCTATAAAAAGTACGATTTACATGAGAAGTGTTTATTCGGTTCAATCATTTTGGACGTTCCTATAAAGTTTCATCGAGATCGGAGAAGCTGTTTGCCGGGTCGCGGGCCAAATATTACGAAAATATAGCATTAAAAATCAAATTACAAATCGTATAAGTAGGATATTCATTAGAAATATTTCTTCTGTTGTACCCAAAAACTTGGCAGATCTAAGTTTCGAGATTTCAATGGTTCCACCCAATTTTCATCAAGATCGCATAATGTTCCGTTTTCCCGGTAGAAAGCGAACAGACAACAAAAACAAACACCCGAGCTACTTCTATTTTTCTTGGATTAAGTGAAAATTGTGAAACTTGCCGGAGTAGTAACATATTTGGATGAGCGAAGCGAAGACTTCAATTTCACCGACCCCCCAAAAAATTTAGCTCGGGTGTTTTTTTGTTTTTTTTTTTGTTTTTTTTTGTTTTTTTTGTTTGTTTTTCTGTCTGTTTGTTCGCTCTCTACCAGGCAAACGGCATATGCGATCTGGATGAAAATTTGACAGGACCTTCGAAATCTCTGAACTTAGACTTGCCACGTTTTTGGGTACAATCGAAGAAATATTTCTCATGAATATCGTACTTTTACGATTTTTTTCGATTTTTTGGGCGATATTTTCGTGCCATTTGGGCCGATTCTGACCAAACGGGTGAAGCTAAAACGTTCATATTATACATGGACATTAAGGTTATGGTGATTTAGTACATTTTGAAAGAAAAAGTTGAAAAAGTTAGCCAGAATCTATAGAAATAAAGCTTTTAATATAAGATTTTTGGTTTTTTGTACGATATTTTCGTGCCATTTGGGCCAATTCTGACCAAACGGGTGGGGCTTCAACGTTCATATTATACATGGACATTAAGGTTATGGTGATGTAGTACCTTTTGAAAGAAAAAGTTGAAAAAGTTAGCCAGAATCCATAGAAATAAAGCTTTTAATATAAGTTTTTTACGGTAAATAATACCAATTGACAAGAAACAAAAGAAACTTGACAACATTCACCTACAATGCGTAGGCAGCAAAACAAAGCACTTGCAAAAGTAAAGATATCCCAAGCAAACTTTAAACTTTAAAAAGCTCATCCATCAACGCGGCGGGACTTTAGCGTTTTCCTAGTAATCTCATAATGTAACGATTAGTAAACGAATCATAGAAAAAGTTCAACAAACAACGGGCAAGGTTTACATGAAGTGATTATCATTCCACAGTTTTGTGTTTCAAATTTCACTTTAAATCCAACTTATAACGCATCATACTCGTCCATGTTTCGGAGAGCTATCAGTGGGCTACTAATCCATCATGGAAATGACGCCAGATAGCGCACCGTGTTGTGAGTGTCGTGTCACGTTTCTCGTGTTAATGGTTTGAAACGAGGAGCGGTTGTTGTTGTTGTCGTTGTGATGCATTTTTAATTACAATACATTTTATTGTGCGATGATGGATCGAGCTTCATGCAATACTTCAGCGTCAACGTTCCTGTCGACGTTTGAAATGTAGCGTTGGTAGAAAGAGAGTGGGTGGGGAGGGGGGGGGGAAGGAGGACAGAGATGGATAGAGAGATAATGGTTTTTATTGTCTAGGCCGAGGCGGGATTGAGGCCACCTAGGCCGTATCTTCCACCCAACCAGACAAACATTAAAAACAACATGTTTTGAAAACATTTTATGAGAAGAAGAGAACAATTATATTTTTGGATGAGCGTAGCGAGCGTAGCGAGCGAAGTGAAGACTTCAATTAGACTTTCTGTTTTTTTGTTTGTTTTTCACTTACGTTACCCCAAGAAAAATAGCTCGGGTGTTTTTTTTTTTTTTTTTTTTTAGTTTTTCTGTCTGTTTGTTCGCTCTCTACCGGGCAAACGGCTCATGCGATCTTGATGAAAATTGGAGGGGACCTTCGAAATCTCTGAACTTAGACTTGCTACGTTTTTGGGTACAATCGAAGAAATATTTCTCATGAATATCGTACTTTTACGATTTTTTTCGATTTTTAGTGCGATATTTTCGGAACATTTGGGCCGATTCTGACCAAACGGGTGGGTCTACAACGTTCATATTTCACATGTACATTAAGGTAATGGTGATGTATTGCTTTCTGAAAGAAAAAGTTGAAAAAGTTAGCCAGAATCTATAGAAATAAGGCTTTTAATATAAGTTTTTTGATTTTTTGTGCAATATTTTCGTGCCATTTGGGCCAATTCTGCCCAAACGAGTGGGGCAACAACGTTCATATTATACATTGACATAAAGGTTATGGTTATGTAGTACCTTTTGAAAGAAAAAGTTGAAAAAGTTAGCCAGAATCTATAGAAATAAAGTTTTAATATAAGTTTTTTACGGTAAATAATACCAATTGACAAGTTACAATAGAAATTTGACAACAACCACCTACAATGCGTAGGCAGCAAAACAAAGCACTTGCAAAAGTAAAGATATCTCACGCAAACTAAAAACTTCAAAAAGCTCATCCATCAACGCGGCGGGACTTTAGCGTTTTCCTAGTTTTAGAGAACTAGATTGATTGATTGATCGATTAATTATCGTCTTTACTTGTGCGGGTAAGGTCTGTGAAGCCCTATCTTCCACCCAACCAAATTAAACTTTTAAACTAGAATTTTACAATAAAATGTGAAATTAACAAAAAAATTAAATCGAAATGGTACGTGATCGGATTATGTCAATAGCAAAGACCAAACCTTCGATAGAGTAAACTTAAGTTAGAATGGAAATACGTCTATAATTAGAAAGTTTGATAAAATTGTTTAATATTTAGGCCTGGCATAATTTACTACAGCGAGGCAACCGAGAGATAGGGTTGGGAGAGTGTGTGTGGAGAGAGAGAGAGAGAGAGAGAGAGAGAGAGAGAGAGAGAGAGAGAGAGAGAGAGAGAGCACTAACCAAGTGTAACATAAGATCCAGCCAGCTCCTTATTGTTCTATAGAAACCGATACGATATCTTAACCTTTACACGAAACCTCTGAAACCCCGCATCGGATATGTTCGATACAGATTAGGCCTCGGAGGCATATCTTGGTTTACTAATTAAGACACCGCACTCAAAGCTCGGCGCCCAGGCGAACAACAAGACCACCAGCCGGGGGCCTACACTCTAGCGAGAACGTTTCAACCGTCTTCATACTGCGATCTTTCAAAGAAGGAGGAAAAACTGATAATTACAAGGGTCTCGAGGAAAACTGTTGTTTTCCTTGTGCTGACTCATATTTATCTTCAAACGCAATATCGTACACAAAGAGATCTTGTGAAATTCTAGCAAATTCTCAAAATTAATTTATCATAATCCTCTGTATAAAATATTATTGATAAGGTCAACATAACAAAGGGTATAGTGGTCCTACACTAGCCAACCATGTCCCATCATGGGACAGGTAACAATAAACACCGATAGTGGTATTAGGTGATTTTTGAGCATACCTAAACTAGTTTTAGCAGTTGATTGATAACGAAATAAATTGGTGATCAACAAAATGGAGAAATGTCCATATACTTGATAAACAACATAACAAAGTTGTATATCGTTCTCTTACTGAATGCTGTTAAAACTCCTAAATAGTGACGTACTTAATGTACTGCAGAGGATTTTACTATAAGGAAATATATTGAAATTGAATATTTATTGTAAGAATTCGTTTTAATGGTATTTTTAAAAGATGAATATTAGAAATAAGATAATAACTCAGCAAGCGATAGGAACTAGGTCTTGAGAGCCGGCGTCTCTCGTACTAAGCCGCAGCTGAACAGCGGTCGTGAATGAGGTCGTAATATCCGCGCAATTAGCACAGGAAATTACATAAGTATTAGAGCGATGCGCTTCTGTGCTGCGATGCGAGGCATTGCTGGGTGTAATCATCACCGCGGCCGGGGGTTGGTATTAACAGCACGTGTGCCAGGATCAAGCTGTAATTAAAAGCAGATTCGCACACAACCTTGCTCGGCAGCGCTTGTTAGGACTGCGGGGCAAAGTGACACTAACCTGTTGGCTACTAAACATCGGCAGTCCTGACTGAAAGATTGTTCGATAGTTTTACACTGTCTATTTTATTATCCTTGTAAATATATGGTTAACATGGTGGCAAGTATTTAAGATAAACATTTAATAATTTGTATCAAAAGTATCAAGACTTAACATCATACTCATTTTTCTTAATTTCTCATTTTACATCTAAATCCTCAAATCAACATCAAACATCAATCAAATCAAATCTATATCAGATCCAAATCCATATCTTCCGAACACCTTCTAAACCTTTTTTACCGAGGATTGCTTGACAGCTGCAGGTGTCAGTTGATTCCATTCCACATTGCTCTATTTAAAAATGTCATAAGTGAATGCTGGGTTCAGTTCTACTAACAGCCAACTGACCACCGGAATACCTATAGTACCTAATTAGGCACCTACCGGGTAAACCTGATCTGAAACCCTTCAAGTTTTCTATGAACAGTTTTAAAGATGGTTGAATGAGCTGTGGTAAACCTTGTTAAGAGGGAGGGATAGTCGCGAAATTAAAACCACGCGAAATTACAGTTTTTTCGTGATATCTCGAGAACGATGCAAAATATCTAAAAACTGATTCAGACAGCTCTGTGGTTTTGTGAGAACTATAGCCTGTACGAAAAATATTGTAATGTGATGGTAATTAAGTTTTTTATTACAATTTTAATTAATTAAATGCATATCTTAAATACAAACCGCACCGATTATTATATTTGAATATTTTTTCTTGCATTATATTGTTTTAACAAAACCACATAGCGGTCAAGAATCAGTTTTTAGATAATTATATTGCATCGTTCTCAAGATATCACGAAAAACTGTAATTTCGCGTAATTTTAATTTCGATGTTAAATGACCATTCGAAAATCGCTTGAGCGCCAATTCCCATGAATTCCATAATGTACATTATGAATCACTTTTCACCCCAATTTTTACAACAACATATAACATAATGAAACGTTGGTGACATGTGCGCTTGTCGTGATCAGATAACCTTTAAATGTTTGAAATTAATGTCTTCTTCACAAGCTTTGGACATAACTACAAACACGTCATTTGGCGCGTTGAGGCCTACACGAGTTAACACAGAGATTAAATGCGAAATAAAAAATATTGCATTTAGATTCGTATCCTAAAAAAAACATATTATGGGAAATGTGTCAAAAGCAGTTACTTTAACAATTCTGCATACCTACTCGATCTGATTTTTGGTCTAATTTCAAACGCGTGTAGTGTATTTAGTACGAGAACTTTTGTTGAAACTAGTAATAGAACTATCTAAAAGTATGTCTGCCAACTCTACGCAACGCGCGCATGTTATAGCACATAATGCGGTCAACATTTGTTCGGCATGGCAAGTTTCAGGTAGCGATTTCATCTAGTGAAGTACTATTCATGAAATTGCATGACATGTTTAAGAAAAGAAATAAGTGCTTAATTAAACGAGGGAGCGGAGCGAATGAGTGTCTCCGTTCAACTCTAACGGCGCTTATTCTGTGAGTCTGTCTGTCTGTCTGTCTGTCTGTCTGTCTGTCTGTCTGTCTGTCTGTCTGTCTGTCTGTCTGTCTGTCTGTCTGTCTGTCTGTCTGTCTGTCTGTCTGTCTGTCTGTCTGTCTGTCTGTCTGTCTATCTGTCTGTCTGTCTGTCTGTCTGCCTGTCTATCTCTACATCAAAAATCAGCTAAATTGCTAAACAGATTACGCTGAAATTTTAAACAGACATCCGGTACGAGTTAACCAAGAACTGCTAAAAAAATAAGCTAGATCGATTGCGATTTAAACCTACAAGAAATAAAAATGTGATTTTTTAAAATATCGATAGCATTTTGTTAAGATTTTTCATATGTACTCAACACATTGCTCACTCACTCGTTTAACAACGACTTTGGCGTTTCCCTATAGTTAGACCATGGAGTTATAAATAGTACTGGCGTACTGGAGGCGCAGGTGTGTGGCGTCGGCGGTGTACAAGTTAGCACTTCAAATTGGCAGACATTTTGATTGTTTACTTTGGTAACCAAGGTAACCTAGGGCCTACCACAGTTCATGGTAGCAAAGTTTAACCTGCTAGTAGTGGTTATAACAATCAAAATGGCGAATAGGCTCAAACAAACAAACACGATCGTGGACGTGCTGTTCCATTTGAGCTAGACCTCCTTATCATCTAACTCCATGGTTAGACGAGGGAGCGGAGCGACTGAGGAACAATTAACTCAAACGAACCTTCGTCGTGATTAATTTGTCTGTATGTTAAATGTTAAATGTCCATCTGTCTGTGTGTCCGGTCCCATACGGCCAGACGGCCAACTAGATTGAGCTGAAATTTTAAGCAGACATCCATGAGACTGAGATCTGCTAACAAAATGAGAAAAACCCGTTGCGATTTAAACCTACAAGAAAAAATAAATTGAAAAACATACTGGAAATGTGTAGTTTTTATTTAAACGACAGTGGTTTTGTTTGTGAAGAAGTCATTTTTATTTTAATCGAATAATTTTTGTCAATCTGTGATTGAATGCAGTGACCAAGGTGTATCGAATCGTTTACTCTCAAGGTTCCCCTAAATTCCACTGTAAGACTGAGTAAACCTTGCAAACTTTACTCGTATTTCGTACTGGCTATGTTTTCCATAGTATTGTATGCATTTCAAAATATGTTTTATAATTTTTTAAAATACAATCAATAAATTTGGAAATCTTTCCCGACGGAGGGTCTGAACCTAGGTCTTCCAGATTTCGGATATAAAGGGCGCCTTAGCCAACTAGACTAGGAAAATGCCAAAGTCGTTGTTAGACGAGTGAGTGAGCCATGTGTTGAGTACCCGGGAACATTTGCATTTAAAGTTTGATAATAATTATATAGGTATAATTATTAGGGTTTTGTGTTCAGTTGGTAGAAGTTGGTATAAGTATAACTCATAACTGTAAGGCTATATAATGCGCCTCTCTAGCCACAGATGCCTTAGGTAGGGGGAAGAAAGGGAATGTTACCGTGTACTCAACACATGGCTCACTCACTTGTCTAACAACGAATTTGGCGTTTTTCTAGTGTATCAACAAAAAACGCTCGCATAAAATCAGTAAGCCCTAACCAATTTTCTGTGTAAAAATGTAGTTTAAGGATACGAGTGATAACAAAAATGAAAGTCAAACTACAGGGTTGGGGATTGTGTGTACCACAAGTCTTTATAATATTTTCAATATTAATTAGTCCCCGGGACCTGGGTTCAGATCCCGGGTGGGTTTCGTTTAAATTCGGCATTTTTAAAATATCTACATCGTTATTTTTGGTCACGACTTCTCTGACATCGCCATAGCAATGTGGACAAATGCACGTTTATTTTGTTATTTTATTTATGTCAACGGCTGCATAGGCTGTTTCGTGGTGTGTTTATCATAAGTGGTTAAGTTTCTATTTTACTATCGGGCAGGTCGATACTACAAGTTGTACAGTAATCTTATATTGAGGTACAACATTTGTTTTTTAAACGATATTTTAAGAAGATGGACACAGCTCCTTACATCGAAAGCCTCCCTCAAGAGGTTCTCCTACACGTGTTTTCCTTCCTCAGTCCTGCCTATCTGTGCGAGACAGTCTCACAGGTATGTACTTATTGGGAGGAATTATGTGAAGACCCGTTACTCTACAGAGAGCTCAAGTTCAGACAAGGCGAGGTAAGCGAGCAGACTGTCGTTAAGATACTCAAGGTAGCACCATTGCTCAAGTCACTGACATTGGTCGACTGGGATAAAATGGAGACAATCTTAGAAGTGGTTTCCCAACACAACCAAAAGATTCGTGCTTTAGTCCTGGAGAAAAGTTATTCATATGGCTTTAGGCCTATCTTATCAGAGGTAATGATGCAAATATTACAAAACTGTACTGAGATCGAAACATTGATATTTCGCCGTTGTGACGTGCGTGGCCAGGAGTTTTACAATAACATTTGCATTCAACTGCCTCACCTAAAAACTCTGCATGTTATTGACAATTCAACGTCTAGTTTGGACCTTGCTAACAGTCACCTAGGATCGAGACCTAAAGATAAGTTATTGTTGCACCTTTTTCACATTCACCTAGCCCCCAAACTACGACACACTACAGCCGTGTGCAACCGGTTCTGTAAAACCCTGCGCACGTTAAGACTAGGAGATGGCGACTGGTCACCAGAAGGTTTCTCCGCGCTGCAGAAGTGTGTCCGCCTGGAGTCGTTGAGCATCGTACTTCTATCACCAGATTTTTACAACGAGAGCATTCTCACCATCAGCTCGATACCCACCCTGCGTCATCTGAAACTCATGAGTTGCTATTCGCCTGAGGCGATCCTCGGACGGCTCTTTTCAGCTGAAGGCTTGAACAATCTGGTGTCGCTAGATCTGCGTACAGTTTACGTCACAGACATGGTGGCAGCGGCTATTGGTGATCACCTCAAGAACCTGGAGACACTCGCGCTGGATGGGCCCGACCATTGGACGTTGGAGAGGCAGCCGGGTTTGACAAAGAGTGGGATGAAAAGGGTATTCGAGGGATGCTCGAAGCTATGTCATTTGAAGCTATACTTCTTTGGTCAAGCCATTGAAGAGATCATTCTGCTCTTACCCCAGTACCTGCCTGGTCCGAGGAGCTTGTTAATCTATCCTCGTGCAGATGGAGCCATCGAACAAATAGAGACTCTAATGACGGAGCTGCAGATAGAATAAAAGATTTTGTTATGTGATGGCACATATATAATGCAAAAGACAATCTATATTACTCATATTTACCCAACCCATTTTTAACCCACGCTGTCACTGTCATAATACAGGTGTGATAAAACAATTGTGTGAAACATTTAACATGTTTTTAGTAGGTAGATCGAGTGCGTTATTTGAGCGCCATGTTTATACCCGTCTCCCGTTCCTCCCCCTACCTAAGGCTTGCTAAAGACATGGTTTCCCCTTAGACTATCATAGGCTATGAGTGTGTTAAACCGCATTAAACCAAAATTTATACCCTATCATTTATTTTAATTGGGTAAGGGGAAGCATCATTTCACTGCACCCAAAATTTAGTCGGGTTTTTTTTGTATGTTTGTTTGTTACTCACTCTCTGGGCAACGGCATATACATCTTGATGAAAATTGAAGGGACCTTCGAATGCTCTGAGCTTAGACTTTCAAGAGTGGGTTTTTATCTGTACATGTATCGATCGTATGAATAATTAATGAATTGAATTGGGTACAATCGAAGAAATATTTCTCTTGAAATCGTACTTTTACGATTTTTTCGATTTTTTGCGTATTTTCGTGACATTTGGGCCGATTCTGACCAAACGGTAGGCTACAACGTTTCATTATTTACATGGACATTAAGGTTATGTGATGTTTTGCTTTTTGAAGAAAATGTTGAAAAGTTAGCCAAATCCAAAAAAAGGTTTTAATATGAGTTTCTTAGGTGTATAATAACAATTAACAAGTAACATAGGAACTTGACAACATCCTACAATGCTTCAAAGACTTGCAATATTACAGATATCCCACGCAACTAAAACTACAAAAAGCTCATCCATGAACCGACTAAAAAATCGTTTCGCTAGGCGGCCTAGTTAAACGGGGGCGGAGCGACCGAGTGTCTCCATTCAACTCAACGCTCTTTCTGTGATTCTGTCTGTCTGCTGTCTGTCTGTCCGTGTCTGTCGTCTGGTCTGTCTGTCTTCTGTCCTGTATGTCTGTCTGTCTGTCTGTCTTCTGTCTTCTGTCTGTCTGTCTGTCTGTCTTCTAGTCTGTCTGTCGACAATCAGACGAACCGGCTGAACAGATTACGCTGAAAATTTTAAACAATCCGGTACGAGTTTATTGAAACTGTTAACAAAATCAGCTAGTCCATTGCGGTTTTAAGCTTGCATAATAAAATGTGATTTTTTAATATCGATAGCATTTGTTTAGTAGCAGCTAGCAAGGATCTACGGGGCTCGGCATGGCCTAGTGACAGGATTAAGGCTATCGCACGGAGGATTGGGTTCGATACCTTTCGTTGACTTTTTTATATTTTTACACCCCATATTATTTTTGAGGTGTTAAATGGAAATAAAAATAGGTGATTTTGTTTTATCATTGAAATTTGTTAAGTTTCACGCTAATACGTTTGAACACGATTCACATTCTCATTTCATTTAAACTAGGGAACCCAAGTCATTGTTAAACAGTAGTGAGCCAGTTTGAGTACCCGGGAACATCCCTTCCTCCCTATTAAAGCTGATCAAGCCAGTATGGGGAATGATACTGGCTATATACACATGGCTCACTCCCTCTTTAAACCAATGGCGTTTTCCCTAGTATAAAATAAAATTAATGCAAATGTTCCCGGTTCTCAACACATGACTTCGCTCAACTCGTCTAACAACGACTAGGCGTTTCCTAATGAAAGACGGGGGGAGCGACTGAGGAACAATTCAACTCACACGAGCCTTCGTCGTGTTTAATTTGTGTGTATGCTAATGTTAATGTAATGTTAAATGTTAATGTTAATGTTAATGTTATGTTAAATGTAATGTCTGTCTGTCTGGTCCCATACGGCCGAACGGCCAAACAGATTGTGCTGAAATTTTAAACAGACATCCGTGACCAGGTAACTGAGAACTGCTAACAAAATGACAAAAATCTGTTGCGATTTAAACCTATAAGAAATAATAAATCGAAAAATATACTGGAAATGTGTAGTTTTTATTTTATCGACTATGGTTTTGTTTTTGAAGAAGTCATTTTATTGAATCATTTTTGTCAGGCTGTGATTGTATGAATTGACCAAGGTGTATCGAATCTTACACTCCCAGGATTCCCCTAATTTTCGCTGGGAGATTGAGTAAACCTTGCAATCTTTACTCGTATTTCGTAGTGGCTATGTTTTCCAAAGAAGTGTATATACATATTTTCAAAACATGTCTATAATTTTTTAAATACAATCCATAGGAATTTGAAAATCTTTCCTGACGTGGGTTTGAACCTAGGTCTTCCAGATTTCGGGTATACAGGACGATTTAGCCAACTAGACCAGGAAAACGCCAAAGTCGTTGTAAGACGAGTGAGAGAGTCTTGTGTTGAGTACCCTGGAACATTTTTATTCAAGTTTGATAATAATTATAAAGTTATAATTAATAGGGTTTTGAGTGTCAACTGAGGCAATAATGCGCCACTCTAGCCTATGATAGGCTAGAGAGGCCTTAGGTAGTGGGAAGAAAGGGAATGTTTCCGGGTACTCAACACATGGCTCACTCACTCGTCTAACAACAACTTTGGCGTCTTCCTAGTCATTAGACATTATCACATCAACAGACTCTATGAGTACAAGAGTAGATCACACAGTAGTATAAACACAACACCAGACGTGTACTCTGTCGTGTAGAAGACTGAGATGTATTTCTCCGACGTTGACAGGGTAATGAGTGCGTAGACATGCGTGCCACGAGTCCGTGTGAGGCAGGCTGAGTATTACAGGGGTAAACTACCACCTCTTGTAATTGGGGTTGGCCTTACCAAGCACGCCTAGCATTTACATCGCTCTGAAAACGCAAAGGTAAAGGTGCCACTCAGGCCGCGATAAACGACTAATAGATGGTATATGCCTGCGAATGATATGCTTCTAAAAGTGTGTTATTAGATATGTCAAACTTAGGTAATTTTGTTTAAAGGTGTGAAACAAGGGTTGGTTGTGTCACCATTTTGTTCAACCTATATTTTGAAGATCGAGATAGTCGAATTATATGACGTATTATATACATCTAAAGGTGTTTTATCAGAATTCATGGTGAAGTTTTGTCGTACTGATATATTGGTTTCAAGGTGTGCAACAAGGATTGGTTGTGTCACCATTCGTTCAAACTGTATTTTGATTCTGTGAGTTTTTACATTTCCGGGGTGTTTAGCTGCCACAAGTGGAAGGCAGACGCTTCTAACCAACACCTCAGTTCATCATGAAGGGCTTGAATCCAAGTTAATTTGCATCCTCATGGATATGTATTGTCAGAACACGTTTGGATTTAAAATCCTAAATTCATAACCGCCCACTACATTAAAGGGAAATGTTTATTTCTCGATTTGGTTAATCGGGAAACACTCCCGTGGGTGTAATTGTTTTTATTTACTACAATTCAGAAATTAAAAAGTCCGCCCCAACCGGGAATCGAACCACAGATCTCCCACATTCCAGGTGGACGTCTTAACCACTAGACCATCAGGACGGGTACATTAAAATCTCTGAATTGTAGTTGCATTATATATATATATATATGCATTCAGATGTATAATGCAACTACAATTCAGAGATTAAAATGTACCCGTCCTGATGGTCTAGTGGTTAAGACGTCCACCTGGAATGTGGGAGATCCGTGGTTCGATTCCCGGTTGGGGCGGACTTTTTTAATTTCTGAATTGTAGTAAATAAAAAAAGGGAAATGTTTGTTCGAGACGGTCAGTTGCAGGGAATGTCGCCTAGAGCGCCACTCACACAGACGTCACAAATGTCACTCAATGTTAACAAAATAAACCATTTGATATCAAACGTTTTTGACATATCGCTTTGAACTTTCAACTGAATTTTTCAATAATTAAAAACAATTATTGTTAAATGTTATAAACTCAAAATGATTCCTATATATAACTCAAGTTTTTGTGCGTTTGCGGACAGATTCCGAAACCCTTGTAAAGTCTATATAAACGTTTGTCACATAGCATGTAGAGAGACACACAAGAACCAAAACATAAGGTAATCTAAAACTTTCGATGCTTTATTAGCTTACAGATTAATCAAACTTCCCTCTATTTTGTTTTCTTTACTATTGTAATGTACACACTTATAAAGCTCATGATACGGACTGTCCCGGGGTTTCTACTGAAAGTGAATCAGTGTGGGAGCAACACGGCCGAGCGCGTGCCTCAGTACCCTAGACCCCCCCCCCCCCTAACAAGTGGTTGTGACGCGGCCCCGGGCATCAACCTAAATATAGCCTCGTCAGATTCCAACCCCGTGTCAGCACAATATGACTGACCTGACTGGCAGGTTATACAACATCCCAGCCTGGAGGGGTCTGTGTCGGCCATGTTGACAGACAGGGGGTTGAAAGTGTACGGAGGAGAGGGGCTGGCTGTGGGATACACACTTATAAAGCTCATGATACGAATGTCCCGGGGTTTCTACTGAAAGTGAATCAGTGTGGGAGCAACACAGCCGAGCGCGTGACTCATTACCCTAGACCCCCCCCCCCTAACAAGTGGTTGTGACGCGGCCCCGGGCATCAACCTAAATATAGCCTCGTCAGATTCCAACCCCGTGTCAGCACAATATGACTGACCTGACTGGCAGGTTATACAACATCCCAGCCTGGAGGGGTCTGTGTCGGCCATGTTGACAGACAGGGGGTTGAAAGTGTACGGAGGAGAGGGGCTGGCTGTGGGATACACACTTATAAAGCTCATGATACGAATGACCCGGGGTTTCTACTGAAAGTGAATCAGTGTGGGAGCAACACGGCCGAGCGCGAGCCTCAGTACCCTAGACCCCCCCCCCCTAACAAGTGGTTGTGACGCGGCCCCGGGCATCAACCTAAATATAGCCTCGTCAGATTCCAACCCCGTGTCAGCACAATATGACTGACCTGACTGGCAGGTTATACAACATCCCAGCCTGGAGGGGTCTGTGTCGGCCATGTTGACAGACAGGGGGTTGAAAGTGTACGGAGGAGAGGGGCTGGCTGTGGGATACACACTTATAAAGCTCATGATACGAATGTCCCGGGGTTTCTACTGAAAGTGAATCAGTGTAGGAGCAACACAGCCGAGCGCGCGCCTCGTTACCCTAGCCCCCCCCCCCCCCTAACAAGTGGTTGTGACGCGGCCCCGGGCATCAACCTAAATATAGCCTCGTCAGATTCCAACCCCGTGTCAGCACAATATGACACCTGACTGGCAGGTTATACAACATCCCAGCCTGGAGGGGTCTGTGTCGGCCATGTTGACAGACAGGGGGTTGAAAGTGTACGGAGGAGAGGGGCTGGCTGTGGGATACACAGTTATAAAGCTCATGATACGAATGTCCCGGGGTTTGTAACGAAAGTGAATCAGTGTGGGAGCAACACGGCCGAGCGCGCGCCTCGTTACCCTAGCCCCCCCCCCCCTAACAAGTGGTTGTGACGCGGCCCCGGGCATCAACCTAAATATAGCCTCGTCAGATTCCAACCCCGTGTCAGCACAATATGTCACCTGACTGGCAGGTTATACAACATCCCAGCCTGGAGGGGTCTGTGTCGGCCATGTTGACAGACAGGGGGTTGAAAGTGTACGGAGGAGAGGGGCTGGCTGTGGGATACACACTTATAAAGCTCATGATAGAATGTCCCGAGGTTTCTACTGAAAGTGAATCAGTGTGGGAGCAACACAGCCGAGCGCGTGCCTCAGTACCCTAGACCCCCCCCCCCCCTAACAAGTGGTTGTGACGCGGCCCCGGGCATCAACCTAAATATAGCCTCGTCAGATTCCAACCCCGTGTCAGCACAATATGACTGACCTGACTGGCAGGTTATACAACATCCCAGCCTGGAGGGGTCTGTGTCGGCCATGTTGACAGACAGGGGGTTGAAAGTGTACGGAGGAGAGGGGCTGGCTGTGGGATACACACTTATAAAGCTCATGATACGAATGTCCCGGGGTTTCTACTGAAAGTGAATCAGTGTGGGAGCAACACGGCCGAGCGCGTGACTCATCACCCTAGACCCCCCCCCCCCCCTAACAAGTGGTTGTGACGCGGCCCCGGGCATCAACCTAAATATAGCCTCGTCAGATTCCAACCCCGTGTCAGCACAATATGACTGACCTGACTGGCAGGTTATACAACATCCCAGCCTGGAGGGGTCTGTGTCGGCCATGTTGACAGACAGGTTAGCAGGGAGGGGGTTGAAAGTGTACGGAGGATAATGGCTGCCTGTGGGATAACAACTAAACAGAAAACTACATCAAAGACTTAATTTTACTCTTGGTATCGTACCCGACATCAAAATTAAATAGAAGATTTTAATCAAATAAGAAGACAATTTTATATAAGAAATCAGGTGATCGCGAGCCAATAAAATATCTTTCATCAAGTTTTACCGTTTTTAATTTCCCGTTTTGGTGGAGGTGCCGGGTCCATATTTATTATAGTTTTGGTTTAAAATTATTCGTTCTCATAAAGCAAGAGAAATGATAAGTGACAAATGACGAATCCACTGTCAATAAAACATATATCACAGAGGTAAACCGGATGTAAATAAAAAAATCCTTTTTTTGGTGGAGGTGCCGGGTCCATATTTAGTTTTAGTTTTAGTTTAAAATTATTCGTTATCATAAAGCAAGAGAAATGATAAGTGACAAATGACGAATCTACTGTCAATAAAACATTTCACTGAGTTATACCGGATGTAAATAACAATGTACTTTTCTGGTGGATGTGCCGGGTCCATATTTTCTATCTTACATAGTCATTGTCAAAGTCATTCAGAAAGAGCTCTTCTTTAGTTCCGGAAAGTATCAATAATTCCGAGTTAAAAAGACAAACCACGGGAAATAGTGAGTTAATGATGTAGAACCATATACCAAAGAATACGAAACATAACAGCATTGTGTAAGACTGAATAAAGTTCATATGCACAATGAAAATAGCATACAAACGTCGACGGTTTTGGCATAAAATATGTGTTTACTACTAAATAATTATCCGTTTAACCGCAACTCTTACAAATTTAAATGTTAGGTTTATCATAATTGATAACATACTGTAATTACACGTACTTAATTATGTTCAATTGAATACTAACAGGCTCACTTGAGTTGTAGGCGCGGGCCAGCTGTAAGTCAGAAGAAACACGGAACTCCTTACTCTACATGAACCAGTTCTCAATTCAATTACCATGGGATGTGAATAGGAAAATGTCAACACAGAATAAAAAGTTTTAACTTGTAATCTCCCAGACTACAGTAACGTACTGCCGTGCATCACTGCAGTAAAGATCCTTCTCTTCTAAGTCTGATCTGAATATCTAGCACGGAGCTAAGTCTGACAGTCTATGCACCACACGTCTCAACAATATATCAAAGTTCGTTGTAAGTTGCCTGTTACCGCTTAAGGTGAAAGTTACGAGGTCGGTTAATCGAACTTCGTGCTTGTCCGCATTGGAAAACATAAGCTCCGCGTCGTCTCACTGGCTGACTCGAGACTAAGCTAGAACATGTCAGAGTGCGGCAATTTTCAATTAAATATTAAACTTTTAACAAATAAATCGAGTAATCGCATTGAATAAAACTTATTTCGCCGAGTTATTCAGTTTTTGTAATAATTTACAGTTTTGGTGGAGGTGCCGGGTCCTTATTTTAAATTGTATTTTAAATTACTTTTAATCATATATGAATGATGAAGTCTGTCAATAAAACATATTTCACTAATTTCTTAATTTAAAACACTTCTGTATTGTGTATTTATTCATTTTTAATAGAATCCAGAAATTACAAAATATATCTCGACCGAAGTTTTTACCCTACCCGTAATGTGGGAGACCCATATTCAAACCCCGGTTGGAATTAATTTTTAATTTGTGTACTGACGGCATTAAAAATGATATTTCACCCAGTTATACCGGGTTTTGTAAACATTTCCAATTTTGGTGGAGGTGCCGGGTCCTCATTTTAAAATTTGATTTTTTAAATTAATTGTAACTATGAATGAATGATGAAGACGGTCAATAATACATATTTCACTTATTTCTCAATTTCATGAATAGGAAAACACTTTAGTAGGTGTATTTGTTCATTTTTAATACAATTCAGAAATTACAAAATCTACCTCAACCAAATCTTTAGACCTACCCATTAAGTGGGAGACCCATGTTCAATCCCCGGTCGGGAGTGATTTTTAATTAATGTACTGACGGTATGAAAAAATGATATTTCACCCAGTTATACCAGTTTTTGTAAAAAATTGCAGTTTTGGTGGAGGTGCCGGGTCCTCGTTTTTTAATTTTTTTTTTTTTAATTTCTGGGTACCATTAAGAGTGAGGGATGATAATAAAGTGAATAATTAATCAATCATACTGTGATGGTTCTAACGTAAGAAAACACCCAGAGTAGCACCAACAGTCCCCACCTCGACGACAAGTGAGCTTAGCGAAGAGTAGATTGATTTTATGTTTGACACGTTCATATTCCTGTGGTCACGAAAAGTAAAATTATATATAAATCTGATTTATCGCATTTAATATAGAATTTCTTTAAAAATGCCTCCAGCGAGAAATGAACCCGGGATCTCTAGGATCTCGAAGCATCTGCCTGGAGAGCAGAAATCCCGGATTCAATCCCCGATGGAGTCACTTTTAAATATCTGCCTAAAATACCACCATACCAGCGTAATAGTCTCCTACTATAAAGCCTAGGTACTGTGTGACGTATTTCCAGCCAATCAGAGCCCGTAGATCTGGAACAATACAGACTATGCGGGCTCGCTCTGTCTGCTGCGACTGACATCAATGTGATGTATTTGTTGACGTCAAATAGATCACGACTCTGACGCCCACTGACTTTTTATTCACATTGCTCCGTGCGCTACGGTATAAATGAGTGTAATGTTTTAACTGGCAACGTTACCAAAGTCTCATCAAGTGGAACTAATATGTGTACGACGGTAACTCATCAGTTTTGGATACAATTTTACATGAAATACCAACGAAAACATGTGATGTATAATTTATGTACTGAACATCTGTACTTGCCAAATTTTTTGGGGGAGGTCCCGGGGCCCTCATTTTAAAATTTGATTTTTAAATTAAATTGTAACTATAAATGAATAAAAAAGACGGTCAATAATTAGGTGCCGTTAGGGGCCGCACCAAGCCCGGTGCGCTACAACTCAAGCCCCTTATACACCAACGAGTTGGGGGTTTTTCGAGGTGTTACCCCCGTCATGTAACGTGATGTAACTTAAAAACTTCACAACCCCGGGGGTTTAGGTCCCGCAACACATGCAATTTTATTGGGGTACGACCATTCCTTCTTGGTGAAAAATGGCTTGAAACATGCTCAAAATCACTTTAAGGATGTTAGCTACTCCTACTACTACTGCTACTACTGCTACTTACATGCTAATACGTCGGCCCGCGATTCTGACCAGACGGGTGGGTCTACATGTTCATATTTTACATGGACATTAGTTATAGTATTATAGTCTCTTTGAAAAAAAAGTTGAAAAAGTTTGTTGGAAGGCTTCCAAATAAAGGTTTTAAAATAAGCCTTATACAATCAACAAAGTAACCATAGTTACTTGACACTTGTTGACGGTATAAGCAGAGTACGGCGGGAAATGCGATACGTAAACAAATGGCGGACATTTTAATTTTGCTTCTATGTGTGAAATGAAAAGTTGTCATTATACTCTCATAAAACAAATCAGAAACCGTCCCTGACCTAGGCCCAGATGTAGAAAATTATTTATAATACAACAGTGTAGGTCTAAAGTTCCATTAGGCTATAGGACTAGATAAAATTATTACTTACATTACATGTTTGGCAAGCCTAGCCAACCCTAGGCCAGCACAACATAGTTTCTGTCACACAATACACACAAACACAATGTCGAAGCAAGGTGTCAAAATAATATGCGCTTGCTCATCTGTTTGTTTACATAATTGCAACAATCAAATCATTTCACGCAACTCGTCTTTCGATTGGCCAGCGTTTTGAAGGCACTGCCATCTAGAATAAATATAGGACTTTTTTCGAGCTCTTTGCTATACGCATATCTTTTTAAAGTGTCAAACGCAAAACGACTTCGTTTTCAATTGCGTTTTTAACAGTCATCTCCCACGAACTCAAGAATTGGGGTCCAGTCCTTATACCGTCGTTATACCATGGTTATACCACCTATACCCAGGATGTACATGAATCCGGGTCTAGATATTTTACATCCTATATTATATTATATACCATAGAAATTAAATCAACTTTGATAAAATTATTATATTTTAACATAATTTTGCAATGGAACTTGAAAAAGTAATGAGATCACACACATAACAAAAACTTGTAGAAATACAGCCAAACCTTACACACTCAAAAGAAATGAGATCTAAAAAAAGGGCCAAGCTCATCTACCCTTCCACATTTGCGCATTCTTAATTCATAAACGTACAGTGTCCCATAACAGCATCCTCGAAAAGCTTGGCAAAATAAAATTTGCATGTTATTACGTTTTAATTAATTAGAAAAAGAACTTGGATGAACTATTTCGTTTTAAATTAATAATCGCAAATTCTATTTTGCCAAGCTTTTCGAGGATGCTGTTATGGGACACTGTACGTTTATGAATTAAGAATGCGCAAATGTGGAAGGGTAGATGAGCTTGGCCCTTTTTTTTAGATCTCATTTCTTTTGAGTGTGTAAGGTTTGGCTGTATTTCTACAAGTTTTTTGTTATGTGTGTGTACATATTTCACTTATTTATCAATTTCATTAATAGGAAAACACTTTAGTAGGTGTATTTGTTCATTTTTAATACAATTCAGAAATTACAAAATCTACCTCAACCAAATCTTTAGACCTACCCATTAAGTGGGAGACCCATGTTCAATCCCCGGTCGGGAGTGATTTTTAATTAATGTACTGACGGTATGAAAAAATGATATTTCACACAGTGATACCGGTTTTTGTAAAATAAAATGCAGTTTTGGTGGAGGTGCCGGGTCCTCGTTTTTAATTTTTTTTTTAATTTCTGGGTACCATTAAGAGTGCGGGATGATAATTAAGTGAATAATTAATCAATCATACTGTGATGGTTCTAACGTAAGGAAACACCCAGAGTAGCACCAACACCTCCACGACAAGCGAGCTAAGTGAAGAGTGGAATTGATTGATCTGCAGTCACAAAGAAATAAATATATAAATCTGATTTATCGCATTTAATATAGAATTTCTTTAAAAATGCCTCCAGCGAGAATTGAACCCGGGATCTCTAGGATCTCGAAGCATCGGCCTGTACAGCAGAAATCAAGGGTTCAATCCCCGATGGAGTCACTTTTAAATATCTGCCGAAAATACCACCATACCAGCGTAATAGTCTCCTACTATAAAGCCTAGGTACTGTGTGACGTATTTCCAGCCAATCAGAACCCGTAGATCTGGAACAATACAGACTATGCGGGCTCGCGCTGTCTGCTGTGACTGACATCAATGTGATGTATTTGTTGACGTCAAATAGATCACGGCACAGACGCCCACAGACGTTTTATTCGCATTGCTCCTTGTGCTACGGTATAAATGAGTGCACTATTGTAACTGGCAACGTTACCAAAGTCTCATCAAGTGCAATTAATATGTGTACGACGGTAACTCATCAGTTTTGTTCACAATTTAACATCAAATACCAATGAAAACATAAGTGGTATATAAGTTATGTACTGTAACATCTGTACTAGCGTAAATATATGTGAGTGTTGGCATTATGTTAGTATACTAGGAACGCGCTAAAGTCCCGCTGCGTTGATGGATGAGCTTTTTTGTAAGTTTTTTGTTAGCGTTTTTTTGCGTTTGGTTTCAGTTTTCCTTTGCAAGTGCTTTTTGAATGCATTGTAGGTGATTGTTGTCAAGTTTCTATTGTTACTTGTTAATGTTATTATAAACCTAAAAAACTCATATTAAAACCTTTATTTCTTTGGATTCTGGCTAACTTTTTCAACGTTTTCTTTCAAAAGGTACTACATCACCATAACCTCAATGTCCATGTGAAATCTGAACGTTGTAGCCCCACCCGTTTGGTCAGAATCGGCCCAAATGTGGCTATAATATGGCACTAAAAATCAAAAACTTATATTAAAACCTTTATTTCTGATTCTGGCTAACTTTTTCAACTTTTTCTTTCAAAAGGTACTACATCACCATAACCTTTATGTCCATGTGAAATATGAACGTTGTAGCCCTACCCGTTTGGTCAGAATCGGACCAAATGTCACGAACATATCGCACTAAAAATCCCAAAAAAATCGTAAAAGTACGATATTCATGAGAAATATTTCTTCGATTGTACCCAAAAACAATACACCTCTAAGTTAAAAAAAAACGAAGGTTCCCTCCAATTTTCATAAAGATCGCATATGCCGTTTGCCCGGAATCGAGCGAACGAACAGACAGGAAAACAAACAAAAAAACAAAAAAAAAACACCCGAGCTAAATATTTTGGGGGTCAGTGAAATTGAAGTCTTCGCTTCACTCGCTACGCTCATCCAAAAATGTACAACGTCCCAAAAGGAATAAATATCTTATTCTAAGGTAACGGATCTCATTTCTTCGTATATACGAAAGCAAGGGATTGGGTCCTCGAAACAGCCCTCGAACATCTCTTCACAACAATTGTCCTATATCCAATATTCCTAGTTGGTCACCTGAAGAGCTCTGATGTGTACCCTACAGCGGGCATTCTAACCATGTTTTTTTATATCCTGTGCTTCGCCTGGTATAAAACGCATACGTAGCAATACGTAGGCAAAGGGGCACACGATGAAGTTGGCATTTTAAAAAACAAAATGTAAAGGCTTCGTCAGTGACAAGCCCCGAGGCTGTACCGTGTGGAATGTACAAAGTGTGGGCAACAGAAGAGTCCTCGACCCAACCCCCCTCGCACAGTCTAGCCTAGCTCGGCTGGAGCTTTGTGGAGTAAATACAGTCAAAGACTTAAGCGCGAGTCGTATAACTAGATTTACATCTCTTTGTACGAGACTTTTTACAACAACTTAATAATAAAATCCTCTTTGATCTTCAATGCATTTATGTACAACGTTGTAGGGCTTAACCTCACCCGGGGGCTAGGAGATTTCTTAACCAGATGCCCACTCGAGCATGAACAGACAAATAAGGCAAACAGGTTTACTGTGAATACGGTGAAGTCGTTGGTAGACGAGCGAGTGTGCCAAGAGTTATTTGATGTAAAATGTCACATTATCTTATTTTATTCATAAAGATCACATCAACTTTTGTACTACTTCAATCAAAATGCACAAGAGTATGGTATAGTGTAGATCATGTTGCATCTGTCAAGTCATTGACAGTGGCGTGCAGACAATGTTAAAAAATTGGTTGGTTACAATGTTGGTGGGCTCACGGGGTGACGGGCAAAAGTAAGACACCAAAATTAGGAAATGTTTCCTCTCTTTAATAAACCAAATAAATGCTCCAGTATTTGAACATGTTTTTCGTATTTATATTTTTAACTGATATTAGTCATTCGAATATTAATTTTTAATTTATGAAATCAAAACGTTTCACACATAAAACTGAACCATAAACCACAACACAACATAACATTCCATTATAATATGAAATAAAGATTCTATACTAACCGTTGAATGTACTTTTCAAGCTTATCTAGTCACCTCGGTACATTTTAAAAAATCCTCGAAAGTTGGCAAAATAGACGGACTTGTATAAAACAGGAAAATATGTTTTAAACAAGCTTTGGGCGGGGCATAACCAGTCATTGATCTCAAATTATTTGGCACAACTTTAAAAATGCTTAACAAATTGAGCAGTGATTTTTAATGTATTGTTTCTTCACACCTTGCAATGAGGAAATAGAATTTTCTGTGATAACCCGTACCATGATTTAACAACTGTCGTTACGAAAGTCGTAAATAGCTCGTTTATATACCGCCTGACAATAAAGTTTTACATCACACGTGATGACGGGAAACAGTCTTCTCTTATATTGAGGTTATAAAATATAAAGGTGTGTAGAACCAATATTTAAAAACTCATGGGTCAAAATTGATTTTTGTTCTTGAAAGCTCATTGTAAGGTTGTTTTTCACCAAAGTATTTATCAAAAAGTACAACAAAAATTGGTGCATTTAACAAGTATCAAATTATATTTAGAAGCGTTGTAAGAAACTTTATGGAATGCCATCATCAACTTCACAGAATTAATCATTTAAAGATATTTCTGGTTTTGATCGCTCTACAGCGAGACAAAAGATACAGCGAATTATATTTCCGTGTGATTACGTGAATCTTTGTTTATTTTGTAATACTTTTTTATTTCTCAGTTGTTTGGTTTTAAGAAATAATTTTATAATTTAAAAATATATAATTCCATCTTTGTTTTGAAATATATGTTGTTTTTCCCTGATTTTTGTGCACTTTTGTTTTTGATTATATGATTTTTGTACAACATTTTTTGTAATTTTTTTAAATTGTTCATTTGTATTTATTTTACAATCTTGATTTTTAATATTTTGTATTAATATTCTGTATTTTCCCAAAAATGTTCACCGATTGTTTTTACACGTGAACCCCTCGTTCAAACCTTACTTCCCTATTGATCAACCGGAAGTCATGTCACGTGTTGTAAGTTGTAAACTTCCGCTTCTCTGAAACCGCTTCTTATGAATAGTTTACCTCGGATCAATCTGAATACATTTGAATAGTTTAGTTTGCTGCAGTTTAAACGAGTGGCTGTGTTCAGACGCGCGCCCCGGTTAGTACAGGGGCTTCTGTTTCGAATACAGAGTGGCTTGTTTACATAGGAATAGTTGGCGCAGAGATATTGGAATGTTCGTACTTCAGTCAGTGCACCAGTTGTGACCCTAGACGGGGGACTCAGCTAATCATAGGTTAGTTATTTTGTCCACCTCAAATTGTAATAATTACACCCAGGTGTAAAATTCATTCTCAGAAATGGGTGTGAAACGTACAATAACTTACTTGTGGACAAAAGAACGAAATTGTTGTTATTTGACATCAAATTTCGAGGTTATGTTACCAGTTGTCATTCAGATCAAACACTTTCAGAAGATCTCTCTCAATAACACAGTTTGTGTACTTTATTACAATTCTATTACGTATATTTTTTTATTCTTACTACTATATCTTCTTTTTTTTTATAAAAAAAATCGCACATTATTACGTAGTAAATTTTGAAATTGTCGCGAATTTCCCTTTCTACACCTTTACACCGCCTCAAGAGGCAGGTGCAAATGTTGTACAAGTTGTAATAACACCTGGACAAAAGACCGCTTATTTCTTCAAAAGTTGTAAAAAGTGCAAATGGTGTAAATATCGGTAGACAAAAAAACGAACGTAGTGTGGGACATGGCTTTAGTTCGTTATGACGCAAAGGCACTTCCCGTTACTTGTTAAACGTTCATTTATTGACTCTGATTTTGCATTTATGTAGCATTAAAGGTGTTTAACACACATCCTGTGACGAATATAAATGTAAAAGTAACATTAACACGTAAATTAAAACAACTTTTTTATATTGCTGCGATATTATTGTTGTTTCACCAACCAAACAACCACCAAACCAAATACCAAATAACCAAACAATACGGAGTTTATTTTATTTACCACTTATACTTCACCAATAAAATATCGTTAATCGCTACTGGGAATATAACCTCACTCTCCACTCTCACGAACGTCAAGATAATTGGTCAATAGAAAATATCGAAGTTTGAAAATACAGCGTAAGGGCGTAGAAACCTTCGATAAAACGCTAAACCCTTGAGTTTTGTCAACACTCGAGCCAATGTAGCTAGGTCGGCTCTTCAGACTCCACACTTCGCGCCCTCGCTGTCAGCTGTGTTGCCACACTTACTATGTTATTGTAGTGGTAGGCTGATGGTAGCCGCCATGTTGGACGTAAAGCCAGCGACGAAACTTGAGGTAAATAAATAAAAGTTGAGTGGGTCGAGTCAAAATTTTGTTAATATTGAGTTTCCGTTCCGATAATCGTAACCAGTTCGTATCCAACCCGAATAATATTTACGTTTTACGTACGGAACATATTAGATGAAGCTATAACCCTAATCCAATATTTTGCCTTCTAAATATACTCGATAGTTTATAGCAAATATAATTAAAAATATGGTTCTAAAAAAATATTAAATCAAATCATCAAATTAACAAACAAATCATCTTTACAACGATGTTAAGACCGAAATGGTTATTCTTTAATCTGTGCTTTCCATTATTTAATAACGAATTTATTATTGTTAGCTCATTGTTGTGTCTACATAATATGTAATTAGATTTATGAAGTTGTCCTTTGTAAATCAGTTTTTTAACTGAATATGATAGACTTTAAATAAATAAATATAAATTTAAACAATAATAATATATAATTATTACGAATGTTAAGTGGTAATGATTATGTGTAACGGTCTTTAACTGATACGTCAACAAGTTCAAGCCATGGAAAAATGTCTGTTTCAACTGTATGTTCAAACTCTTTTCCCTTGGCTTCCCTGATGACACGTTTCATTAAAATCTTCATCTATATTATTTGACTAAATATCCACCCTAAGTATCAGTCTGTTTGCCACATCATCATGTCTGTCGCATGTACCACAGACCTTATTACCTCATCAAAGTAACGAAAACCAATATGCACTTGCAATGGCGGCCTCAACCCATTCACCATATTTCATGGGCATTCTTTAGAACATGTTAAACACGGACGTAATCCACCCCCCCTTCGTTTTACTCTCGCCACATTTCTCAACCGTCTGAAATCCTTTGTGCGAGACAGAAAGCTTCTGTCCAGCCTGTCGCTCTGCTGGAATAGCGAGCATAAAGTATAAAGCGCCTTACTCTTTCCTGTGCACGTCAGTCCACACGTGAAGAGACGCACGTAGGCTGGAGCAGGATTATGTATTAGCATACATTATACAACAACATGCATACAACCAGCTCAGAACATCCCCTCCCACCACCACACCACCACCCACCTACACATACATACATGCACTTACCACACAATGCACTAGTTAAAATGTGAATGTGTGCATAAGCATTGTTAAATTGACATTATTTAAAATATTTTTTTGCACATATATCAAACAAAGCACATACAAACACAAATAACCTCAAGAGCACTGCCACACTAGCATATTACTCTCTCGTTCATTATCCACTATTCCACCCTTTTCACTAAATAACCACGTTGACTAACTTTTTAGACAAGCATAACCTACCTTGACTCTCTCTGAAAATCAGAAATGTAACTAAGTGCGTACATTCCTAATACAAAATGTATTACAGTAGGGATTTACCATAGCTTGTAATCGGTAAACAAATATTAATCACCAGTATGTTGACACAAATGGCTAAATCTCAGCCATCCGGGATTACAACGAGTCACTCACAGGGTGAAAGTAAAAGTCACTAGACTGCCGATACCAACATACGAATAATTGCGCATGTAATCATGAAGCATTATTGCATCCGAATCCAAATCCAAATTCCACTCAGGATTCTTTGCTAATTTCATGTTTTCACATCAGAAAATCAATTGTCCCTGCGAGTGATTCTAGATAACTTGGGTGTTGGATTAAACCATTCTTGACATTTACTTTATTTATTTATGTTGCTATTTATGTAATGTCTATCCTATTCAGTTAAAGAAACTGATAGAAATAAACTTGAAATATAGAATTTCAATGTTTTGGTGGAGGTGCCGGGTTAGAAGTTAAAAATAGTATTATATACTTAAATAATATCTAATAATATTATTATGAAATAATATCCTTGCAATACATATTTTTACTAACAATATTAAATCTTTTTACAAAACGTCTTAAATTTATTTTCCTTCCCCTAAACAACATTTTAGACAAAAAAACTGAAAATATAACATTTCTAGTGTTTTGGTGGAGGTGCCGGGTAAGAATTTAAAAATATAAACCTTTTGCAAATCTTGTTTAATTTTACTTCCTTACACTATCAATGTTGGTTTTAACTTGTAAAATTTATTTCACATCCCTTAAAAACATTTCTAAACACATCTTTAGGTTCCATATTCGAATGAGATATCACTTCAATGGCTGTTCCATATTCTCTTTTATTTTGCTAATTTTTCTAGCAGAGAACGACGAAATATACAATTAAGTCGTCCTTTCTCAATTTCAATAATCGGGAAAACACTCCCGTCAGTGTAATTGATTTTATGGAAATTAATATTAAAAAATCCATCTTAGCGGGGTATCGAACCCCTAAGGTACAGAGACGGTTAACTTCATTACATCTGGGTTGTTTTTGCCTTTTTTAATTTCTAGATTGATTTCCATTAACTGCCGTCCTATTTGCTTAGAGAGGCCGGTTGTATTGCACCCCCCACCTTCATCATACCCTGGCTAATACATCCCCTCCCCAGTAAAAAGAAAACAACATACATGTTTAACTCGAGCTTCTGAAGCCGACACACCGCACTCTACGAGGCCGACCGCGCTAGCAGCGAATTATTGATGGGGAACGTTACGTCGGAAAAACCGTGAATTTCCACATCGGAAAACCAGCTAACCAGCAAACAAAACACTCGGTTTATGTGGACAGTTTCGACGGGCGGACAATAATTGCATTTGCATGTTTCGTTCTGTTCTGTTTCACCCGGCCGACACATGAGCGCTGCGCGGTAATATCTCTGACCGCATATATGATCTACCGCCGCGCTCTTCAGTATTGTTAACTTTATCGTCTGATGTTAAACACAATGCTCTGTTTAACTCAAGGTTTATGTGCCCTGAGTAAACTGACCCTCTTTATAAACACGTTGGTCAAATAGTAGCATCAGACAAGGACAATATTATTCTATAGAAAACTATTGTCATTAAAGTTTCTGTGGGATTATTGCAGTCATGTAATAACATTTTATCTCATGTATAGAATAAATTAATAGTTAGGTTAACTTTATTCTGACATTTTTTTTATTGTAAGTAATATTTGCATAAATTTGTACTGAACATTTGAACATGTAACAATAAAAATGTGAGACTGACAGAAAGAGCATCTGCCCCATAGTACGTGAGTATCTGTCACCCTCTGTACCTTACACGAAGTTTGGCTTTTTTAGATATTCTTTTACCCTATATTTATGAATCACCTGAATTTTGAATTTAAATTTTAAAGTAAATCCAACCTTTATCGAGCGTTTTTGATGCAGTACAAAAACCATTCTTTACATTGAAGACGGCAATAGCAATAAAATTATATATGTTCAAAAATGGTGGTGAAACACTTTGATGGTATGTATTAGCATAAGTTTGGATATCTAAATAACTTACTTAATTTTACATTCATTATTCTTACAAAAAATGTTTTGTTTGTACATATTTATTATTATTTACTACAATTCAGAAATTAAAAAAGTCCGCCCCAACCGGGAATTTCACCTACGGGAGTGTTTCCCGATTAACCAAATCGAGAAATAAATACATATTTATTACTATGTATTTATGGTCTATTTCAACTGAGTTACACAACCAATGTTCAGTGATAGCTTTTAACTTAAACTGCTAAAGGGCAAACCTATTGCCTTTTGTTTGATAGTGTTGTAAATTGTTTTTATCTATCTTGCACAATATGCGTTCTACTCATAAACTAATGGGTTTGTAACATCATTGTTCAAACGTATAACAAGTTTTTAGCGTCATTCTGTTCGAAATGTGAAAATACCAAATCAATTGAATAATGATCGTGTGGCATGTAAAATGAACAATGAACACCATGTATACAGTCACGTGATCTAGTATGTCGGAAGAGCCGGACGGACGTCACGTAGTCAACATAACCTCAATGTTGACACACGTTGCTTCAGACGCCAGAGTTTTAAGTATTAAAGCACCCGTGAGCCAAGATGAGGTGGATGTCAAGTGAGCAAGGAGAATTTCAAACTCTTTGGTGGAAGTGCCGGGTTAGAAGTATTTCGAAATTGTTAAAGAAAATATTACCGCAAAAAACATTTTTACCACATAATCCGTTTAAAAAAATTGTATCATCTGAGATTTTACACTAATTTCAAAATGATTATTTGATCTTATAATTTGCGAAAAGTGACGTTACGGACTATTTCTAAAATGGCACTTTATAGCAATGCATATTAGAACTGTGCACAAGCACAAGTAAACACTCAAATACGCAAAAATATTAAACGTCCCTTTTTGGTAACAAGCATTTTTTGACCGAACCACTTGCTCAAATTATAAACCAAAATAAATGAGATTTACAGAAACGTTTGATGAATGAGTACGTTGATAATGGCCAATATTTTTTGGATCTACATCCTCCAAGGTCACGGGGCATAAAGATCGTCCCTATTTTATTTCTAATGGAGATTTTTATCGATGGGTGGGACCTAGCACGAAAATTACCAAATATCTGAATAGGATAGACGTTAAAAATAAATAAAATTAAAAAAGGGGTCATGGTGTACCCAATAGTCTATTTGTTATTTTGTTAATTCATAACTAGTTAGCATGAATGATATCTCTTTCTTCGTTCAGTGGGTAAATACCCCTTTAGGTTTTCCTTACGATTCTTTTATTTTTACTATCTATTTATAATCTGGTTTAAAAACGTTTAAAATAAATTTTACCAAAAACCCAAAAAAATTAAATTTAAAATGGTTTGGTGGAGGTGCCGGGTAAGCAAAATATAATGATAAACCATTTCCAATTCTCGTCTATTTTGCTATTGTTGACGCGTCCTATATCGCCCCCTTGTTGCTTATGTAGGCCACATACTGCTGGTCGTTAAACAACGTGTAAACGTAAAACAGGAAAATTATTGTTATACATGTAGTACTGAAATAACATTGTTTATTTCGCAATGTTTCCATTGTGTAAATATTTATTAGTCTGTCAGTTGAAAGAACTCGCTATTTTTTATGTGGTAATGTTGAATAATAGCAAACAATGAACTTAAAATAGAACATGAGCCAGTTTACCTTCACATAATACAATATGTAGGAACTAAAACTACAATAATAATTAATAAAATTTGTCTTTGAAATGTGTACAGTCCTCATCAAATTATAACTTTCCTCTGCAAATACTCTGAAAACCCCTCTCTCATGCTTATGAACCTGAGGTTATAGATGACGCCGTTTAGTCTGATTAAGATTTCCCCCAGCTAAACCCGGGAGAGATGGCTGAGTTTCATCGCAAGATGCTCGAGAGTACAATCCTTATTAATCAGGGATATGGGACCGGCAAATGGCAATTGCAAAGATTTATCTCTCTCTCTCTGTCTCTCCCTCAATCATGCTCGACGCAAGAGTCGAGACAAAAGTCGAGACAAATATCGTGTTATTACTTAACGCACAACGAGCCTGGGAGGGAGCAAGATGCAGCTTTTTGTTCTGAAAATTGATAAAAGAAGTCGATGCTTTTGGCATTTTCTTTTTATCAGGGATGAAATGTTCACATTAATTGACCTTTGACCTCGTTAACTGAAGAAATTTGCCTGAGATAAATGGTTATATATTTCGAGGATCTCCAGACAATAATTAAATTGCTGTTTGACCGTTAGAGAGCGAACTAATTCTTGTACATTTTTACAGTAAATGTACAATTTTTATGAGGAATATTTCTTCGATTGAACTAAACAGAAAGTCTACGTTAAGGGATTTCAAATGGGCCTCAAAAAATTTATTTTATACCCGAGTAGTTTTATTTATGTCTATTTTTTAACTTCGCTCACACAATTACATCAATCCTTCCGCACACATTTTTTCTAGACAAATTTATTCTTGATGTAATTTAAATTTTAATATAATTAATCTCCAAACAGTTTCAGCTATAAACATAGGCATAAGTTGTCTAATATAATAAATGTAGTTGTCACCCCTACCATGCCAGACCGCGCGCGCTACCACCATGTAGCACATGTGAAGTGCATGTAACCTAGTGCACTCACGTGCAGCTAAGTGGCACTGGGCAACATAAAGTGTGTTCGAATGCTACACAAGTCCTCTTTACCACGTGTCCCGCTCGACGAGTGGCTTACACTAAGTAGGTCGCTGAGAACCTGAATAATACAACTGTTCGCGGGGATGTTTTCCTCGGCACACACGGAATATTAAAGAGACGAGTCTATTCAGAGGCTGCTAAGCCTAGAATAGCATCCGGGAGATAAGTTGTGTCCTTTAAGAGTGCACTTCCGGCAAGTTTAAGCTAAACCCCTTGCAATAGCATCTGTGACAGTCCACACAAATTTTTTTTTCAAGTAATAAGTTGATATCAAGTTTTATTTATGACTTTCTGCGAGGAGTACTCCGAAGTAATTTTATGATACATGAAGAGCATGTTTTGAAAATATGTAACCAAGCATGATTTTAAAGCACTTATGCTTCTAAAATGGCGCCTCCAACATCGTACGCTTGGCAACGTTGCGCTAGTAGTTTGCTGTGCCTCCCCTCAAGTCTCTATCCTCGCGCTACCCCTCCCCTCATCTGCTGGAAACAACTCAAGTCCGAGTACTTCATGATTAATCTTGCACTTTTATACTTAGTATATGTACACCATCGACAGTAAGTTAATCAAGGTGTCTATGTTCTATCTACTTGCCCCATTCTTTGATTTATTCCTTCCTCGAGGGGAACATAAATATCAATTTCATTTATTGATGTTACAGTCTGTATCTAGTCTAAAAAACTAATTGGTTTTTAAATATTACTTTCTAGACTCTAGAGAGTTTTAATGATCAGGAACGTACGTTATTAGGACTTAGCTATGAAATCGATAGTATCACAATAATTGCACTATTTTTGCCAACAAGGTAAAAAAAAATTATGAAATGAAATATGTATTAATAAACGGTGAACAATTAACGTCAAAAGGGGTTGGTAAGCTAGCGCCAAAGATGTTTAACGATGTTAGGCTTTTACGTTGCAGACTCGCGTTTAATGACCCGGCACCTCCACCAAAATCATTTTGGTTTTGTATATATCTTATTGACTTGAAATTTTGAGAACTCGCACCCCCTTAGTTTTGAGGCTTTAAAAAGTTGTTAATACCCTTGGCACAATTGGAGAATATAAATAGTACAACATGTGCAAGGCAACCCCATCCCCCCCCCCCCTGCTCTAACTCAATTTTAATTTCATTATACGTTAATTCTTTCAATGTTTATCAAACATGAATAAATAGTTCTTCTTCCCCCCCTCCTCCCCCCCAGAAGTCAGAACTAGATCAACCTCTGCTCGCTTATAGTTGATAAAACAATACTAATAATTAATTTTAGATAACGCGCACTGATTATAAAACCTTTCCCACGGTTTTCATAGCAACTACTTATAAATATTGAGAGAACAGTTTTCATCACTAACATCCGCGTTCAAGTCATATTTGATTTGGACCATCGCAATCCTTCCTCGTTACGGTATCCAACGTATAATCACCAGGCACCACTTGAACGTTCCTGCCCAGTGCACCCGCACGACGCTAGTCTAGCTCATTGAGTGGGATGAGAGTGATCAAATACGTTGCAAACCATTGATTATTGTATCGGGACTGATACAGAGATAATTGGACGCTTAATTAATGTAGACTAAACCACTCGGCGTAACCATAGAGACACAATGACGACATGGAGGCGTAGCCAATCAGACGTTCGCAAGCCAACAGAAAACTATTTGGACCAATGAAAGTCAGTTATGAGACCAAGTGGGTAGACAATACGAATTTACTTTTAATTATTTATTTTATTGTTAATGTAGCAGAGTATTCCTCAAAATATAAATGTTCGAATGCCACTTGGTGCAACTTCTATGATATAATATTGTTGAATAGTTAAATAATCGTAGGTTAAAAACAATGTAGTAATTAGATAGAGAGTTCACAGTTTCATATTATGAAGATTGTGCAATTATAATTTGGTAAGTTGCATGCTATTATTTATTTTTATTAAGTGTTGTGCATTGTTTTAGGATGTATTGACAAAAGAGAATTTTGTTAAAATAAAGATTATTAGTTATAAACCCATAACCAGGGCATCGAAGTAAAAAAGTATAAAAGAGCCTCACTTTATCGGTTAAAGTTTTCGATTAGTTAAAAACATTCAAAACGAAATATGTTAATTTTTTCGATTTTATCGCCTACTACACTGATAAAAGTTGAAGAATTGTTGCTGAAAAATTGATTGGGTGAATTAGGGAAATAACAACACTTTAATGTGAATCTTTTGACCAAAACATTATCTCACTATCAACTTTATAATACGATAATGTTGGACATTGTTGAATAAAACGAGACAAGTACAAAATTACATTTTAAGCAACGACATTTTTCTTACTTTGTTTCAAGAAACAAGTAGATCTTTCTCTTCCACCTAAGTCTCATGATGACGTGCTCGAGTAGGTTCACTAGCTGATAACAATACAACCTGCTGTTGAACCGAGAAACAAATGAACCACGAGTAGAATGTGGTGAGAACAAAGGCAAGCGGGGTTCTGCGCATGCGTCAGTGAGCACAATAGCAAGCCTCTAAGCGATCACAAACAATGCGTAGTATATTTATAGTATACGGTGTTGACCGGGGAGAATGGAAAGAAGCGAGTTCAGTTGTGGGGGTTGGAGGGGGAGAAGGGAGTAAATACGAGGAGAGAGCCATCCATAAATGATATAAACCATTTGTAGTGAGGTTAGCATCCATAAATGATATCACACAATTTAGAGTGGGGTTATCGACATGTGACTAGGGGGTTATGCTACATGTGACATTCACATTAGCTGTACAATCGTAATGTCTAATTTTAGTGATGGTAAAATAATAATTGTGTCAGCATTTTATATAACCTCTATTGAAAATTAAAACAGGCTCGCAAATATTGTATATAATTAATGAATGTGATTTTTTTTTCTCTAGTTCAATTTTTCCCAGAAAATGATTTATTGAGACTGGTGTCCCACTAGAGGGAGTGGAAGTTAAATTTGTTTGCGTCATCGTTTAAGGAAGGTTGTGGGGGGGGGGAAGTCGTCATACTTTTCGTGACAAACCTCGATAAAGGGATCTAATTTGGTCTAAAATTGTGACATCATCAAAAGACAGCCCCAAAGCGTGTATGGGTGCGTGTGAGTGTAGATGAAGGCGGGGGTGTAGAAGGTTAGTGAAGAGAAGTTCAGAATCGTTTACTGTTACTACCCCAAGCTCAATCGAGATCAATGATCAGTGATAAAGCCAGGTATTGGACTCTAGCGTTAACACAAGTTAACTATCTAAGAGTGATCAACAACTACTTACTAAGGACTTACTCACAGTTTAACGAGGAACAGAACCATCTTCCTCTGAGGAGTTCCGTTGTTTTCAGAGTCATAGACCAAGGGTCGGTAATACAATCAAGCAAGTAGAAAGTTGTGTGTAACAAATAAAGTATTCGGAGGAAGCCAGAGGAAAACAAGTGATTCGACGAAGAATGATAGATAACGACAAACTAACAAATCAATCCAAACCACTTATCGTATCAACCATACCTCATACAAAACTAATATCAATATAGAAATATAGATTTTCTTCTTATTTCTAGTATTTCGGTTTGCATAATAAATTATGAATAATGTGATGTTATTACTTTTATTTTATGCTTCTTATTGTATAGACAATCTCCGGTAAATCCTGGCATTATTATATATTTGCCAATAATAAAATACAAGTGCAGAATATTACACAGACAGGCAACCAGAAGAGGATCCTTCTTTCAATACACTTGAAAAGTTATGTTTGTTTGGCCAACACATAATCACGCAGAAAGTATAAAAAGAATGTTGTTTAAGAATCGGTTGGATGATAAAATTGTAATTTGTTAAATTATTTGGCTCTGTTGTCAAACGATTTTGGGAAATCTGCAGTTAGTGCGAGAGGTTTTTGCATGGCAGACATGCAGAGATACAATATAACTTACTCTTTACCCAAAGTCTTTATGTAGTACGTGTCACACTTCGTAATGACCTATCTGCTTTAAGAATCGATCATTCTTTTACCGGGTTATTCAGTGTTCGTTCCAACCAGGCTGTGTCTACATGAAACACTGCACAACGACTTTCAACTAATTAATGAACACAGAGTAGTGAATCATTATCCTTAAGGCTATTGTACCGCCTCTGGCAGATAATTTGAAAGTCGAAGAAACATGTCTGAAAAGTTTGCTGAATGAAAGAAGGTCTTTAAAATAACAGAAAAAAATTGTGAATTTTTTTGGGCGGGACATAACCTCACTTTTGGAAATTATATTTAGATTTTTGGACAAAAGTGTGAACTACAAGACTAGTTCAAAATTAAATTTAGAGAATCGGTTTTCTGGACATAGTTTCTAAACACCTTTAGCTACAACTTGACTATAGCCAAAATAGTTTTCTGAAAATAACAGTTGGTTAACGAATTTTTTTGTCAAACGGTACAAAACTCGTATTTGTACCGTTTGACAAAAAAATTCGTACACCAACTGTTATTTTCAGAAAAATATTTTAGCTATAGTCAAGTTGTAGCTAAAGGTGTTTAGAAACTATGTCCAGAAAACCGATTCTCTAAATTTAATTTTGTACTAGTCTTGTAGTTCACACTTTTGTCCAAAAATCTAAATAAAATTTCCAAAAGTGAGGTTATGTCCCGCCCCAAAAAATTCACAATTTTTTTTTCTGTTATTTTAAAGGCCCTCTTTCATTCAGCAAACTTTTCAGACATGTTTCTTCGACTTTCAAACTATCTGCCAGAGGCGGTACAATAGCCTTACGAAACCTCGAGTCATGAATTGGAGATGAAAATAGCAACTCTGTGATTTAATACTAAAAAGATGAAACAATTTTAGAGTATGTCAGGTTAATAATTACAATCATATGTGGGACTCTTTACACTCAAAATAAATCAGTGATTACTCTATTTCATAATTTAATCAAACTTTTCTATCAGGTTTAATGACAGCAAATTACTGTAATTACAACTGTCATTAAACCTGACGAATAATGTTGATTAACCTTTGAAATATTGTAATCTCTGTTTTATTTCGAGTAGCGTATAGTCCTAAATATTATAATTAACCCAGTAATTAGTGGAATGCCAGAGGTAACTGCTCTTTTATGCTTTTCGTTTTACGTCTTCATAGTGGGTTTAGTTCAACTGTTATTTCTCGCAAACATTTTGAGTTGAGTTTGTTGATCTAACACGCTATAACTGACGGTGTGGCAACTTTTTCCTAAAATTATCATAGTGACATTGTAATGCCCGATTGGAGGGGCAAGGACTGGTGGCTGTGTAGTGTGGTAAGTGGTGCCAAACGATGTACAGTGCCGTATATGTACTTATTCCTTGGTTAGAATCAGATATGCAGTACTTACATAGACCGGACATTCCGTGCAGTCGCTCCTTAATCCTTCCTGATCTCCTCCTGAAAACAAAGAGCTATTATAACCTAACATCCTTTATCATCATCGAACTTGCATGACTATCACCCTAGTCTTCAATCCCGTTGCCTTATTAACTACTTTTGACGTTTAACTGTCATTAAATGAGTTATTACACAATGCCAACACAATAATAATAATAATAAATAATAATAATAATAATAATAATAATAATAATAATAATAATAATATAATAATAATAATAAATAATAATAACACTTAATACAATTCAATAATTTCTAATAGAACTCTTCATGAATCTGAGTAAACCATCTTACAGCCACATTATAACTAATACCCACATAGAATAACCATGATGAACACAAAATATAAACGCTCGTATATGGTGCAAGGAATTGGAATCTAAAATCATTATTAGAATTGATGTGAGTACGCATACTCTGTTTAATGTGTAAAGGTTTTAAAAATCAATGTTATTTAGAATCTGGTATGCCACACAACTTAAAGCTTAAACTTTTGATGCTAACTTTATACTTGTTTGGGGATTGTTCATAATGACTGACAATTGTGTTCTGAAGTTTATTTTGTTTTTCAGTATTTATGTCTTCATTATATTTACCCTAGTGGCATTCCTATAGAATGCTTAACTTAATAAAGATAAAAAGCATTATAATAATATAAAATAAACCAAAGTTATTGGCAATGTGCTAGCTATGAACCTTGCCGATATGAAACTATCTGATAGGAAAAGTAAAGCGTGTGCATAATACGTGAAGAGTATCTATGCTGTGAATGTGATGAATGTGATCACGCCGAGCTTGGCTCTTGTCCGGATTCTCTGAATGTGAGAAAACCACCTAGTTCTCGCTCAACATTGCAGCATTGGTTTGGTTTCGACGCTGAGAGCGGAGTTAATGAAAGACAAATAGGTCAACGAGACACTCGTCTCGCGGCCGTTGTGTGACAGCGTGGGTTGCGTGGCAGCGTGAGGGCAGCGTGCGAGGCAGCGTGAGTGGCTACGTGGGGCGTGGGAGCGTGACGGCAGGGGGGGCAGCGTGAGGGCAGCGTGAGGGCTACGTGAGGGACTTAAATAAATAAATTCGTATTTAAAGTCTACCCACTCAGTCACATAACTAATTTGCAATGGGGGACATTAAATTCAACGCCGACGAAGCCAACCCTGTAGGCGCTGACACCATTGAAGATTTGACGAGCGAACAATGACCAACTAGAGACCGGCAAATTTTAGTAGGATACACCGATCAATCCAGCTGGACAAGATTCCACCAGCTGACAGCGCCAGAATCAACGAGGCTATTATTCAGAACATCCCTAAAATGTAATATGTGCCTCGTTGCTATAACGCCTCCAAAGTCACTGTTTATACATTATTATAATGAAAGTTTTATTTTTTCTTAAAATATAGAAGTTTAATGTCACTTCAATCATTCGTATTAGTTCCGCGAAATAACGCACATAGTAAATAGTTACTGTTCCTTGTTCGTTCTTCCATACTGGTTCATTTGGAAACTTGTAACAAAAACTAGAAATACTTTTCTTAAAGTCTAATAAAAACTGCACTTCGTCACGCCTTGTTAGCTCTTTGCCAAAACCTCGCAGTTTGCAACTTCTTTGCCCCAGTGAAACTTTCGTTGGAAACGTTCTTTTCCGCAGACAAAGAGTTATTTTCGTCTGACTTGCCTGGCTCGCAATACTCGCTGGGAATGATAAATGGTCTCGGGAGTAGCAAGCAGAATAGAAAAGCCATTAGCGAACTGATTGGAGCTGAATTGTCACGGCACTTGGATGCCCAAGTCAAGGAACTCGGGCGCCGAAGTCACTGCATATAGAGTTCCACAAGACATGCACAAGAGAAGCGCGAAAATCGTATGCCTGTATCTTTTGATCGAGAAGTAATTTATGAACCTTTCTTCTATTGACTTATTTGACGTACTAAACTTACAACTTAATTTTAATGAACGTTGTTGAAACACACTAAGCCATACTTTTTGAAGAGTTTTGTTATAAATAGGTACGCAGATGGGAAATGTAAACGAAATCTTGTTAAAATCAAATTTATTTAAATTATATTAATCGATTTGTCATGGTTTTAAATCAAGGAAAAATGTGGGTTACGCATATTCCTTCAAAACTTCTAGTTCAAAAGAGACAAGCATATTTTAAACGGTCCAATACAATTCTTTTAGGGTGTATTCTCACCAGATGCCCCTGGCGCCGTTCCCGCCTCCACCTGTGGTTTTACAGCGGCCTGTTCGACTGAGTGACTAAACGAAATCCGATAGGAGATTATCGGTAGAAATAAATTGCATCATTATGAGGAGCCTCGGCTTAAGAGCTTGGCCTGGACTGGTGGACTGGTCGGGTTAAATAGCTGTGCCTAAGTGTTGATAATTTATTGCTTTAGTGGAGTCGACTGGACTGGGGCTTCACCTCGTATGAAACCTGGGTATTAGGGCAGTGAGGGTTTAGAGGCTCGATAAGTTACAGTCATACTGACTTGTAGGTTCTATTTTATTTAGCTCACCGGCAACAAGGCTAAAACGGTTGCAAGAAGGTCACTTTTGACACATGGGAAAAAATTTAAATCGAAAAAAAATTATTTTCTAAAAATGTTCGAATTTATTTTAATGTTAATTTTAACACACATAACAAAAACTTGTAGAAATACAGCCAAACCTACACACTCAAAAGGAAGGATGAGATCTAAAAAAGGGCCAAGCTCATCTACCCTTCCACATTTGCGCATTCTTAATTCATAAACGTACAGTGTCCCATAACAGCATCCTCGAAAAGCTTGGCAAAATAGAATTTGCGATTATTAATTTAACGTAGTAGTTTATCCAAGTTCTTTTTTTGTAATTAATTTAAACGTAAACATGCAAATTCTATTTGCCAAGCTTTTCGAGGATGCTGTTATGGGACACTGTACGTTTATGAATTAAGAATGCGCAAATGTGGAAGGGTAGATGAGCTTGGCCCTTTTTTTAGATCTCATTCCTTTTGAGTGTGTAAGGTTTGGCTGTATTTCTACAAGTTTTTGTTATGTGTGTGATCTTATTACTTTTCAAGTTCCATTACAAAATTATTTGTTAAAATATAATATTTTTATCAAGTTGATTTAATTTTTATGGTATTAGCAATAACAATAGGATGTAAAATATCTAGGCCCGGATTCATGTACATCCTGGGTATAGGTGGTATAACCATGGTATAACGACGGTATAAGGACTGGTTAAGTCTAGGCAACTCACATCCTATTAAAACTTTCCCATGTAACAACAAACGCACAACTAATGTAATTTACACCTATTTCACTGCACCCACACGAGGGAAGCGATATATCTAGACGGCCTTGACCCACAGCCATGTAAATCATCAGATAATCAGAAGAATATTGAAAATTTTCACCATCTTTTGTTTTACATTTTATTAAAAGTGACAGGAGATTGCGTGAGTATTAAAAGTAAAGAAAAAGCTTATTATTGCCGTAAATTTTGGAATAGCCTAGGACTATCATACCATTGTTTATCTGCATTAGGCTTGTAGTAATCAAAACTAGTTATTTGTGCGGGAAGTGTCAAAACAAGGTTGTGCTGGCCTAGGGTTGGCTAAGAAAGGCCTAGGGCTTGTCAAACATGTAGTGTAAGTATTTATTAATCTAGTCCTATAGCCTAATGGAACTTTAGACCTACACTGTTGTATTATAAATAATTTTCTACATCTGGGCCTAGGCCAGGGACGGTTTCTGATTTGTTTTATGAGAGTATAATGACACCTTTTCTCGTTCCACACAAAGAAGAAAAATTTTAAATGTCCGCCATTTGTTTACGTATCGCACTTTCCCGCCTAACTCTGCTTATACCGTCAACAAGTGTCAAGTAACTATGGTTACTTGTTGATATATATGCCAAGTGTTTAAGGCTTATTTTAAAACCTTTATTTGGAAGCCTTCCAACAAACTTTTTCAACTTTTTTTTTCAAAGAGACTATATTTCTATAACCTTAATGTGCATGTAAAATATGAACATTGTAGCCCCACCCGTCTGGTCAGAATCGCGGGCCGTCGTATTAGATGTTAGCAGTAGCAGTAGCAGTAGCTAGCAGTAGCTAACATCCTTAAAGTGATTTTGAGCATGTTTGAAGACATTTTTTCACCAAGAAGGAATGGTCGTACCCCAATAAAATTTGGCATGTGTTGTCAGGTACCTAAATCCCCTCGATTGTGATAGTTTTCAAGTTCACATCACGTTACATGACGGCTGGGTAACACCTCGAAATCACCCCAACTCTGCTTGGTGTATAAGGTGCTTGAGTGTGTAGCGCACCGCGGCTTGGCTGCGGCGCCCTAACGGGCACCTAGATGATAAAAGTCCCTTTCTTTAAGTCATTTGTGCAGGCTTACTAAATTTTTGAAATGCATTTAGCATAAATGGGCTAATGGCATAGAACTAATCGTTTCGAGTATGTTTTGTACTTAATAATGCATTGTGTGCATCGAGTTTGATGTGAACGAAGCTTTGCTTTTTCATAAAATGTAATTACATTTGCAAGAGAGAGTTTAACTAAATTGAAAACATGTGAGTGAATAAAATGTGGCAAAACCAGAAGGTAATGTTAGCTGGAGTACTGATCTCTCAATCTTTGTTTTGTAGACACATCTGTTGACAGACTGTCAATCTCTGTATCGATCTATAGAGGAAATGCTATTTTGACGGATGTATTATCTAAGAATGTCTGTGTCCACATTGTGGAACAACATGTACACATGGTCACAGGTCCTCGACTCACCCACTTCGAGTCGTCAGAGCTTAGGACGCAAATGGTTCATTTTGACACGTTCTTCTAAGCGATAGATAAGTTATAAAATAAATTCGATCGAAAGAAGTAACTAAACATTTCAAGATGACCAAACAATCTTCTTACGTTACACATAACACACAAACACAACACAGCCAGCGGTTTAGCCGAGCTCGTTTAACCGGTTTCCACTCGAACACCGAAGTGAAGCAGAATCGGGCGTGGTCAGGGGTAGAGTGGGTGACCGCTGTGCCCTGAAACTCACGTATACCGCTGCCTAGAGCAGATGGAAGGTTCGTGAGCTAGTGTAACGGCTTCGTTCTCCTCGACGTCTGCTCGGCAGTCCGGGTTAGTGGAGGAACTTACATGACTGTCAAAGTAACACCGTCCTTTCGGATGGGACGTTAAGGCTGTGTGTTCACCAAAAACCAAAATCCAAAATATAGCAATAGAGGAAAAATGCACCGACCAAAAAAATTACAAAAAAACATTTTGATCTTTTCAAAAGACTGTGATTCATGATCATACTCTATAACTACTGTTTTATGCATATTTTGGATTTTGGTTTTTGGTGAACACACAGCCTTAAGCCGTTGGTCCCCTTCGTACTTTTCGAAAAGAGTAGGCTACGGTACCGGGTTTCCCCTTCTCCCTTCTGTTCATACTTCATCCTCATCTATCACCACTCATCGTCTCGATTAGCCAAAGTGCATCATATGAGACGTTTAGCAATATCCAATCAATCAAACACAACACAAACGCAAACCTCATATTCGTTTGAGTAGACAACCTGCGGCTTGTCCTTCATTTCAATTCTTCCGTTTCTTTGTTGTAGTATGAGGAGCTTTGGTCAAGTATGTTTTCCGAAATGCACTCTAATGTTGGCTTGCCAATGAATAGAACTTCTAGTCCTTCACGTACATTATAAAGTAGCATCCTGGCCTCATAAACTGACTGTAACCAACAAGCAATTAGTGCGCGCACTTCTCTGCAAACATGCTGCTCTGAGCACTCAACTCTACAGCTAGGCACACATCCCCTCGTTAGGATAGAGTTGAGTGGCGCACACGAATCAAGGCACTGGTTGAGAAGATGATCTAGCTAGGCAGAGAGATTAGATAACAGCCCCATGTAGTCGTACATTATAAAGTAGCATCCTGCCTCATGAACTGACTGTAACCAACAAGCAATTAGTGCGCGCACTTCTCAGCAAACATGCTGCTCTGAGCACTCAACTCTACAGCTAGGCACACATCCCCTCGTTAGGATAGAGTTGAGTGGCGCACACGAATCAAGGCACTGGTTGAGAAGATGATCTAGCTAGGCAGAGAGATTAGAAAACAGCCCCATGTAGTCGTACGAGACGGGAGTTTTGTTGTATGTGGAGCGCCCTTAATACAAATACAAAAAATACCGACGAAGTAATAAGGAACACTTTCCTCAATGTCGCAAGGAATTATACTCTTATATAAATACATTTTACACAGTGATAAATTTTATTGTTATCTAAATATAAATAACATTATTTTAATGCTTAAAATATTGGATATGAGCACTTTACGGTCTCACGTCGTAGTGTTACGAATAATGTGACAGTTTTTTTTTGTTTTTTTGTTTAACGTCTATCATGTTTCGTTAAAAAACTAATTAACAAAGAAGAACAACAAAATAAATCTAACGACATAGATGCAGACACAACAATGAACTACAGTTAAGTAAATATTTGAAATAGTAACTAGGAAAACGCTTAAGTCCCGCCGCATTGATGGATGAGCTTTTTTGTAATTTTTTAGTTCGTGTAGCACCACTTTTCCATTGCAAGTGCTTTTTTAATGCATTGTAGGTGATTGTTGTCAAGTTTCTATTGTTACTTGTTAATTGTTGGATGAGCGAAGCGAAGAATTCAATTTGACTTTGAGTTTTGTTTTTTTTTCCACTTACGTTACCCCAAGAAAAATAGCTTGGGTGCATTGTTTTTGTTAGTTTTTTTGTCTGTTTGTTCGCTCTCTATCGGGCAAACGGCATATTATGCGATTTTGATGAAAATTGGAGAAGACCTTGGAAATCTCTGAACTTAGACAAAATTCATAGAAATAAAGGTTTTAATATAAGCCTTTGACAGGTGTATAATGAACAAGTAATATCAAGTAACTATAGAAAAAGTAATGAGATTCCACATAAAAACGTAATTATTGGACAGAATTATTCCAAAAAAGCTCATCCATCAACGCGACTGGAAAAAGCGTTCGCGGAGCGGCCTAGTGTATTAAACATGATACGAATAACAATGTTATATGAGTTTGGTAGAGAAGAGGTGCCGGGTAGACCTAAAACAATTTAACTCCATAAGAATAGCATTGTTGGTGGAGGTGCCGGGTAGAGCGAGAAAAGTTTTAGCTCCATAAGAATAGCATTGTTGGTGGAGGTGCCGGGTCCTTGATTTTATTATTTATATTACGGGGAGAGGTATTATTGCTGTGGTATTTTTTGAAAGTGTAGAACACGTAGCGGCGAATTAATTAATTATGTGTGTTTCAAATGTATAGGTCAGTGTACTATAAGCAACACATAGCATCTCGGTACTTGTACTTGCTCTCACCATCTTTTGTAATTTGTGTTTTGTGTGGTTCGTTGGTCTTGTGGTTAGAGGCTCTGCTTCCAATGCAGAAGAACCAGGGTTCGATTTCTGCTCTAGACAGAAATTTTTAAACTTTTCATGTGGACTTAAGTCCTCAGTTCATGGCTGTGGAATTTATAAATTGTGATTTGGAGCCGTCCTAGCAACGAGGCACATACTAAATTCTAAAGCGGTTCCGAATCAGCCGTGCTGATTTTGGAGTTGTCTGCGGGTGGAATCGTGTCCAGTTTGATTGATTGGTGTTTCCTACTTAAATATGTCGGTATCTAGTTGGTCATTGTTCGCTCGTCGATGGTGTCGGCGCCTACAGGGTTGGCTTAATCGGCTTTAAATTTAATGTCCCCCACCGAAAATCAGTTCTATGGCTGAGTAGGTAGACACTTAAAACGATTTTATCTATTTTATAGGATGAGCGAAACGAAGACTTCAATTTCACTGACCCCCCAAAAAATTAAGCTCGGGTGTTTTTTTTTGTTTTTTTTTGTCTGTTTGTTCGCACGATACCGGACAAACGGTATTAGCGATCTTGATGAAAATTAAAGGGGACCTTTGAAATCTCTGAACTTAGACTTGACACGTTTTGGGGTACAATCGCAGAAATATTTCTAATGAATATCGTACTTTTACGATTTCTTTTTAAATTTTTAGTGCGATATTTTCGTGACATTTGGGCCGATTCTGACCAAACGGGTGTGGTTACAACGTTCATATTTAACATGGACATTAAGGTAATGGTGATATTACTTTCTGAAAGAAAAAGTTGAAAAAGTTAGCCAGAATCCATAGAATAATGGTTTTAATATGAGTTTTTTTAGGTTTATTTTATAATTACAATTAACAAGTAAGAATAGAAACTTGACAACAATCCCCTACAATGCATTCAAAAAGCACTTGCAAAGGAAAAGTGGTCCTACGCAAACTAAAAACTTACAAAAAAGATCATCCATCAACGCGGCGGGACTTATTCGTTTTCCTAGTTATTATAAACCTCAAAAAACTCATATTAAAACCTTTATTCTATGGATTCTGGCTCACGTTTTCAATTTTTTCTTTCAGAAAGCAATACATCACCATAACCTTAAAGTCCATGTGTAATATGAACGTTGTAGCCTCACCTGTTTGGTCAGAATCAGCCCAAATGGCACGAAAATATCGGCACTAAAAATCGAAAAAATCGTAAAAGTACGATATTCACGAGAAATATTTCTTCGATTGTACCCAAAAACAATACACCTCTAAGTTTAGAGATTTCAAAGGTCCCCTCCAATTTTCATCAAGATCGGATATGCCGTTTGCCCGGTTGAGAGCGAACAAACAGAAAAAAAAGAAAAAAAAAACACCCGAGCTAAATTTTTTGGGAAGGTCAGTGAAATTGAAGTCTTCGCTTCGCTCATCCAATAATATTTCAACACTTATGTGTTAAAACACAATGATTTGGTAACAAATTCAAAAAGGATATCTAATTTAATTAATTTTTTTAAGCAAATATAAAAAAGGGATTTGAAAATAGAAAACAAAAGAATAAAACTGATTTGTTAGACGATCCCAACATCAATAAACTAAAATATTTAAAAAATTTTACGAAGGAAAAAGTCGCTTCTTTGGAAACTACCGAACAGTTGAAATAAACAAATCTCAAAGTTGAAAATATGTTGAATGGATTCATGGCTACGACTTTTTTATTCGTATTTAGTTGCAATATTTTATTTTTTTGATGTCCTAGACAACCTGTGGCTGGTCTTTCATTTGAATTCATTTACTTCATTCTTGTACCAGAGTTGCTAAGTTCCCTCTTTTAACTCAACACTACATTGTTGTTAGAGATTTGTATTACTGCATCAATAATATTTGCAACATTGTCTGTTGCATAATCATGGTCTTAAACATGAAAGTCAATAGTTGTTATTCATGAGCATATGCGATCTTTTGTAGACAAGATGAATATATACAAATGGTGGAGGTGCCGGGTCACGAAGCTAGTCAGTAACCAACTCTTTCTTACCCCCTGACCACAAGCATGATCTATCATTCGTTGAAGGGAACTTTACTTTTAAACATTTAGGGCCTAAATAAATTGCTCGTTGTAAGTTTCAAATAAGAATAACCATAATAAGAATAAACAATTATTGTTAGAAGACTGTGTCGTAAAACGTGATTAATCAAATGATAAAATCGATCAAAGTGTCACACATTTCTCATTACGGTGTAAGATGGAGTAATTGATGACGATGCTTTATAGTAACCCATGGTTTATGCAATCCTTACTTTCCTGGACGAAATACTGCATTTTTATATTCATATTCCAGAACCCACTCATCATCTCGATTAGGTCACAATTTTCCACGGTTACACCCTATATAATATCTAATGTAGAAAGTGCCGCACTTGTACCGCAAGAGATGACATCGTATTTCATACCAGGATGAGCCCCCCCCCCCCCCCCCCCCCCGGGGCGACCCAAGGGCGCACACGTCTCCCAGACACAGACATCCCGGTAATTGGCTCCGGATTCCGACTTCAAATGAATACCATTGCCAGCCACCCAGTTACTCTCACCCCAGAAGTCTAAGATTGGAAACAATTATTTTCCCTGCCACTATGAATAAATTTCAGACAGCATACTTGCAAATCCATTATAGGCCTGATTTATTTATGAATAGCGACGGAAACCTGGAAAGAAAATTAGGTTTAAACTCTAACTTTTTCTCCTCGTCTAGACATTTCTCGAGTTAACAGCAACTCTCGCTTTTAGCAAAGATAACGATTGATGCTTGGAAACTGCGAGGTTCGGTTATGCGACAGACACTATCTTAAGCGATATCGTTTAATTACTATGGATATGGCTATTTAAAAATATATAATTACCATAGAGAGAAGAAAGATCCAACAAGGATAAAGGTTAACGTTACATCACCAATACTTAAGGCACATTACTTCCATACGATGCTCTCAGTGGGCGATCATCTGTTGAATCTCAGCTACCAGCATTAAGTGAAAGAACGTGTTTTCAGTGGTTAAACGGGTATGCAAACCGGTTCTAACAATAGAATACCGATGTTGAGGTTCTTGATTTTGTTACTCGGGAAACACTCCCGTAGGTGTAATTGTTATTTATTGGATGAGCGAAGCGAAACTTCAATTTCACTGACCCCCCAAAAAATTTAGCCGGGTGTTTTTTTTTTTTTTGTTTTTTTTGTTTTTCCGTCTGTTTGTTTGCTCTCTACTGGGCAAACGGCATATGCGATCTTGATGAAAATTTGACACGACCTTCGTTTTCTCTGAACTTAGAGGTGTATTGTTTTTGGGTACAATCGAAGAAATATTTCTCATGAATATCGTACTTTTACGATTTTTTTTTCGATTTTTAGTGCGATATTTTCGTGACATTTGGGCCGATTTTGACCAAACGGGTGGGGCTACAACGTTCATATTTCACATGGACATTAAGGTAATGGTGATGTATTGCTTTCTGAAAGAACAAGTTGAAAAATTCTGCCAGAATCTATAGAAATAAAGCTTTTAATATAAGTTTTTTGATTTTTTGTGCGATATTTTCGTGCCATTTGGGCCAATTCTGACCAAACGGGTGGGGCAACAACGTTCATATTATACATGGACATTAAGGTTATGGTGATGTAGTACCTTTTGAAAGAAAAAGTTGAAAAAGTTAGCCAGAATCCATAGAAATAAAGCTTTAATAAAAGTTTTTTACGGTAAATAATACCAATTGACAAGAAACAAAAGAAACTTGACAACATTCACCTACAATGCGTAGGCAACAAAACAAAGCACTTGCAAAAGTAAAGATATCCCACGCAAACTAAAAACTTTAAAAAGCTCATCCATCAACGCGGCGGGACTTTAGCGTTTTCCTAGTTACTACAATTCAGAAATTCAAAAAGTCCGCCCCAGCCGGGATTCGAACCACGGGTCTCCCACATTCCAGGCAGGCATCTTAACCGCTAGACCATCAGGACGGGTACATTTTATTCTCTGAATTGTAGTTGCATTATACATCTGAATGGATGGAACAGTACTGCAACGAATATCTGTTGCCTTTGAACTGACCACCAAACATTATTTATAATGTTACCTTTACGCAGGTATGAGCGAGGGTTTATTTCTCGATTTGGTTAGTCGGGAAACACTCCCGTAGGCGTTTTGTTGCCACTTATTTTTAGAGGTCGTATGCGTATTCACGAATTCAGTTTAAAGTTTTGTCATTCTTCATATATTTTATGTTTGCACATCCTCTACCCAAGCTAAAAGTTCCCTGCACGGCTAAACTGAAATGCAGCACCCCTGATAGGCCTCTCCGTCATTCAAAGTTGGAGATACTTTGTGCCGTAGTAGAACTGAAGTTAAAATCTCCCTGTAATCGAATAGTACAAATTCGAATTTCGGAAATTGTCGTTTAAAACCATTCTCAGGATTTGTAACTATAGCTGTAGTCACCTAAAGAGGGTTCTTACAATAAGCTGTTTTTGAGATGGCAAATAATATACAAATAATGAACGTAGTAGTAACCTCGCGTCCGAGAAAGGTAATGGATGTCACCGAAATATTACGCAGCGGGTGAGAGCTGTGCATTGTTATTTTAACCGTGTTTTGTTTAGGAAATCAGTGTAATTATCATTCTCCGGTTAACAAGTCCTGGTAATTTATTACGAGTGTATGGGTTATGAATATTTGTATATTGTTTAGTAAGATTACGTTTTTGCTAGCGCAGCTTGACGAATTATGTTCCGAGCGATGGATCGTTGGAATGAGGCCCATCCGTTGTTTTAATCGTGTTATTAATCTTCCCTTATTTTCTTTGTTTTTTACTTTCTTCTATGAAAAGCTCTCAAGTTTGTTGTGTTGTTGTTTAATTTCACTCTCGACTTTAACGCAGAAACTTTCCCTGTTCAGTTTTTATCTCTCACCCTCGCAGAAGTTTTCTAGCCTGTCTAGATTCAACCTCCCTTGAAAAACGTTTGCAATATAAACAACTTGATCAAACAAAACAATTGTTAAGTTGAAAACTCTAACAAACCACTCTTGGCCAGCGCCCGATAGAAGAAACCAAAACACAACAAGCTAACCTTATAAATCAAGCTTGTAGTTCTCTACAACTTGATTTGTAGTCGGTAGAGTATCTTATCTGAAGCCATGCACGCTCATTCGGGGCTCTCCATCGTTCTCGGCGCTCCGCCAAAAAGGGCAAACCCACTTAAAGACCATTCCGACAAATCCCGGTCTTATATAGAAACGTCGACTTCGAGAAATAGGTTAAAAGTATCTAACAAAGTAGTCGCCTTTTATCTTCGGTTTCGAATTTAAACCTTAGACGGAATGTTCGGAATTTCTCTCACGTCTTCAATAGCAAAGAGATCTTCGCGAAGAAGACGGATTTTCTTTTTATGTTTATCAATTCAGTTTGGAGTTTGATGTGCTTCTCGATTGAAAGCGACGCAGGTTTGCGGCGATGGCTTTTCCGGTCGTTTTCTTTTTATTCGCTGGCTTTCGATCTAAGAGATGTGAAATGCGGTCATGCGGGCGCTGGAATGCCGGAGGTATTTTCTAGTATGCTGATAGGAAATAGTTGAACGCGTCGCTCCATGCGGTCTGAGCCGAGCGCTTTACCAAGGTAATACGACACTTCTGGTCGATACAAATATTGTAATGCAATAGCGTCGTAATGTTATCGAAACGTAAGGAAATACATTATTTTACAGGAATCCCTAGACATAAATATAATTTCAAAAGATTGGAGTAAAGATGTCTTAAATGTTGACAGAATGAAATAAGTACTTAATAAAATAGCATATTATTTTTTGGAATTTTTTGAACGGGACATAACCTCAAAATCAATAATTATATTTAAATTGACAGAATAAGTCATCTAGTTCAAAATAAAAATTTGAGCTGCGGTCTTTTGTGTATTGTTTCTTCAAACCATATTATAAGGTGAAATGGTTTTCTACAGTTTTTTGCGTTGCACTATTTTTTTCGCTTGCCGGTACAATAATTTCAAATTTTGAACAAGAAGTAGTTTGTCTTCATAGCTCAGATGGTTAGAGTACCCGAATGAAGGCACTTTATTAATTCCTGTCTTAAACACCATGATTTTATATAATACGTGTGTTTTGTTTAAGCTTTTGCCACCCATGTTATAATGTTATATATAACTTTCCTGGGATCATCACGCACAACGTCCATTGAACATGAAAACCTGGTTTTGCAGAACGTCAAGTATGATATTTATTTCTATGAATGTTGTCCGCAACGTTAATTAGACGAGTGAGCGCAGTGAACTTAGTCTCGACGCAAGTCGAAGTAATGATTAATTTGCCTATATGTTAACGTTAAATGTCTGTCTGTTTGTCCGGGCTCATACGGCCGAACGGCCAAATAGATCGAGGTGAAATTTTAAACAGACATCCGTGACCAGGTAACTGAGAACTGCTAACAAAATGAGCACAATCCATTTCGATTTAGACCTACAAGAAATAATAAATTTAAAAATAGGCTTAAGATGTGTGGGTTTTACTTTAACGACAATGGTTTTGTTTTTGACGAAGTCATTTTTATCGAATCATTTTTGTCAGGCTGCATGCATAGCAGTGACCAAGGTGTATCAAAACTTGCACGCTCAAGGTACCTCCAAATTTCGCTCGGAGATTTAGTAAACCTTGCAATCTTTACACGTATTTCGTACTGGCTATGATTTTTATAGTATTGTCACAGTTGATGTAGACTACAATGCGTTATATGCATTTCATAACATGTTTCATCATTTTTTAAATATCCAGAAATAAAAAATCTTTCCGATAAGAGGATTGAACCCAGGTCTCCCACATTCCGGGTATAAAGGTGCCTTAGCCAACTAGACTAGGGAAACGCCAAAGTCGTTGATAGACGATTGAGTGAGCCATGTGTTGAATACCCGGTATCATTCCCCATACTGGGCTAGATCCAGACTTAGGTAGGGGGAGGAAAGGGGATGTTCCCGGGTACTCAACACACGGCTCACTCACTCGTCTATCAATGACTTAGGCGTTTACCTACTAATTACATTTTAAATTATATAACAAGTTTCACGGAGATTTTTGGCTGAATATCAGTACAAAAGCTCAAAACAAAAATATACCAATAATATGGATGTATACAACCGTGGACAAAAGATGATATATGTTAATTATGACGGAAACATTATTTTCTGTGACAACTCTGACATCCTGTATATAAAAAACACATATTTTCATATAAAATTTGACAGTTGGTATTTGGTAGTCATCTGCTTGTGCAATCTATTGTTTTCTGGATCGAGACAAGACGAATAAATAAAAATGGTGGAGGTGCCAGTTCAATATTTTTCAAATACTCTGCGGGGCCTTACCCCCAGGGTCACCAAAAACCTTCTGTGTCTTCCTTGTTGAAAGACAATTTCAATTAAAAATACGCGTGTCCATCGGACTTTGATTTCTGTTTCAATCGTGAGACGTGACACACGCACAGACGGGCGGATGACAGGAGAGCTAGCTGCACGTGAGCTGCACGTTAGCTGCACGTGAGCTGCACGTGAGCTGCACGTTAGCTGCACGTGAGCTGCACGTTAGCTGCACGTGAGCTGCACGTGAGCTGCACGTTAGCTGCACGTGAGCTGCACGTGAGCTGCACGTGAGCTGCACGTGAGCTGCACGTTAGCTGCACGTTAGCTGCACGTGAGCCCATGTTACGTGACTAACAACTGAAAACATACGCTGGCAAAAATATGTGACATAAGAACGAGTAAAGATAATGTGCTATACTATGCACGACATTCTATGCTTACATGCCTTTATGAGGATGATTTATAAACTATTTATTTATTTATTAAAAATACACCGAACATGCATTTTAATGCATTGTTGTTGTAATATTACTATACTAAAATATTAACTTACCTGTAGTTTATTGTTTCATCTGCATCTATGAAATGATATTTATTTAGTTGTCCTTTGTAAATCAGTTTTATAACTGAATAGGATAGACGTTTAAAAAAATAGTTAAAAATCAACTTTGGTAAAAATCCGCATGAAAACACATTCAAATATACTATAAGGGAGCAATCAGACTTTTTCTGTAAGCTATGGTTTGTGCTTCATTCTGACCGGGAAGTTCTTATCGTGCACAAAAGTAGTTCGGATGAAGACGTGTTCTGCGACAGTTGTCAAGGGTTGTACATCTGATCTAACAGACATGAAGATGTTGCCTCCCCAAGAGACACAGCTAATCTCCTGAGAACAGCCACATTCTTTGTCGTATTCCCGGGGTGAAATTATTCATCTTTCCTCGTGGCTGTGTTTTTCAATTAAAACTTCCATTACACCCAGCCGAGCCGGGCCGCGCAGTTCCTACAACGGCTGGATAATTACTATGAAAGCAATTAACTCTCGTCTTAATTAATAACGTCATAATTGTGTGTGGTACCTAGGCTCGTTTTGCTTCGTCTTTATTCTCCCTGCTCGCCTGGACGGTTCGAGGTTTTAGCTACAGCTTAATGAGAAGCTAGCCCGAGCTACAACTGTGAAGAGTTTGGTTTGTGTGTGGGGTAAAACCAACAAATTTATAAATCCAATTAAGATTTGGAATTGAAACGCCCATAGCAAACATCATAATTCTACTTAAGGCTATTCCACCGCGTTTTTCTATTTTCCAAAATATGCTACTAAGTCAAAATATAGTGAATGGCTTTGAAACATGGCTATTTTAGAAAATCAAAAATATTTTTTCCAAATTTTTCTGATCCGGTACACGGCCAATATAGCCACCTCAAAATAATTTCAAACTTCAATTCGCCAGGGCACACCATTCAACGTAGGGTGTTGTGCTTTTGTGACATTAATTTTCAACTGTTTTTCTTTGGACTGACTGAGAGAAAACAGATTTATTTTAACAATTGTCTTTCCTGCGAATTTTTTCGTTTGGCGGTACAAATCGGTAAAAAATACCGCCAAACGAAAAAATTGCTGGATAGACAATTGTTAAAATAAATCTGTTTTCTCTCAGTCAGTCCATAGAAAAACAGTTAAAAATTAATGTCACAAAAGCACAACACCGTACGTTGAATGGTGTGCCCTGGCGAATTGAAGTTTGAAATTATTTTGAGGTGGCTATATTGGCCGTGTACCGGATCAAAAAAATTTGGAAAAAATATTTTTGATTTTCTAAAATAGCCATGTTTCAAAGCCATTCACTATATTTTAACTTAGTAGCATATTTTGGAAAATAGAAAAACGCGGTGGAATAGCCTTAACCACAACAGTTGCTGTTTTATTTTTAACTAGGCCACTTCACGAACGCTTTTTCAAGTCGCGTTGATGGATGAGCTTTTATGGTTGATTATTTTTGTTCGTTGTACGATTTTTATGAGAAATATTTCTTATGGCGTTTTCCATTGGCATGCACTCGGCGAATGCAGAGATGTCATTGTTGTCAACCTCCACTTGAATAACATTACAAAACAAATGAAAAGACAAGTGGCAATCCAGGGCGCACTAGTGCGACCTGAGTGCGGCCAATGGAAAACGCCATTAGATTGTCCCCAAAATCATAACGTTTCCATATAGTTTCATTAATATCACAGTAGCTGTTTGCCTAGTCGCGGGCCAAATGTCACGAAAAAATCGCATTAAAAATCTTTTAAACATCGTAAAAGTACGATATTCACAGAAATATTTATTCGTTTGTACCCTTAAACTTGAGAGATATAAGATCAGAGATTTCGAAGGTACCCTGTATTTTTGTATCAAGATAGCATAATATGCCGTTTGCTTGGTAGAGAGCGAACAAACAGACAAAGAAAACACCCGAGCTATTTTTCTCGGGGTAAGTGAAATTAAAGTCTTCGCTTCGCTCATCCAACAAAAGTAATCTTTTCTCTTCTTTAAAATAGGTCAAAAATGAATTATGTATTTCACTCATTTTAATTTCTTTCGTAATATACCATGCTTTTTGGTTTAGTTTATATTTTGTAGAGCTTATTTGCCATGTGTTGTGACAGAAAACAACCGACACCGTTACTTTGAATCGGGAGGTCCCGGGTTCAAATCCCGTCGTGACCAAGTCGAGACCGGCAATCCTGACTGAAGTTTTTTCCGAGGTTTTCCTCAGTCGTTACTCGTAAATGTAAAAGCAAGGGATTGAGCCCTCCTGAACAGTCCTCGGACATCCCCTCACAGTTGTCCTATCCGCAACATACCAAGCTAGACACCTAAAGAGGGGCATGCATTGCACCCGTGGCAGGTTTTCCATGAGATTTTTTTAAATAACTTGACCTTTATACAGAAGTAATCAAAGTTAACCCTTTCGGCCTCAACTTTTTTTGGTCCAAATTAAGTCATTTTAGGCAATGAATTCAAAATTCTAATTTTTTTCTTAGATTTTTAGTGTTTTTCAAATATTTTTAAATGTGTTTTTTACGGAATTTTGGGAAATTTTGGGTTTTGAATTAAAGCTTCATTTTAAGTACAAATTCAAATTTGAAACACATTCCTAAAACTAGATTTTTAATTTGTTTGCATTTTTTGTATTTTTTGTATCTCAAATAATAGCAATAGTAGAGATTTATTACATTTCCGGGACAAACCAAATTTTTTCCCATTTATAGCCTTTTTCGTAGATTTGTATTTTCAATCTCCTCTAAAACATTCACTTTTTGTCCCATTGGCATGCGTTTTTTTTTGTTTTTTAAAAAATTATTCACTCCAAAAAAAAATATTGATGGTCAAATTGAAGAAAACTTTTTTACCCGGATTAAAATTTGATAAAAGTTATGTCCACTATGGTGGACGCGGGGGCCGAAAGTTAATTTGAACGGCAAGTGAATAGCTCGTTGAATCCTAGTGAATGTGACTCCAGTCACAGGTTAAAGCCCCGGGCTGCCGGGGGTTGTCAACTCTGGCGGTCGCTAATGAGTCTCCCTATTAGAGTCAGGTTTCAATATCGTTCAACATCACATCGCGTGGTTCGCTAATAACGGACGATGTGATTACCCAGCAACAATGTACGTCCGCGTGGGCTTCTTTTACAACAGATTCAGTAGAGATGAAATTTAAACAAATTAAATTCTGTGCGTTTATTTATACCGTGCGCTGACTTTTGATGCATATTTTAAATAATTTTTAAATTCTAGATACTACGAAACCTTATGCTGCTTTAAAAATTATTTTCGGTATTTATTCTTATGAATATTAGAAAATGACATCATGCTGTTTATGATATAAGTTACACACGTGAGTTTTGCATTTATTATACATTTTGTTTCATGGTGTGAATTAAGTGTCCAATATTATAATAGTGGATTTTTAATGAGTATAGTAAGAAGAGCTTTAACAAACTATACATTTCCTTGATCAATATGGCTTGGACATGTTTATCAACTTTTTACACACTATGAATAGTGCTTTTTCTTGCATACAATGCTTGCTGGCAGCAGAGAAGAATAATAATATACATAAAAAAGTTACATTTTCATAGAAATAGTTGGTGTTGGTTATTTCGTGAAGCCGCTGTTGGAAACGACTCTAGGGGTGGGATATTATAAAGATAATAACAAAAAATACAAATTCATTTGATGCTGGTTTAATTTAATTTTGTGTTTAGTAGATCACAAGTTTCCCAATGTCATTTTTCAAGCACGTCTTTTTAATTTAAAGCAAAGGATTTCTACGAGGTTTCCTATTAATATAATCTTTCATCATGTGATGTATGTATGTACTCCGTGTTTTATACAATTGATTTTAAAATTGTATCTGCAGCACCAATATTTGTACGATGTCTCCTCTTACACGTGAACAGAAGTGCATGTTGTTTTCTTTGCCTGATCTAACTCTAGTGGTTTCTGTTACAGGCTGCGATATCGAGTCAACTCGGAGACCGTGGTCACGGAAGTCCAGACTAACTTTCTCCTGCTCAAGGGTAAGCAACAGGTTTATATCTAGATCACGAATATAAAATACACAACAATGAGACGTTAGAATAGTGGTTTTCAATGGCGGGCTTTAGTAAATATTTTATTTTGTGCTTCGTTGCGAGAACGGCTCTAAAGTATTTGCTTAATTTATATTAACTGATGAAAGTACATTTTATAAACTTTAAAAAGGTCAAAGTAAGTACTTTCTACATTGAAACATGAAACAAATACAGATGACCAACGAAAAAAAAAGTTAATATTTTAAAATAGAGAAAAAGCCAAGGGCGAAGTGTCAATCAGGGTTGGACAGAGACAGTGGCCGAAGAGTCTGTTGGGATCTCCCCCCCCCCTACTCATCTTGGTTGTTCTTGGTAGCTTCGGACATAACTTTATATATTACTGGTTGGTAGACTAGGCCGCTTCGCTAACGCTTTGTCCAGTCGCGTTGATGGATGGGCTTTTATGATTGATATCGTTGCCCTAAAAGTACGATTTCTATAAGAAATACTATATAAGAAATATTTCTTCGATTAACCCTCAAGTCATAACATATCTCATTTCAGTGATTTCAAACGTCCCCATACAGTTTCATCAAGATCGGATCAGCTGTTCTTACAAAGAGTGCGAACAAACAGAGAAAAAAACATGAGCTATTTTTTATCAAGGGAGTCAAATTGAAGGCTTCGCTACGTTTATCGAACAATTATCCAATTATTATCACATTTAATCGAAATGCTGTACGAGATTTTTCGAATTGTTATTTTTAATTCAATTATCACTTCAATTATCCAAAACTGTATTTCATCACTTCAACGAGGAATATGTACGTAATTACTAATATGTCCTCCATTCTCAATTAACTCGGTTTATCAGCAGCTTCACAGGACTGATTTATAAGCCAAGTAATTCTCTCACTTGTCGAATTACATTTTTCTGCCTCTAATTCAGTTAAACTCTGGGGGAAATAACATTAACAAATTATAAACTAAGCCACAGCGCTGATTAAAAGTTTTCCAATTAGCGTTTGTTGGCCACTTATTCTAACTAGTTTCCCAGCACGCTAGGCGGGGGCTTCGTGTAGTCTGGGAACCACAGCCCTCTAGATGTTGCTCGTGGCTCCTCGTTGAACCACGAGCAACATCTAGGAGGCAGTGCTAGGAACACAAGGAAGGCGGTGGAATTAACACGGCTTTCCGTTCAAAAACCAAGAGTTGGTATAACTTGTATCGGAGGGCTCGCCTTCGTAACTGATAAGCCGAAGACCGGCGATTTATCACGAAGACTTGTGGCGGGCTTGTGTTTTGCTCCCGAACTAAAGCATCTACAATATTTATCTTTTCGTAAACCGGAATATAACCTACAATGGTGGCTCGTGAATAAGGCGTGAGACTCTGGCTGTGTGTTCACCAAAAAATAAAATCCAAAATATGCATGAACAATTAGTTATAAAATATGCTCATACATCACAATATTTGAAAAGACCAAAATATCTTTTGGGGTGTTTTTTGTTTGATGCATTTTTCTGCTATTGCTACTTTTTTTTAACGATTTTGGGTGCTTATTTTGAAAAACGTATACTATTTGGATTGCTGATATTTTTATTGTAGCTTACACTTATCTTTTACTATAGAATGAGATATTTTTAAATTAAATGTTTATCTTTCTTATCTAAAGATCTACGATTTTTTTCTTTTGACGGTACAAATACCATATAAGTACCGGGAAATGTATAACACTGTAAAATGTAAGGAATTAAAGATACACATTTCAAAACACCATTTTAATAGTCAAAGATAAGTGTAAGCTACAATAAAAATATCAGCCATTCAAATAGCATACTTTTTGCAAAACTTAGCACCGAAATCGTTAAAGAAAAAGCAGCAATAGCAGAAATATGCATGAACCAAAAAATAAACAATAAACAATAGCCTAAAGATCTTACATGCTTTCACAAGCTGTGTTTACGTCACGCTTTAAAGAGAAAAATTTTGATATAAACCTAAGTTTTATGTTACACAATTTGGATGTGCCAAAAAATCGTAGAAATAACAAAGTCGATAAAATCAAATCAAATTTGCGATGCGGGTACCCGTTATAGGTTCCAGAATACTTCCGTGTATTTCACAAGAAATTTGCTATGTTATTTCCAGTAACAACTAATGTTAGCTACCATCATGTTTCGTATGATTCCATAACTTTAACCATAATCAAAACTTTGCAACTAACAATCATTGTATTAATACGGATTATACGGCTAATACTCTGGTTTACTTATATCTAGAGCCTAGTAAGGTTTTGTATGCACAAATTGTTCCTTAGTACCTAGTGACTATGCAGAGATTGTGACACCCATATTAACCAGACAGACTCTACAGCACACTTGAGGAATTATCTTTCGTTTTAAACGTTTTAGTTTGTATGTTTCATACGTGACATTCAAATGTCAAGTCGTTGTAGATTCTATTTGAAATGCTAAACAAGCAACAGAAATGCAAATTAATTTTGGAAATGTAAAAAAGCAAATTCTTTACATCCAATGTTATTAAATACCTTAAAAAAATACCTAAAAACACTACACATTGTTTAAAATACACATTTCAGACAGAGCAATAAAGAGTTTCGTGTATGTATACGAATGCGATCCAACATATTTTCCTGGCGTATACGAGCGATGTGAAGTATTTTAATTTCACAGTGGGCGGAGTCTAGGGAACGTACAGTGTTGTAGAGTATGCGAGCAATTCATCAGAGCAACGTCGCATAAAAGTTCATCATGAAAGTTTTTATAGGCTGTAACCCCGTGTGGATTAAACGACCGGCTCGCGTTAACGACCGCTGTTTGCTCCGGGGTCGTTTCTCTCCGACGTTTGTGCCAACGGCCTTGCCATGTTGAGTACAAGTTAAGCAGCATCGGGCGTGGTCAGTACTTAGATGGGTGACCATGCGGTTCGCTCAAAGTTTGTCCCGAAAGAACACGAGCCCTGTAATGTAACCCTTAAACAACAATATTAATAAAAACTTAAATAAATGGGAGTCAATAATTACTTTGTTTTGTAATATATGGGGAAATAAAAGGTAGGAAAATAATTTGTTTCCCTTCTCCTATCCATGGATATCCCTCTTTCCCGTCTCCCTCTCTGGCTGGTCACGGCTGATCATAATATCCCCTGACAGGCGTCTATAACTAGTTCTGACGGGTCCGCCTGTGAGTCGCCTAGGCTGACCTGTGGTCCTGGGTCCAACTCTCTCTCTCTCCTTAACCCGCCTCTCTCTAACATCCTATATCTAACATTAAGAATGAATGAGATGTGTGAATGATTGTGTATTTAAATAATAAAAATATTCTTAATGGAATTACTTTAGGACTGATAACTTTTTTTTATGACGAAAAATTGATTTTTACTATGTAAGTAAGCTTACATTGTATTTGGTTTATTGTATTTGCACTTATCTATGAAATCTTCTTTGTTTATTTTAATATATATGTATTATATATGTAACAATTAATTTAAATAATGTATGTAGTTGTACAAGTCAGTTTGGATGGAAGATAAGGCTTCACTAGCTTTAATCTCGCCTTAATAAAGACCTTAATCAATCAATCAATCAATCAATCAATCAATCAATCAATCAATATCTCTCTCTCGGAAGAGAAGGCTTAAAAGGCCTTAGTCCCGCCATCAATAAAGACGACAATCTAATCAATTCTCTCTCAATTCGTTTCCAATTTTTTTTATAATCCGCCACAAACAATATAGCCCATTTTGGAGATTAAACTAAGTCCAAAATCGTTAAAATATAAACTTTATAAAACGATTAAACCGTCGAGCCCTTTATTTTTGCTGTGTCAACGTACAAACTTTTAAACAACAGCTACGAACGTAAATTTGTGTAAACCGCGGGTCCCACATCGAGTTTACTCGTCTCCTGTGGTGACCATCGTATTCTCAGAACTACGAGTTAGTTTCAATGTCCGATGCTTCGTGCAAAGTAATTAGGGCGTCTCTACTGTAACTGTATGTTCCTCAATGTTCGTTGCTTTAGAAATGTATGCCTGACATGTTCTCATCGGAGATTCCATGTCTATAGAGGCAACATAGACATCACAAATAAACGTTTTGTGAGGGACTAGGTATATCCAGGCTTTAGTCTTTAGAGACCGTCTCTTTGATACTGGACTTGTAGTGAGTGATAAGAGCACAAAACCTCCATCATAAGTTGAGAATTATGACGTTCTTTGGTATTTAGCAGGACTAAATTATTAAAACTGGATCGATAAAATGGATCTAGCCTCACGCGAAAGTCAAATAGAGTTGCTACCTCGAATCCAATCACTCTAGAAATCTCAAATATCTTAAAGGGGATATAACCCGAATAATATATATTTTAACCCATATATTTGATGGCATAATGTACAACAGAATATATCCATTAATATTAGAAGGGGTGCGAGTACCCGATATTTTGAGTCGAGTAAATTGGTTTTCGAAAACGAGAATAAAAATAATGATTTTGGTGGAGGTGCCGGGTCGCGCGCGAGTGTTTAAATGTTATATTATTTGTTATGTACTTTTGGAGCTACATTACCTACCCTGTTTTCTATTTACATCACCAAATAAAATTAATATTGTACATATTATAGAAAAGGTCAAAGTGCAGGCTCAACATAGAAAACACGATAAATTAAGACTCGACTTGAACTCAAAAACACGACTCGCACAAAGATATTTCACGTGTGATTTTACACGATTTTTATGTTGTATAGATTATGTATTATATAACATAATATTTTGATTGTATGAAGACTATTTATTTCTTTTTTAAAGTTTTTTAACGTTTATCCTATTCAGTTAAAAACTGATTAACAAAAGAGGACAATTTAATAAATTAAATCGTTAATGCAGACACAATCTTGGGCTATAGTTTAGTAAAGTTTAAAAAATTAATATTGTTGTTCCGAATAAGCCTTGTTATACCCTAGTTTGATAGCCCGTAGTTCACAACTAGGATTGGCCTCTCTCTCTCTCTCTCTCTCTCTCTCTCTCTCTCTCTCTCTCTCTCACTCTCTCTCTCTCTCTCTCTCTCTCTCTCTCTCTCTCTCTCTCTCTCTCTCTCTCTCTCTCTCTCTCTCTCTCTTTCAGCGTTTAGTCGCCGGAGTGAAGCTAATCTATCTCATGTAATATGTGCATCTGATGGGTCGTGTGCTAATGTGTGTTCATTAGACCTTCTAGCTCACCGAACCTTCAGGCGATCACTAAGAGACTTGGGGCAGAATGGTAAACCTATTACCCATGCATTAGACTAAAGGTATTGCATAATACATAACATGTCTCGATCAATAGAACGGAATTATTAACAAACAAACTAATAGTAAACTGTATGATCATATTCCGTGAATCACCTAAACAAAAACATGAGACTCACATTGTAAGTAATATAATGATATTAAACTTTGTTGAACTATAGTACAATATTCCCTGCATTAATGTGATTAGTTGAATTTAGTTGTCCTTTGCAAATCGGTTTTGATAACTGAATATGATAGACGTTAATTAAATAAATAAATAAATAACCTGTGTTTTTCACATTGTTATATACAATCCTTAAACCCGGCACCTCCACCAAAACTTTGAATTTTGAATTGCTATGCTCAATTTTCACATCTTTACCAAAACTAAAAACATGTGACCATTTCATTACTTTCGACAGAGCTTGGTCGTAATTTACCCAGAGTAACGCGCTATGTTCAGCATACCAGTAACTTATTACTAACGAAGTTATCATTATGGGTTAACTTATCAAAAGAAACTGACCTAACTTTGAATCTGACAGGTGTTAATGAAAGCAACTTCAATGAACATCGTAGTGTTATCGAAGAATAATTCCCATTAAGTTGACATTTGTCTTGTGCGTCCGAATAAAAATTAAATGAAATTAGTTCACATGGTTCAAATTTTAATTTACAATATGGTGGCACCTTCCTTCACTATTATTTTACTATCCAAATATCATCAACATTGACATATAAACATTTATATTCTGGCAACGTAACTTTTCAAACTGTAAATTAACGATAACGTCAAAGTTACTTTCAAAATAATGGTTAACGCTAACTTTACTGGTTACTTTTTTGGTAAGATAGCTTGACGTTTAACGAGCTACTTTTTCCTGTAGCTTGCCCAGCTTTGACTTTCTACCATCAACTAGGCAAAACATATTCAAGAGAAACAACACATTCAATTTCAACATACTCTAAAGGCTCAGTCAATGTATAAGAAATCACGTTTTGATAATAGATTTGTATTGTATTAAGGTATTTCTTTAAATTAAAAAGGAGGGTGTTAAAACAACTAAATAATAAACAAACAACAGTTAGATATACGTAAATCATTTTCAATATTATTACGTTAGGCTCTAATTAATGAAGCAAGTGAATCCGTCGTTCTTGGATTATTGAAACTCTTCTTTAAAGTGGTTTAAAATACTCGAGCATCATTTCATAGCCGTACCCAGCTATTGATTGGTCTCTTTCTATAAATAGCATCACACAAATGTGTCTAGGGAGAGAACGTTGAGTTTTAATTATTCTCGGTGTGGTCGTTTCTCGTCACTTGCATTCCAGCCTCTCCATTGGTCAGTAGGTTACTCCCTCAGCCAATCATGGGACTTAATCGGATGAGCGAAGCCAAGACTTCAATTTCACTTACCCCGAGAAAAATTGCTCGGGTGTTTTTTTGGTTTGTTGTGTTGGTTTTTCTGTCTGTTTGTTCACGCTCTACCGGGCAAACGGCAAATGCGATCTTGATGAATATCGGAGGGGACGAACTAAGTAAGACCTGACACGTTTTTTGGTAAAATCGTATGAATATTTCTAATGAATATCGTACTTTGACGATTTTTTTCTATTTTTAATGCGATTTTTTCGTGATATTTGGGCCGATTCTGACTAAACGGGTGGGGCTTCAATTTTCATATTTTACATGGACATTAAGAAAAAGAAAAAAGTAGTGTAGTTCCTTTTGAAAGAAAATTTTGAAAAAGTAAGCCAGAATAAAAAAAATAATATTAGCGTTTTACAGGTGTATAATTAACAAGTAACAATAGAAACTTAACAACAATCACCTACAATGCGTACAATAAGCAAGTTTTGGGCCTCGAGATATGTTAAATTCTATTGTTAATCGGTATTACCATAGCAATTAATAATACTTTATAAAAATAATCCCAATTTAACCAAAAATAATTTTGCAACGGAACTTGACAAGTATAATGAGATACCACGCAAAATAAATTAAGCTTAGTTATCATTGGACATAAATATTCAACCAAAAAAGCTCATCCATCAACGAGACAGTAAAAAACGTTCGAGAAGCGTCCTAGTATAAACATCTCGACGTCTCATCACAGAGGGGTTCGATGTACCTGACTCTGTGGAGGAGACGATGGAAATAACAAAGTCTGCTGGTGTCAGGGTGTCTCAACTTTCACCCGGCGGGCATGGTCTCTCCTGCTTAATTTGCATAAACAATTTAACTTGTTTGGTGTGAGTGGTTAGAGCGAGACGAAGTAATGTCACGGTCTCTAGGCACCGTGGATGCAGCCGCGAAGCTTCGAGATGGCAGAAAGGAAAGTTTTCAGGGTATGAGTGTTTGTTTTCACTTGATATTTTACATACACTTTAAAGTTATCTCCATTTCATTTAACTTTACTTGACTGTTGCAAATCTGTGTAGGGTACTGCATATATATATATATATATATATAGTATATAATATTCGAAATTTGTGTTGAAATTTAAAAGGAATCGGTGAAGCTACAATACAATATTATAATAAGGTGGTATTAATGATATTTTTTCTTTAGCATAATCCCATTTTGAGGTTCTGCGTTTGATCCCCAGATTCAATAAAACGGTGTCAATTAATTTAATGAATGTCTTGAATATACAGTCTTCTTTCTCATTTTTTTGGGATCGTGGTGGACTCAATACTTCTAATGTCTCTGTAAATTCATAACTAGTAAGTCTGGTTGAAATACTTTATTGGGTTTAGCGTGTGTCCCCTTTAGTGCTTATATACAATATTCATGAGAGAATATAGTGAGTTCAGAGTAAACTTCATGAAGTTGTATGCAGCGCTGAAACAAACTTAGTTATAGATTCTATATACGAATGCTCTGGCTTTGAACAGTACTAGTTCGAGAACTCGTATTGACCTGGCAATGCAGTGCGTTGTTTCAGACCTAAGACTGGTTTTAAACCTTTAAATTACTTTAAAATGTAACAATTATTGATGATGAAAGGAATAGAAACATTGTGATTTGATGTTGGTGTTCACACAAGAAAATAGTTTTGTTTTCACTGGTTTCTACGACTGATTCAGTTCTTGAAAATAACTCTTCTTAGTATTAGTATAGCTACTTATCGCAATCTATCAGTGACATAACCCCACAATTTTGAGATTTAAAATTTGATTTTAATTTTTACCGTGGGAAGTCTAGCTAGGGTGCAACGCATGCTCCTCTTCAGGTAATATAAGTATGTTGCGGATAGGACAATTGTGAAGGAATGTCCGAGGGCTGTTTATGAGGACTCCATCCCTTGCTTTCGCATTAACGACTGAAGAAAACCTCGGGGGTAAACTTTAGTCAGGATTGCCGGTCTCGGCGGGAATAAGACCGCGACACTGTCGGTTACACTGTTACAAGTTTCATTGGTTGCGAAGCTGATTCAACTGAGGACTTACACTGAAAGGTCAGTTCATAATCCTCGATCACTAATCTGCCGCGGGCGTGGCTTGACACGTTCCAAGTGCGGCAGACTCGCTTCACGGCTGGCTGGCGGCCAGGCCAGCCACACAACCCACAGGAAATTAAACAGATAGGGGTTGACACATTTCGACGATGTTTTGACATCAAGAGAATAAATAACATTCATTTATGTCCAGAGAGAGACTAACCCAACATCACTGTTGCATTAATAAATTCACAATAGTATTATAAACTTTCGGGACTAAAACGAATTACAAATCCATAACGTCTAACTCTGTTTCAAATCCAGCCACTGGCAATCCTGAACTAAAGGTTTTCCCACCCACCACAACTCAATATCTAAGTGAAAAAGAGTTTCCTCCCCAAAGACACAATCCCGTCCTTTCAATAAGAATACATAGGATAGGTGTGAAAACATAGCATGCACAAAAGTAAAATAAGTTTGGGCCTAATGCATTCGTCATAAGGTCATAAGGAGTTTTTTTTCCCGACGTATTGATCAGTCGTTAAGGTGAATGCAATGATGAAGTTCTCTTAAACAGACATTCCTTTTTCCAATTACTCTAGACCCTAATAAGCTGAATATTCTAAAGGGGGTCACACCAGCAAAATTTGATATGTTAATCCTACATCGCGCATCCACGAAAACGTTTTACGCACTAGGCCCCCACGCTGTAAAAAAATTAGTAAGTGCACTCTCATGTACACAGGCAATTATATAAGTGTACATTGTGTAAAGCGATGATGAAAGCAAATGGAATTAAAATGTCTCCCCTCCCTCGCAATCTAGATCACGCAGCACGCACGAGCACTAGTGCCCGGGTGACCGAGTTATCACCCCCCCCCTCCCCCTCCCCCCCACTTAAACAGAACGGAAGGCTTCTCACAGCCAACCTTAATGAAATGTTAACATCATTGTGCACGACAGTACGAAGTCAGAAACCTCAATGAAATTAACACGGGAACATTACGATTCAAGCCGAAAAGGTGCGTTCGTACTTTTCGAACTGCGCCTACATTTTTCTTTCGATCAAGATAATTTGTTTTGTTCGTACCAATCTTCGAACTTGCCTTATTTCTTAAAGTTTCACTTTGTTTAACCGCACACAATTTTAAATCTCGACCGAAAATTTCGTTTTTTGTGAACTTTAGGACTCACACGAAAAAATGTGTAACTTAAATCGAAAAAAGGACAATGCACTAGAAATAGGTACCGTATTAATCTTTCTGTCGAAAAGTGTAAACAGAAAAATGAAAATGTTGATTTCGTTTCACCTTATCTAAAAAAACGAAAGAACTGCACTCGAGTAAGCAAGCCTCTGAAGTCTAATGTATAAACAGATTTCATTTTGTTATAGCCCTCGTAATATTTTATGATGCTGCATTATATAATATGTACGCAAAAGGAACCGAAGTTCATCGCTGGTTGGATATTAAACGCGTCTTGTGTATGTTACTAACTAACTTAATCGCTGGTTGGATATTAAACGCGTCTTGTGTATGTTACTAACTAACTAACTACAACGAGTGACAACTATCGGAAGTCATATAGAAATACCAGAAATGCGCAGTAGAGTTGTTGAGCTCAAGGTCTCCTCCCCACCCTTGATTAGCTTATGCCCTCAGGTGTATAATCATTCATTTCGAACTAAAAACTGGTTTCCATTTTATGTGAGATAGCCTAATCCATCAATTTATTTCATTTGTGTACGACTGCACGAAGCTGGATATTACAGTCAAATTAACACAAAAACTTCACCATTGTAATCGAAAATTTACTCTCTTACTTTTCCTTTCTGTACCGAGTTCTAGGAAAGGGAACATAATGCAAGGTCCTATAAATCTCCACTCACACTTCGAGGTCCCGAAAGTCAGCTAAGAAATTCAGTGGTCCTTGTTTATATTATAGTATCTTGTTTTAACTAGCGGTGTACGGGTACCCGAGATTTCGGGTCGGATCGGGTACTTGGCAGCCGACCCGATAGTCACAAGAACGAAAATGTATTTCATGAATTGAGTAAGTACCGGTTCAGGAAAAACTCACTTTATTGGTGGCGGTGCCGGTTTAGGATTTAAAACTTTATTGGTGGAGGTGCCGGTTCACGATTTACAAACTTGATTGGTGGAGGTGCCGGTTCATACAATTTTCAATTGATAGCAAATTATTACACAAAATGCCAACGATAGTAAATGAATTGGGGAGAAAGTCATAGAGTATTTATTCTTTACTTTTCATGCAGTTTCAACAGCAGTATCTTCCCTATCCGGTCGACCAGATCCGATCCCAGCCGAAGCTCTCAAGTACCCGACCCAACTGTTAAAACCTCTTCCCGCATAGTTCAAGTTTTAACTTTAAAGTTTTCTCAAGCGTTAAAATTAAATTCAACCAAGAAGTACGATATCACTATCGTGATCCAAGGTAAAGTGACCTCCTTCTACGCCTTTACTTTATGTGTTGTACTTTTATAGTAAACAACACCTAGTAAACCATAAAAGTAGGCCTACTTTTTTTAACGATTGCTAACAAATAAAACGGTTTCGATAAGATAAGGTTTGATTGAGTACCCTTAAACTTACGGTCATCGACCTCTTAACCTGAATTCTTTATGTTCTTTTACACCCGGCGTCAGAAGTAAATCAAGGGGTGTCGTTGTATATACAGCCCTTTATTTACTTCTGAAGCCGGGTACGCATCATATTTTTCAAGTAGACAATAAAAAAACACATTCTTTTCTTTACAGATTAAACTGTTGCGATAAGATAAGAATGTGGCTCGTGCTAATCACTACCCCAAACACGAACTCGCCCGACTACGTTCGTGTGTCCAGACAGCGAAAACAAACTGTTGATGAAAAATAACGGGTTTCACTTTGTATCAAAAATAACATTTCTCTCGACACTTTCTTATTTGATTTCAGTTACAGAACAAGAGAGCGGTGGTTTTATTAAAAACTCAGGGATTTTAGCTGGCAGTGCAGGTTTTCTCACGTCTGTCGTTTTAGCGGCCAATCCACGTCCTTGCAGCAAAACTCTCACTTCGCGCACTGGATCAAAAGATCAATCCCGGGGAAAAAAATAAAGAAAATACGTTTGCTTTCGATTCGTCTCGTCCCTAGAGTTGCCCTCTTTGTAGAATAATTCTTTGATCAGACTTGAGCGCAACTTTCTGGCAAAGAGTTTAAGTTTTAACTTGAAGGACTTCCAAAACGGTTAAAAGAAAGTTTCAATGCACCAGTAATTACGCGGAGTGATTAAGCCCTTCTCTCTCTCTCTCTCTCTCTCTCTCTCTCTCTCTCTCTCTTGAAGCCCTCTCTTGGCTTGCCTCGTGTTTTTCTCAGCAAAGCAGAGGAATCATGGAAGGACGACGATAAACGGGAGCAATTAGACGAGAGTTTTCCTAAACTTTCCCCCCTTTTTTTTATTTCCTAACGGTTAATTTATTACTGTAAAAGTTTTAACGACATACGGGCAAAATTAGAGGAAATTTATCTTGCGAGTGTAATAATTCATTTTCGGTAATAGAGTTCACGAGATTAAATGTCAAAAGTGGTTTAGTTTAATCTGGGTTCACAAATCTAGTCTCTGATATGCTGGAATATGTTGGTGTCTGTTGTGTGGTTTACGTGATGTGGTGAGAACGAGAGTTTAGAAATGGTTTATGCAAGAAAATGAATATAATAATTTAATGGTAACATATTGTTTTAAATAATATGTGGCATGAATGGTTGTCTAATTTTTAGCACATAGCTCTCTGAGCTGCCCACAGATGTGCACCGTATCAATACGTTATGTCGTCCTACCTGCCTAGTCAAGGCTTATGTTATTAATACCACTAAAGGAAAGAGCGAAGGTGATACGAACAACATATTTGAAGGGAATAAAAACTATTTTAAAAATATATGTCAATTTTTAGTCGTAAAAAATGGCGGTGAAAGGCATTTGTTCGGTAACATAAAATTTGATATTGTAGATGTTTTGAATTAGTGCTTTGAAGTAAATACCGGTGTACGTATATAAGAATACAAAAACGTTATTCCCACATCTTATTTTGTCTCATACAACGATTGCATTAATTCCTCTTCAATAAACTGCATCAACTAAATCCAAATAACTCTTCTCTCTAACCGTTGTATTAAGAGCAAGTATAGTTAGCTATGCAGCTTCTGTTATTGAAAGCTCCTTTATTCGTCTTCAAACCGTGATGAAAATGTTGAATAAAACATGACTTTGTTACAATCAAGAAGTGCTATGTGAGATATTTCATTTTAAAATAAGGTGGCTCTCAAAGCTGATTGAACTGTATCAAGTATTGCTGCTTTAAGAGGAATAGGACACATGGCAGTTGGCAAATAGCTATTCGCTCGGCCAAGAAGCATCCGACGTATATATAAAACTTTGCAAAGTTGTAAATAAAGCATGCATGGACAGACCTTCAGTTAAAGATTTTACAAATGTTGCGTCTTAGGTCCAGAATTTCAATGTCTAGTTAAAATTTATCTGCCAGTTAGTCCTCTCAGTAAATATTTACAAGGCTTCTGATTGGTGGTTGCCATAGTGAAAACAAGTTATGTGTCAGTTAAATTTACTTGCCACTTTAACTGGACATTGAAATACCGGGCCTTAATCAACCAGAAAAAATCTTTCGAATAAAGGCAATTTGGCACTTTTTAACAAAATCGAAAATCGTTAAAAATGAATTGATTTATTTTTAATTGAAACAAATTTAAGAAAAGGTTTAATGAAGGGCCTTTTGTCCACCTGTGGTGTAAGTCATCCGAGCGAACAGCAATAATTTGCCTAAAACGCATGTCTTATAATCTCTAAAAATGTAGATCACTAAACTTAATGCATATTTCAAAATAAACTTTAGTAGAACAAGTAAATGATATTTTAAAAATTTATTGAACTTAACACTGTTCTTAGGTAGGAAATAAAGTTTTTATTATGTTGCAATATTTCGAAAACTTTCACTTTTCGAAATATTGCAACATAATAAAAACTTATTAAATAAAAACTTTCACTTTTCGAAATATTGCAACATAATAAAAACTTAATTTCCTACCAAAGAACAGTGTTAAGTTCAATTAATTTTTAAAGTAAAACTTAATGCAGTTTAACAAATTCTTTGTTGATATTAGCCGCAGTATGTTCTTGACAGTGTGTAATTGTATGAGTTATAGTATAGTGCATTTTACAATGAACACAGTATAAGTTACATGTGTATCAGTTAACAATGACCCGTATATTGTACTTTTAACCAATTACATTAATTTATTGCCCCAGCATTTTGTTTCGTGAATTGATTTGTATTGTGAACAGACTTCAGGGTATATTTTGAGCTCTAATAATCTTACTCCATCTCCGAATGTTCTTATCAATGCAATAGTCGTATAGTACGATAAGATACGGTGTTTGTTCTTCAAAGAGAATAGAAGTTAAGAAGTGTCAGTGGTGCTAGTTGTAGTAAAGAATTGAGATGGTTATGCCTAAGGGACGCCGGTGCTAAAGTTGTTAAGTTGTCCCAGGTGATATTCCACCCCCTGACTATTATTGCTAGGACTTCAGGTTCAGCTAAGTAAGTTTTCATTTTACGCCTATCTTCTATACAACGACACTGTTTTGCACACGAATGAGATGTTGCTAAGATCGGTTATATCAACGACCGACACTTAAGAGACGCTGTGACTAACTGTGCAAGACTGTCAAAGAGCTGGATGCTCAGTAATGTGATTAAGTGGCAACGCATATTAGGGCAAAGTTAATTTTAAACTAGCCGATACCATTGTCGTCAATACGAATTAATGTTCGATGTCTTACCAACACTGATTTTAGGAATGGTCACTGCTGGATGATTTCCTGATATCTGGCCCTAGACAATCTCTCTTAAAATTGATTTTCAGGATCACTAAATTGTTTTAATCGTCGATGACTGGATGTTGCTCAATATGAGCGCAAACTGGTAACATCTAACACTGTGCTTCTCTCTCACTCAGACTGCCGCCTGTGGCTGTGGCCTACATCCGGCAACGTCTCCTGGCTCCAGCTGCCGCCCCGCACCGGCGACTGTCAGCTCTCCTTCTCCTCCCCCTCGCGTGACGTCACACGAGGTCTCGTCGTGGACATCACCCGCCTGAACGTGCCTTGCCTCGCCGGCCACCTCCGCTTCTCCGAGCAGACCCTCTGCGGGAAGCTGGAGGAACTCCCCTCCTCGACCGCGCCTCTACTTCCCCGACATCGACACCTCGTCCACCACGCTCTTCGTCCACCGCTCGCCCGTCTTCGCCTTCGCCTACCGTCTCGTCGACTACTGCTACAATGTCACCCTCACCAAACGCAACGACACAGTCACACTACGAAGCTCGCCCACCGGACTCTTCTGCACCTTCAAGATCCATCTCCCTTACGGGAACCGAATCTCGCTCAAACTTCGGATGAACTCGGCAGCCCGAACATCCAACACCCCCGTCCGCGTTGAAGACTACCGCCTCCCTCCCCTCCCCCGCTCTCAGAAAGACTTACCCCTATCTTCTCAACCAAAAAACTTTCAAAACTCCCCCAACCCAAAAAACCACAAACGTTCCAGTCAAAACACCCCAAGGACAACTCCTCCCCCTTTCAACTTTTACAATTCTGATTACGGCGACTACCCGCGGTACTCTCCCTTTCACTCGGAGCCGACCAACGAAGAGTATTCGGACGAGTTTCGACCGAGCGGTTATAACGACGTCCTCGCCGATGTCAAGAGCCTCAAGACGATGTCCCTCCCTCCGAAGGACGACTGTCCCGGGTTTCTCGTCGTGATCCTCGACGGCACCGCTCGCCACGCCTACTGTAACAACCACCGCGACTGGGAAGGCAAAGAGGTGACCTTGATGTCCACCGGCAACAGCCTCGTGGTGCAGGTGACGGGCGGTCTAGCGAGCGGTGCCTTCCAGGTGGCGCTGACTTACACCGCCGAGGCGATACCCGAGGTGACGCAACAGTGCGAGTTCGGTTGGGTGGCGGTGAGGAGGGCGTGCGTGACGGCGGTGGACGACATGAGGTTGTCGTGGGAGGACGCGGAGGGGAGAGTGCGGCAGGAGGGGGGGACACCTGGCGAGCGTGAGGGGGGACCAGGCGCAACTTGTGGTGGACAACCTGCTCCTCAACAGGTAAGGATGCCACTCTCATTACATATCATTTTTCTTTGCATGAACATGCGCACGGTGTTGGCTGTTGTCAATGCCATGTGGTTTGCATTCAACGGTCACGGAATACACATCTTAACATCTTAGCGCGTCTGTGATTGGTTATCTGATCTACATCATCATCGAGCATGTAGTGTCCGTTATTTACCCCATCTCTGGAAGATACCGCTAATTCATCCAATCTTTGCCCCCTAAGATGTGAGTTAGTGTTGGATAAGTTCACGCAAAAAAGAACTTTTAAAAGTAATGATACTCGTTATTTTGAAGAAACTTTAGAGACCCTGAAATACAAAAATTGTTTATGTTCAACGTTTAAGACTCAAAATGTTCTTTTAGCGGAGAAATTGTGGTAAACGTAGGATTAAGATTGCGATTTTTGATCCGCGTCATCGTGATAAAAAGACAAATTCGAATCGAGGTAACTCTACCTAAACATTTTTATACCCATATAAGCAAAATCCGTTCAAATTAAGATACAAGAAGAATTTTCAGATAGCTACGAGAAACATGTTCAAAAGTTTCCTGGTATTTGTAACTTTTGAGTTAAAGTTTCTATAACAAGAAACTGAACGCGTTTCTAAAAGGCGTCGAGAATGTTGTAGACTGCGCCACCGCCTTCTATGCGCGCCGGTCACGCAACTACCGAATGGCAACCCCGCAACGAGATCTTGTGCAATAAAACGTATCGATGTATTTGCTACAAGAGTCACATGTCGTGGCTAGACAGATAGACAGACTGACAGACAGACTGTGCATGTACGAAGTGTCTCTTGTCGCATCTAGAGTGATGGAGTATGCCACACAGAACTCATGAATCATAAATTATTTTTTGCATTATGTACATACTCAGTCACACATAGCCACTTGATACTACGAGTTATAGCTGTATTCGCCTTTTACCAACGTAGTATTTTTGAACATATTTATGTTCTTTTACTAATATTGATTTGATAATATTAATTCACATTTTAAACATTAAACAATCTTTATATTTGCAAAAACTAATTAAGCCGAAATATATTAGGCTACTTAACAATATTTAATAGGAAAAAGTTCAAATTTATTAAGTTTTGCTACTTTGCAGTCACAAGCTTGAGTGATTTTATGTATTTATAGTGCGCAAATATAGAAGGTTCCATAATCTCTACCCTTCTTTTAGATCTCAATGCTTACAAAAGTGTGAGGCTTGGCTATATTTTTGAAGTTTTTATGCTTAGAATAGGTTAATAACGATGAAAGTTGGATACAAATTTAACGAAATAAAATTATGCAAATAAGTGGGTGTATTTTTAGGCACAATGTTATACTGAAAATACAATTTAGAGGAAACTGTCGGGGGAAAATTTTAAAAAAATACACGAGAACAAACTTAATAATAATAGATACTGGATAAAATATAAAAGGAAAACTTAACATTAGCGAAACTAGGAACATCGTTTCAACTAAAAAACGTAATGAAAGTTTTATGAAGAATGCGATATCTTAGTTTAATTAAAAATTCAATTAAAAGTAAAATTATATTGGTCACTATTGTGACCTACTTGCAGTTTGTACATTATTTTTATTCTCATGCGTCTAGATCGGAGTAGAGTGGATGAAACATCGCACATGCAGGGTTGTCAGCTTGCAGGCGACACCAGAGAAATACTAGAATCACTCAACAATTTCCCGGTTTGTTAGTCTAGTATACATTTCCCTTCTTGATTTCCCGGAAGCCGAGAAAACGGAACGTGTAAGCCGTGAACACTTTTCCGGCTGGGGGAAACTCTAGACGCGGTTCTGCATCGCGGCGGGGTGAAAGAAAACATCAACTCTCGTATTGTATCTCGCATTTCTCGAGATTGTTCTCGCAGAACGCGATACTTGAAAGCAGGGAGTAACGGTATTACCTCGGGTGAAATGGCGCGTGTGCGCTTCAAGCTACGTTTACAAATTGTTCATTCAATCATCGTGTAGTACTCAACGTTCCTTGCTGAATGTGCGTCTTATTCGAATAAGCCTCAGTAAAATAAACATGAGAGAGGATTAAGAAGCACTGTTACGAGAGAGAGAGAGGCTACTTATCAACAGATAATTAACCATAATCTTTATAATTATGACATATCAGTTTACTTTTTAAATGTAAAAATATTAGAAATGTGATAGATTTAAAAGGGAACTAAAGACATGTTTAATTCAAAAATCATTTTACTCGTATGATGTATTTTAATGTAAATCTTACCAATAATCTGCGTTTGTTTTTATAGAGATTTGAAATTGGTCCACGTTCGCTGTTTTTTAATGTTATTACTTTATCTTAATTGACGTGCTTGTATGATAATAATATTTTATATTATGTAAGGAAAGAAGCAGTAAACAAATGAAAGTTGTATTAAATCAAGGTTAGAGTATAAGGTAGCCGTGTAACATTGTAGCTTCGTGCGCATTAGGCTCCGTCTATGCTCCAGTGACATCTTTGTGCGAGATTTGTAGTTTTATTTTGTTATGTGCCACGCACACGCATGGTACGACATGCCTGTGATGTTTAAGTAGAAAATATGTTGTTTTTCTGAATAAATATAATCAAGATTGTGTAAAAAGGTAAGAGACCCGGCACCTCCACCAAAACTAACATTTTATTTAATTTTAGATTTTTAATTAATGGATTGTATTAAAAATGAACAGTCAGTGGTTAAACTACACGCACACGCACACGCACACGCATGGTACGACATGCCAGTGATGTTTAAGTAGATAAAATGTTTTTTGAATAGATATAACCAAGATTGTGAAAAAATGTGAGAGACCCGGCACCTCCACCAAAACTAACATTTTTTTTAATTTTAGATTTTTAATTTCTGGATTGTATTAAAAGATACGGAAGTGATGTCACATAGTAATATAGAAGAATGAAACTTGATTGTTAAAACATGACTCAAATGATTGCGTTCATGCAGATTAGTGGTTTAACTACACGCACACGCACACGCACACGCTGTCAATGCTCCAGACGGATAAATGTTCTTGACGTGAAAAGACGGGAGATCCCCGGGGATTAGTTCCCGAACTTTTCATTCTCCGTGAAGTTTAAACATCTCCCCTAGACTCCCACAGGGTTTACTTTTGTGTCCGTATCTCCCTCTATTTACCCGACACTTTCTTCGCGCCATTGTTGCCTTTTCGACGACAAGGCGTCCATGAAGCTAACATTGACTCGTTTCAGACAACTTTTTATCCACACAATTCTCCTCAACACTTTTGGTATCTTTCACATGTATTGTATTTGTGTACATTGTGCAAGTAAATTAAAGTTAATTTAGAAATACAAAATTGTCATTGTTTATAGTTATACAAAACGTAATTATGCCCCTAGCATCCTACGAACATATTTTTGATAGATGTAAACATTAGAATTTATAGCCAAATCAATAAGTAATTTACAGTGGCGTACGCAGGAATATATTTCTGGGGGCTTGGACAAACGATCCTATGGGGGTTTGGAAGGGTATGCCCCCCACAATAGCGCCGCAGTGATTTTTTCGAAAATACGTTTTTTTAAGTGTTTTTTGTGATGTGTTTTAGAAGAAGTCAAGGGGCTTTGCTGTACAAAAGAAAAGATAAATTAATAGATGAATTTAATTTTTACGTAAACCAAGAAAATTCGCTGAAAATAATATTAAAGTTGGGATTTTTTGGGGGGAAAGCCCTGGTGAGCCCTCCCCTTGAAACGCCACTGGTAATTTACCTTGGTAAACAACTAACATCTACCTCGGCAGAATACAGTCAAACTCAGTTATTCTCGGCCCCAAATTTAACCAAGTTAACAGTACATTGTGTTAAACCAAGGAGTCGGTCTTATTGAACGCACTTTGTATAATCAGCTTTAATATGTTTATTTGTCTACGCCCTAATTTAATCACCAAACAACTAATACAATCATGTGCATTTCCACTCAGAGTAACTAAAGGCATATAATTTAGTGGCAGAATATATCCCTAATGACTTATATTACTGTGACGTACCTACTTTATACAATGTAGATAATTCGTCGCCCTAGAACCAAACATTTCTAGCTACAATTTTGCTATTTGTTTTAATACCAAAAACTCCCTAGACAGAGCATGTTAATAATTTTAGTCAAAATCTCTTTTGATGTTATTCTAAGTAGGTACTATCACAAATACTGCCAAAGTGATTCATTTTAATTTCTGCCATTATTCTTCCGTTAAAAATGTTTTTTCGCGCCTAGCCGTAATTGATAATTGTCCAGATAAGATGCTAAATTTTATGTGGATCAAGGGTTAAATTTAATTTTACATCAAGTAAATTACAGAATGAAGAATATGAATAAAATATTTTATAAATAATATTGATTGGTATTGATACATCTTGAAAAATGTTTTACATCAACAAATTTTTATACCAATGCTCCTTTATACGAAAATAATTTACGGTTTCACAAAAACACACAGCAAAAATAACCAGCGACGAAACGTGTTTTCCTGTTAAGGTTAATCTTACCAAAGTAGTTTAAGCAAAATTAAAAATGTTATGGATTTCCTCCAAATTATTTTAAAAGCACTTCATTTCCTCTTTCGTTAAACCTGCAAAAGTCAAACCACTGTGGTGTGCAGTCAGCTTAGCTTACACGAATGTGCCCTAATCGCATATTATCCTCTAATATCCTCTTACGGAAGTGGTATAAACCAGGAATCGTCAGCTCTGGAACTAATTACCCTGATTCCATTCATACAGAACCGCGGGATATTTACCAGGGACGGAATCAATTAGCGGCAACAGGTGGGGGTTTCAATCCGTGCCAACATATTACCAGTCATGAGCGTTTAGAGACCGCGCGAAGAAATCACACACCTCATTAACTCGCCTTAACCGAGTCACGAGGAAAGATTCCCCGCTCGCTCGTTGGAAACTCTTCAAGATGGCGGCGGAAAGTGAGGGATTCGGTTATCGGATTAGGGACGACTCTCGAAAGGTGGCTCTAAGTAATTGCCACTTTAAATGAAATATATAAAAAGAGAAGAAAATGTTTCATTCCAAGAGACAGATTTTGAAAGGCACGTTAAGAAAGTGAAGACACTTATGTTTTATGAGGGGAGGTTACTCGAGATGATGGGAAGTCCAAGTCCTGGATGAGGTGTGTAATAAGGGACCGCGAGCCACTCTTTGGGGGAGGTATCTTAAACTGGGGTCATTCATCTCCGGGAGGCTGAGTTAGAGTTGCAATTTCTTTGAAAATATTGTACCGTCAAGAGCTTTGAAACCCGTACTTCGTTTGTGCCGAGAGAAGTTTCATCTGCTCTCTCTCTCTCTCTCTCTCTCTAGACATTTAATTTCCAACCCATAGAACCAATCTTCTTGACCACTCTTTTACAATAAACGCTATTCGAGTCTGGAATACTCTCCCAACGAGCATCAGGGATGTTTACGGAATTAGTTACGACACTTTCAAGCATAAAGTACATCAACATTACTTGAGTAATTATAATTAATTAACAGCTATAAACATCAGCCGCTACAGCCTTTGTTAAATTAATGATTGAGTAATGCATACCACAACCTGCTCCTGCTCACCTGTATTTCTGCACACAATGTCTAAAGCTATATTAATTTTGTACTTTTGTGTGAATGGATGAATGAATGTTTCTTAAACTATTGAAGATTTGCATAAATCGATTCAAAATTCATAATTTGCATAACATTACTATACACCTAGAAAATTTTAACTTTGCAATAATGCTACCATAATGTATTTAATGTATTATTTCAATATTTTATATAATCATGTAATGTTCTCTTCATTATCAAATGTATTATTATTATTATTAGTATTAGGTTGGATGGAAGATAAGGCTTCACTAGCCTTAATCCCGCCTTACAATAAAGACCCTTATCTCTCTCTCTCTCTCTCTCTCTCTCTCTCTCTCTCTCTCTTTCCATTCGAATAACCTCTGAACTACAGTCATCATTAACAAAAATTAAAATATAGAAATCAGTACGACTTGAAGTTTCAGGTCGGGTCGGGTGCAGTTATAAATACTGTGTGTTAAAATGGACAACGAAAGTTACTTCCAATTCAATTTTTACTGTCTGGATTTTCATTAAATTGTATTTTGAATTGGCTATAAACATTGAATTGTATTATTGTATTTTGTATTGGCTTTAAATTAAAACTCGTCTTAACCGGCACCTACAACAATAAAGTATGTAAATCATGGGCCACCATCCACCCAAAATATATTTTGTATAATTTTGTACTTCGATCGGGTAATCGGGGGAGGGGGTGAATCTCATAATGAATATCCACCCTGACACGAAATATCGGGTACCCGCACGCGCACGCGTATAATATTGGTTCATATATAACGATCAGTACGGCATTAAGTTATGGAATTAAATCAAAGAATTATTTAATTAAAACAGAACAGAAATAACATGTTATTGAAAATGAAACTATATAACAGGAAGTAAAGTATTATATATAGTAAAATATAAATAACAGTGGAAAGTCCAATGATTTTTATTTAAAAATAAATAACATGTGTTGATGCAGGATAAAGTTCCAACGAAACTACATATGACCATATTTCCCTCTGTTCCAGCCCCGGCTACCGGGATCACAACTCCTACTGGATCGGAGCCTCGGACCGGATGTTGGAGGGGGACTTCCGGTGGAGCGACGGGCAGCCCTTCTCCTACACGAGTAAGTCCGGTGATCATATTTTTAGTCTAAACTGACGTTTATCCTCAAAATCCACTCCGACCGGAACGCGCTAAAATAAATAACATAGACCACACAAACAAGTCTTGTACTCCATTTTGAGGAGTGTATTGAGGTATGAAACCCAACAAAATATTGCATTTACGGTTACATGCAAGAAATTCGGCATGATGAAACATGACTGGTGGCTAACGATATTTTAAAACTGTGCCCCCTACCATCCTTTAAAATTTGAGTGGGAATTAAGTAAACATTGCAGTTAAGCTATATAAACATGGTTGATAACATGGTAGGCATATTATTACATCTTAGTATTAAACTCATCGTTTTAAACATATACCCAAGGACAAAATAACATATTCATAAAGAATAAGGAATAAGGGCAGAATGTAGGAACGTCGTACGCGTCTTTTATAACTTTAAAAGGGGGTATCAGAGATACGTCATTGGAAAAACTTGCCAGCCGAGTTGGTTATAAATCCTGCCACCCTTCAAACCCAGAGCTCGTAACGTATCAATCAGACTGAACCATCTCCCTTGAACAACGGGGTTCTGGATGTTATTAGGGAGCCGAGTCAGACACCTGTTGAATGTTATGTAGCCGGCTGCGGCAAGCTGTTCACTCCCACGCAAGTGTATTATCACAACAAGTGGCAGAGTATTAGGCCTACAGTGTTTACCGCTAGACCGGCAACAAGAATGTTTGCTTAACGAAGGAATAGGACTCATTTAGAAGTTGGAAAATAGCTATTTGTGAGGCCATGAAGCATTTGTGCGTGTTTAGTTGTCAAGGAAGCATATACATGGAGAGTCCAACAGTTTTAGATATCAATATATTTTGTGAATCGGTCAGAAACTATTTACGAAAATTGAAATTTTGACATTTGTGGGAGGTGGGAGGTGGGAGGTAGAAAGTGGAAGTTGGGAGGTGCAAGTAGCAAGTAGGGGTTTAAGAGTCAGAAAATGGGTTGAAGTTAACGCAATATTTCACTGCATTGGTCTGAACCCTCCTATTCCATGTTTTCGCTTGGTCTCTTCTAAATTGCGTATTTAAAGTCGCAAATCACACGATGTATTTATAATATTTAAAAAACGATACATGAAATGTGTCGGTATGCTTTAGTGTCATTACGATTTATAAAGACTTTAAAAGTATAGTTGAAATAATACCATGCAGTAAATGATATGATCAAGAAAGAATTGCTAATACTCTATATAAGCCTTTTAACGGTTACATTCAATGTTAAGGTACAAACATGTAATCTACTCAAACCCCCCTTCAACCAGAAAATATATTAAGCTCCTAAAGTACAGCGTTTTCTTTTAAACTTAACTTTAAAGAGAAATAAATTAACGTTAAGACTGTTTGATGAGCTTGGGCCAACATTTTTTACTGTGTTAATGTAAATAAATAAAATAGATGAACTCGTATGTAGAGTCTACCCACTCAGCCACAGAACTTTTTTTCGGTGAGGAACATTAAATTAAAAGCCGACCATGCCAACCTTGTAGGCACCGACATCATCGACGAGCGAACAATGACCAACTAGAGACCGACATATTTAAGTATGAAACACCTATCATTCAAGCTAGATACGATTCCACCCGCAGACAGCTGGCCGATTCGGAAACCGCCTTAGAATTTATTATGTGCCTCGTTGCTAGGACGGCTCCAAATCACAATTTACAATTCCACAGCCAAGAACTGGGGACTTAAGTCACATTAGAAGTTTAAAAACTTCTGCTAGAGCGAAAAATCGAACCCTGGACCTTCTGTATGAAGCAGAGCCTCTAACCACAAGACCAAAACGAACCACACAAAATATAAAAATACAAAATATGGTGAGAGCAAATACAAGTACTCCGAGATACTATTTGTTGCTTATATATATATATGCTATATATTTGAAAGACACTAAATTAATAAATTCACCGCCACATGTGCTACACTTTCAAAAAATACCACAACAATAATATCTCTCCCCTTAAAGCCATACTATCACATTGACTTGTTGCTTACTTATGTTAAACCTAAATTTATTTTAAGAATTTAGAAAAAAAAATGAATTAAATCGGTCAATATTTAAACATGGTACGACCAATATTGTGGAAATTGTATGGTGCGTGACGTCACCACCCGTGACGTAGCTGGATGGCTACAGAGCTTCGCTACCGATCGACTCGAGTAAATGCGGCCGCTCACTGCCCGCCCATTCAATACCATCGGGCACAGGACGGGTCAGTTGAAAAGTGTTTGTTCTATGTACAGGGTGTTAGGATTAGCTCCCTTCATTTTCGAGCCTTTATACACAGAAAGTGAACAGAGGAAAAATCTAAAGAAAAATAAAGAAAAAGAAGCCTGGATAAAACAGTTTAGTGGCAGGAAAGGTGATCTTAAATGGTGTAGTTGTAATGAATGTACATCAATGGATACCGACACAGAGTGCTTATATTGTCACGAATCGGAAAAAATCAAAAATTTGCGTGCTAATTTCGATTGTATTACTATCCATGATGGGTTCGAGCATATTATTAACATTCATTCTCTCAACACTGCTAGGCAACAGTTTTTGTTACTCTCCACGTGTAAAGAACAACGATATATCTAAAGGATTTCAAGTCGCATACGGGAGTACTGTGGACTCTTTGACTAAAAGTGATTCGACTTTAATGATTTCTTTATCATTGTAAGGATTAGAACAGTGTATACATTTGTAACACGATTTTAACCCACGGAATTATATGAAAACCACATTTCTGTATCATAAACCTGATTTTGATTTTGTTGTCCAATACATCCACATTTAAACACTCACGCGTCACACATTAATTATTTATAAAACTAATAATTATTCGGTATGTTTGCCGTCTCTTTGTATGACACACGTATCACTAACTTTAAAAACTACTAGAACCTAAAAGAAGACAAAATCCACACTTCAACTATATAGGCATGTTTGTTAACTGAAGTCACTGAGCCATCCGTACTCTTCACATATCTCGACAAACCTTGTAATGCTATTCACTATCACATTAATTAAATTAGTACATAAAACACTTGTTGAGCTGTCACTGTGCTAGAACAAATCTGCGAACACTCCATCCACACAGAATGTCAACCCCTTACTAAATACAACACATGTTCTAACCGAGTGTCTACCCTCGCCCGGCCGGCTCGGTCAGCTCAGCAGGTCCCCATCCACCCGCGTCACATGTCCCCAGGCGCGCGTCAAAACAAACCGTTGTATAGGGTATAGGCCTCATCCAAGGTTGCCAAAATGTCCGTCATTCTTATTTTTTGTACACCTTGTATTAAAAAAATACTTCATCCATTGTGATTTAATGCCTTTAATATAAATAACAAAATCAAGGACCCGGCACCTCCACCAACAATGCTATTCTTATGGAGCTAAAACATTTCTCGCTCTACCCGGCATTTCCACCAACAATGCTATTCTTATGGAGTTAAAAATGTTTTAGGTCTACCCGGAACCTACTTCTACCAATCTCATACATCATTGTTATTCGAATCATGTGTTTAATAATAATATGTTGAATTTGACTTCATTATAATATAATTATGGACTGTGATGTGCATTTAATTCCCTAAATAATATCTTGGAATAATGTGACCCTTTTCCAGTTATTTTTTATTTATATATTTATTTAACGTATGCCCTTTTCAGTTAAACTAGGAAAACGCTAAAGTCCCGCCGCGTTGATGGATGAGCTTTTTAAAATTTTTAGTTTGCATGAGATATCTTTACTTTTGCAAGTGCTTTGTTTCGCTGCCTACGCATTGTAGGTGATTGTTGTCAAGTTTCTTTTGTTACCTGTCAATTGGCATTATTTACCGTAAAAAACTTATATTAAAAGCTTTATTTCTATGGATTCTGGCTAACTATTTCAACTTTTTCTTTCAAAAGGTACTACATCACCATAACCTTAATGTCCATGTATACCCTAACATTAACGTTGTAGCCCCACCCGTTTGGTCAGAATTGGCCCAAATGGCACGAAAATATCGTACAAAAAATCAAAAAACTTATATTAAAAGCTTATATTTCAATAGATTCTGGTAACTTTTTCAACTTTTTCTTTCAAAAGGTACTACATCACCATAACCTTAATGTCCATGTATAATATGAACGTTGTAGCCCCACACGTTTGGTCACAATCGGCCCAAATGGCACGGAAATTCCGCATTAAAAATCGAAAAAAAATCGTAAAAGTACGATATTCATGAGAAGTATTTCTTCGATTGTACCCAAAAACAATACACCTCTAAGTTCAGAGATTTCGAAGATCCTGTCAAATTTTCATCAAGATCGGATATGCCGTTTGCCTGGTAGAGAGTTAACAAACAGACAGAAAAACAAACAAACAAAAAAACAAAAAAAAAAACACCCGAGCTAAATTTTTTGGGGGGTTGGTGAAATTGAAGTCTTCGCTTCGCTCATCCAAAAACTAATTGACAAAGGAGGACAACTAAATAAATCTAATTACATGGTTGCAGACACAACAATGAACTACAGTTAAGTATCGATTTTAAATAGTAATAATAAATACAACAACAATGCATGAAAACACAACAACTTTGGTAACAAATTCAAAAAAGATATTACATGCCACTAGGAAAACGCCAAAGTCGTTGTCAAACGAGTGAGTGAGCAATGTGTTAAGTAGGTACCTGGTAACATTCCTTTTCTTCCCCCTACCCAAGGCCTTCCTAACCTATCATTGGCAAGAGTGGCGCATCATGGCCTTACTGTTGACGCGCTTCTATACCAACTTTACTTTTATACCAATATAATTATCAAACTTAAAGCAAATGTTCCCGGGTAGGCCCAACTCAACACATGACTCGCTCACTCGTCTAACAACGACTTTGGTGTTTTCCTAGTCCAGTTTTGGCTAAGACGCCGTTATTTTTGGAATGTGGGAGACGTGGGTTCAATCCTCTGGTCGGGAAATATTTTGTAATTTCTAGATTGAATTTAAAAAATTATTAACCATGTTTTGAAATGCATACAACGCAGTGTAGTATATTATTTGTTACTATGGAAAACATAGCCAATACGAAATACGTGTAAATATTGCAAGGTTTACTCAATCTCCGAGTGGAATTGGGGGGGGGAGGGGTATCTTGAAAGTGCAAGATTCGATACTACCTTGGGCACCGCATTTGCACAGCCAGACAAATAGCAAACAAAAAATATTTTTTCAAAAAACAAAACCATTGTCGTTAAAATAATTCCTACACATTTGCAGCCTATTTTTTCAATTAAGTTATTTCTTGTAGGCTTAAATCGCAATGGATACAGCTGATTTTGTTAGCAGTTTTTAGTAAACTTGTATCGGATGTCTGTTTAAAATTTCAGCGCAATATGTTCAGCGATTCGGCTGATTTTCGATGAACACACACATACACCAGAACACCCACAGAATCACAGAATTAGAGCCGATTTTCTTTACTTGTTTCCTCAGTCGCTTCGCTCCCTCATCTAAAAATTCGCTTGATCGGCAAATCCAGCAAATTTTTGGACAACTTCTCGACCTTTAATTTTCACCCAAATATTTTGAAATTTTGGGACGATATTAACAAGGGATGAGCGCATGTCGCTATTAGAGTACATTACATTTCAAATATTTTTCCTCTACGCAAGCTTGCAAAATTACTACAATTAAACTCTTTGATGGCATATTTACGGTCAGTTGAAAACAAAAGTGAGCAATGTTTTTTAAAAATGTTTTCCGGTAGTGACAATAACACATTCTTTCTTAACATTTAAGTGAAAACCACAAACCGATAGGACAAACGATAGAGCTTCCAAGTGATCCAGACTAAACAACAACCTGGTTTTCTCGAGCTCAGTTAGCAGTCTTAAGAGCTTAAAGTTATCTTCTTATGCAGTACGCTTACAACCATTAGCGACGATCTATGAACGGTCGCGTTTCATTGACTGGTCCCAGAGATTTACGAATGAGGGTATAGATAGTTCTTAACTCTTAACTTTGGGAAGTTATGTATACGCGAAACGGCTTATGTTTGGTTCTACTTCAAAGTTCATTACACCATAAATGTCGGGTCTTGGGAAATTGTTGACCGAAGGTCTCACATGAAACCTCGTCCAACCTGCTCCAGACACGCTACGTCCAGAGTACAAGCTAAACCAACCCACTTCAGAGCGGTCATTGATCTGACGAAGAGTCAGCCAATGTTGTTTGCTTAGCAAATTGGATTTTAAGTACGTTTCACTCGGTTTAAGCAAGTATGGGATTGAATTTGTTAGACTGTGGCTGGGCCAATGATTTCGGCCATGCTAATTGTTAAAACACTTGGAGGACGTCATCACTAGCGTAGGCTACTTTATAGGCTTCGACCGAAACCAAACACGAATCTAAGTCTTATTATTACCAGGCCTGGTAACCCACATATTTACTTTACTAGCAACTTTTCAGGTTATATTTAATATTAAATAATATTTTACAGCTTTATTAAGAAACTATCACTTCAGACTATATTTTCTATTCTACGATACTTAGGCTAAGAATTCTGCGAGGTGGTGTGAAAGTAGTCTAGCGCGGTGAACCTGGTGTGAAACTATCTAGGTGAATCCCCCTGCCACCTGGTGTGAAACTATCTAGGTGAATCCCCCTGCCACCTGGTGTGAAACTATCTAGGTGAATCCCCCTGCCACCTGATGTGAAAGTAGTTCTGTGAATCCCGCCACCTAGTGTGAAAGTAGCCGGTGAATCCCCCGCCACCTGGTGTGAAAGTAGTCCGGTGAATCCCCCCCGTCACCTAGTGTGAAAGTAGCGCGGTGAATCCCCCGCCCGTCACCAGACATCACGCGACGTCACCAGGTGACTGACGCGCGGATATTGGACAGGCCTAGTGACGTCACTTCGCTCAGCGTCAACATCAGAGTCCGTACAAGCGGCAGCTTGACACCTCCTAAATAAATAGTGACGTGGGGAAGAGATCGTTATTTTAAAATCTCGTTTGAACTGAAATCCCTTCCATTTTCTGTTTTCACAGACACAGATCGAAACTCTCTTCTGCGCTGCGTTCAGCAATGGAAAATAATATTATCGGGTCCTAAATCCACAGGAATTTTTAAAACTCTTTTCTTCTAGTTCAGAACCAAGAGAAAATCAATTACCAACTCAACTCCATCCATTCCTTCCATCCATCCATCCATTTATGCGATGATTATCCTAGATAATATAACGAGATCTATATTTGATATTAATGCAGAAATATGAATTTTATAACGTAGAATAACAACAGCAGGTTTGGGCGGTGGGGTAGAGTGGGGAGGTCGGGGTGGGGTGTGGGAGAGTTAGACGATGGATCAATTATTGTAGTGGAACACAAAAATAGCAGAACTAAATTATGAAATAGTAGATGTTTCATTGTTGCTCAAGCCGACTGTACGAGGGTTGTCGTCAGTCTGTTACAGTTGTTTCCCGCGCTTTTGCTGGGAAAATTTTGACGGATAGTAAAATCTGGAAATGTAATTTATGTTTCATTTATTTTAAAGGCCTACAATCAATTCATGGGAAAGTGCTCTGATAGGTACCATCAATGTTTACACAATTTCAAAATTTTCAAACAGATGTAAATTAAACTGGCTTAGAAATTTGAAACGAGGTAAAATAAGCATGCCTGCCTCCTCTTCATGTGCTATTCTATTATGTTGCAGACTGGTTCCCCGGCTGGTCCCAACACAACCACTACAACAGACAGCCAAACGACGACGGCTTCAGCGAACAAGACTGTGTCGAAGTGAGACGAGGGTTCCACTTCCCCTCAGCCGTCTCCGCGACACTAGCGCACTCTTTCATGTGGAACGACAGGGACTGCGAGACCAGCAACTACTTTCTCTGCGAGAGACAGAAAAGCGGAGGTAAGAACTTGTATAAAATTTTATTTTCTTGTAGGAAACCTGCCCAGGGTGCAAAGCATGTTTCTCTTCAAGTGCCTAAATAGGTATATTGAGTTCGGACAAATGTAAAAAGGTGTCCGAGTACTGAATAAAAGGGGAACCAGCCACGGATAGGATGAGGAACAGAGGAGTTGTCAAGTCGTGGTCGTCATCGTCTTTGTCATCGTTCGTGTTGTCATGGTCTCCATGTCGTCAAGAGGGTTCCCGAAGACGACTGCCAGAGCTCGCCTCAAGTATCCCCTAATTGATAGCTGATGATTGAGATATGGATTTTATCTCTTTCCTCGCCTTTTACGATTATCAGAGTCGTGCTCTGGGCCAAATCCTTGCCCGTGCCCAGACGGGGATAACGACTAAGGAGAACCTTCAGTCAGGGTCTTGGCGGGATTTGAATCCGGGACTTCTCATTTCTGAGTCGAGCGCTTAAGGGGAAGGATCACCACCAATATTTAAACCACGCAAAATATCCTTTTTTATTAATATCTCTCAGACTGTAACGTAAAATTGAAAAAAGGGGCTACTTGACCTCACGTAGTTTCGTTAGAACTACACCCTGCATGAAAAATTATTCAAATATTGTAATCAGTAGCGTTTTTAATAACGGAATGCATTAATTTGAACCTTGATTAAAATCATTACATGGTTACAATATTTGAAAAAGGTTTCTCGACAGATCAAGGTGCGCGGAAGCGCACCGGGCCAAGCCACGCGCGGCTCCGCTTCCACTAGCGCCTATTACCGCACGCCTACATTAGCACTTAACACGGTGTCGCCGACGCTAAACCATGTGAGATAAAAACCTGCAACTTGCTTCAATCGATGGGCTTTTACTATGAGATGACCCATTTCAAGTTTCATCCCGATCTGATGATGCGTCTAAAAGTTATTGAGACGTCAAGATCGTTCGAAAATACTTTCTTCTTGGTGTTGGGTGGGTGGCTGGGTGGCTGGCTGGCTGGCTGGCTGGCTGGCTGACGAATTATGTATCAGTTTGTAGGCCCTCAATGGATAATGTTAGAGAATCCAACATTTGCACCGATGTCAGTCATCTCAATGGCCATGTGCTTGACAAACGGTAATTGGATTAGATGACCGGAAGCTTAGATAATGCAAAAATAACAAATTATTTAATTCGTGTTTTGCTAAGCAATGGATAATGTTAGAGAAGCCAAAATTTGCACCGATGTCAGTCATCTTAGTGGCCATGTGCTATACAAACGGTAATTGGATTAGATGACCGGAAGCTTAGATAATGCAAAAAAATATATATTTTATTTATAACTGCGATGCTCAAACCTTTTAATTATCAATGAGTGAGATTTTATTTTGAATCATTGTAAATAAAGTAATTTTCTCTACTTGGAAGCTAACGTCCATACCGTGTACGTTCTAAAAATATTATTGATATACCATACAAAAATGCAAAAACTTGCAAAAAAAGGGGCCAAGCCGAAAACGAGGAAGATACAAATGGCTCAACTGCATACAGTGGTGAGATCTAGAAGTGTGGCCAAGCCCATTATTTTGTTTTAAAATAATAAATATATTTATTAATTATAAAATCAATTAATAATATATCAATATCCATATTATTATCTAACTATAATTATGAAATAAATATATTAACAAAAATAACATAAACATTAAATAAATTTATTGAAACATTTACATGTGGAAATATCAAAATTAACAGACGCCATTCAAAATTAAAAGCTTGGTCGATGAATTTTTAACTTGGTTGTCGTTACTGACTAACCAAAACATAACCAATCCAAATCCATCGACTAAGCTTTTAATTTTGAATGTCGTCTGTTAATTTTGATATTTCCACATGTAAATGTTTCAATAAATTTATTTAATGTTTATGTTATTTTTGTTAATATATTTATTTCAATTTAAGTTAGATAATAATATGGATATTGATATATTATTCATTAATTATATAATTAATAAATATATTTATTATTTTAAACAAAATAATGGGCTTGGCCACACTTCTAGATCTCACCACTTTATGCAGTTGAGCCACTTGTATCTTCCTCTTTTTTCGGCTTGGCCCCTTTTTTGCAAGTTTTTGCATTTTTGTATGGTATATAGTTCTTACTAAACCACATGGGACCTAGTATCCAGTTTTTAGTTTTTGTGTAGCATTATGTGAGTTATTACTAAAAAAAGGTTATTTCATGTGGTTTTAATATTGGCGGTAGTCCTTCCCCTTATCGCTCGAGTCAACACTGAAATGTGTGAGACCTGATACATGAGAGTAATCACTAGACAGTTAGAATTCAATCAATTCAATTTAAATGCATTTTATTCCTGCAATTATACATACATCAGATTAGTAAACAATACAAATTTATGAGCATACCTGTGATGACAGAAAGATTCAACAATAGTCAAATCAGAAACAGTTATCTGAAAAGAATTAACGTGCTTAAACGTGGAAAGCTTACTTGCTCCAAAATTGTGTACCTTCGTTATTATACTTTGTAATATCTAAACTCTTTGTTGATAAACGGAAACATTAAGTCGAGAAATATGGCTAGGTCGAGTGAATAATTTGACACCACAATCTGCATATTTCTCTGCTTTTAATTAAGAAAACTTTGCGTTAGAGTAAAAACAAACGTATATCATCCGGAATGATTAATGCGTTTACTTCCAAGATGGCTCCTAGACCCGGCACCTCCACCAAATACGATACTTGATTTGTATTGATGACGTCATATCAGTGACGTCACGCCGTGGTTATCAACACAAACACGCATTACAGCTCTACTTGAAATATATCGTTCGTAGCCCAACTCTGTGGCACTAACTAGTTACTCGCATTCGATTAAAAACACTTTATAACATGAATTATTTAGACTTTACTTATCCATTCGAACATCGAACTGATTTTCAGTGGGTGGCTAAATATAAGAGAAAATTAAAATTAAAAACGACCATGAACATGAAATTATACAAACTGCGTCCTTGAACTAACGAGAAGATTTCAAAATCACACAGTATTCCCCGATTACATAATATGACCTCAAGATTTTTAAGGTGGTAAAACCCCACTAATATTTCAATCTTGCAAGAGAAATCACAGTTTTCAATCATATCTCCAGAAACAAAACATTAAAAATGTTATGAGGGTAAATAATGTGGTTTCTTGTAACTTTAATATAATGAATGAGAAAATATTCAAATGTTTTAATCGGTACGGATTTTAATCTTGAATATCGTTTAATTTTAATTAATCAAATCTCGAATTTAAATCTTCCTTGCAATGGATGACATTTGTTACAGCTCATCCAAGACTTGTTCACCTCCCCTAGCGAGACCAACAATTCCCTCATTAACAGGCTGTCCTCACATTTCCATTGCAAATTGCATCATTGTGATGTTTTGCGTCCAAAAAATGTCATCAAAGCTCATTAAATTTTATTGGTGAATATGTAAACAAAAATCGGAACAAAAACCATAAACAAAAATATTATCTAAAATATCGGAACACGCCAGTAAACTTTTAGACATACAAATATAATGTTATTTTAAGGGACTTCATAGTACATGTTTCTCTTTATGTTTGCACATGAATATGTATGTTGCAACTACACGCTCGGAACATTTCCATAATAATCCGTTACGGACGAGCTAGAAGCCACGTCCCATATGAGCTGATAAACTGAATAATCTCTTAGCTAATCGGGGAATAATAAATTTCCTGTGACATTCTGGCTAGTTTATTAATGCACATTGTGTTCATGCTGGACAATACAAAACAACGCTAAAGTACTGGAAGTAATTAGATTATTAAATAATTGAATACGTTCAACAAACGACAACAGATAGAAGCGAGGTTTATAGATTTCGTGCATAATTTATATTGATAGAATCAATATGATATTAGAGATCGGGGAATTTAGAGTTGTGCATTATAGATTCTAATAGCAAGCTAACGATTGTTAATGACACAAAATGATATTTTTACTTAAAACAAGTAAAAAAGGTTTAAAATTTACCAAACTTTGGCCTAAATAATATCCGAAAGTTATTCTATAGAGAATATTTGAATGAGCGTAGCGAGCGTAGCGAGCGAAGCGAAGATTCCATTTTACTACACTGGAGAAAAAAATCCGGAATGTTTTTTGTTTTTTTCTTTCTTTTGTGTCTGTCTGTTAGCACGATTCCGGCTAAACCGATAATCCGATTGCAATGAAATTTTATGGAGACCTTTGAAATCTCTGAACGAAGAACTGCCACGTTTTTGAGCGCAATCGGAAAATTATTTCTCATGAAAATCGCAATTTTACGATTTTTTTTGATTTTTTTTTACATTTCTTCGACTTATAACACTTACATACTTTGTCCGATTTTAATTTTTTTTCACAGAACCTTAATTTTATGAATTTAGGTACTCACGTGAAATTTAGCGCGATCGAAAAATTATTTCTCAAGAAAATCGAAAGTTTAGGGTTTTTTCTTTGTTTAAACAATTCTTTGACTTATAACACCTACATGCTTTATCCGATTGTAATGATTTTTTCACAGAACCTTAATTTTATGAATTAATATATTCGTGTGAAATTTGAGCAAAATTGAATGATTATTTCTCATAAAAACCAAAATTTTACGATTTTTTTCTTTTTTAAACGACGATTGATTAAAAAAATTAAAAATTCGAGTTTATTTTTTATTTAATTTAAATTAATTTTAAAAAAATCTTCAGTTAAGTAATGATTTTTTCACAGAACAACAGAAAATCCGCATAACACATGGCAGCTCAATGCACCAATTACGTTCATCCAACAACGCGGCGGGACTTAAGCGTTTTCCTAGTAGGTAGTAAATGAACGAATTTTAATATGCTTAAAACATTTCACGTCGAGTACGAGATTTGGAAGAAATCACATTCCCTTCAAAAATACCATGCGCTCATAAATGGTGCTTTTAAGGTTTCTTTCACAAACCTAATTCAAGACACAACAACAATTAACCATTTTAAATAGTTTTTTACTCCAGTTTACCATCATGACTCACTTAATATAATCACTTTACATTTTCACGTAGTTCTTATATTTTATAACCTTAGATTTTGTGTTTTTTAATGTTATATTTTTATGTTTTTGTTCTTTTTAGTTTATGAATCAATTTTGAATTTTAGTCGTTTTTTGTATTCATGCATTCAATTTTTCTTATTGTATTAATTTATTATTATTTTATAATACATTGTGTATTTAAAGATTTGTATTACGTATTTGTATTATTTTAAATTGTGATGAATGTGTATCTTCAATTGTTAATATTTAGTTACTGTGCGCTTGTGGGTGATATACCGGTTGCCAGAGGTAAAAAATATAAACATAACATATAATATTTGTATATTCTATTGAAAATCTCTGCCTTAAGTAACATATTGTCTAAGTTAGTTCAAATCAAGATCTGAATAGTTTACGTAATCGTGAGCTATGTTATCATCCATCACCTGCTCCATATTATATTACAACTAAAGCATTTCATATCTCGTTGCTCTTATTAGTTTGTCTTCACAACTTGAGCTGAGTGTGCCACCCTTCAGACAACATTAGACTAGGCAACACCGTAAACTCTGGCAACACCGCGTCTAATTTGGTGTCAGGTCATAACGAGATATCATAACACAACAGCGTGTTCACTGGGTTTAATTAAACCCACATGTCAACAAGTACGTGTCAAAGCACTCGAGATGCACGGTTTGTTTGGTCAAAGAGCTTGGAGGACGGAGATAAACTCACTAGATGGAAAGTCAAGTGCCGCGAACTATGTACTCACTGCCTTGTACATTCATTGATTCCTAAAATATTTTCACCAGAACAGAACAACAAGGCTGTGGACCAGTGTCCGTGGGCGCCGCTCAGAAACCCCGTAGAATCGGTATAAAAAAGTAAATCAAACAAAGCACAATGTCGAATATAGAATTTGCAGATAGGTAAAGTTGTAATCATGGGCTATGCACGAAATAAGATGTTCCCATTTTATTGGATGAGCGAAGCAAAGACTTCAATTTCACTGACCCCCCAAAAATTTAGTTTGGGTGTTTTTTTCCCCCCTTTTTTCGTTTTTTCGTTTTTTCTATCTGATTGTTCACTCTCTACCGGGAAAACGGCATATGCGATCTTGATGAAAATAGGAGGGGACCTTTGAAATCTCTGAACTTAGACTTGCCACGTTTTTGGGTACAATCGATTAAATATTTCTTATGATTTTTGTACTTTTACAATTTTTTCGATTATTAATTAGATATTTTCGTGATATTTGGCCTGCGACTGGGCAAACGGCTACTCCGATCTTGATGAAACTTAATGGGCACGTTTAGAAACACTGAAGTTATGTACGTGATGATTTTAGAGACATTTGAAGAAATATTTCTCATAGAAATCGTACTTTTACGGGTTTTTCCCGATGTTTAATACGATATTTTCGTGATATTTGGAGCAGTTCTGACGTCATCATTGGACAGAAATATATATATATATATATTTTTAACTCATCCATCAACGAGACCAAAAAAAGCGCTCGCGAAGCGGCCTACTATTACTCATGATTATTAGGTGTAGGTCCATGCCTCAGGCAAACCAAATACCGTAATATTACGCTAAGTGTAATATTACAGTATTTGGGCAAACTACAAGACTATATTAAAATATTTTAGATTTCTAGGACTGTGAGCTCACCTAAATTATGATGCGAGCATAAGTTCACGGGCCGTTGTTGATTTATCTAGCAACTCTATACATCGGACGTGACAGGGAAGTTAGTGCTCTACTAAATTCAGACTGCGTTCCGCACTCTACTCTAGGCCCAACATGTTACATCGCGGTAATTAATTTCCTGTGTTTATTCTGTCACTTTGCATGTATTAAAATATTGCGAGTGCTCAGTATTCCCTGAAGTACTTTTTGTACAACTTATGAAAACAAACCCAGTTCATAATCTTGTTTTATGTGTTAAGTTTTTTAAGTCAAACAGACTAAACGCTTAAAACGAGACAAAAAGTCAAACAAATATGGGAAGTTTGCTAGTTGATCCAGTGTACCCAATGAGGGTAATGTATGTTTGCTGGGGTATTATTTATTTACGACGACCGAGTAGGAAGTTTCGGAGGAATATTCAAGACGGTTTTTCGTGACCCAATCAGGTTAATACAAAAACTTTAAGATTCGGTTAAAACTTTACGGGGTTTGTTTGTGGGGTAAATAAACTAGTTTGATTTAAGTAATTGCATGGTCTGGGTCTGTGAAGGGAGATGGATATAGCTCTCCGGTGACCTAATTTCGTTTGAGATGCTGCTTTTCATGTAAATCTTCTATTAGAGCGACTTCTGTTCAAGTTAAAATAGAAGAAAAACACTAACCGTAAAGTGCATCGCCAATTAAATTTAAGAATTTTTTTTAAGTAGTAAATTCATGAATTCTTACAATATAACTACAAAACAAATTGAATTTCTTATGTTATAACATTGGTATTTTCCATAATGTGGTAAATCGTCACTAAATTATTATTTGTAATAACATTGCAATCCGTTACTAAATGATTAGAATTTGTTTGTGATTTCTTAAGTGTAATGGTTATTTTTGGAAATGTTTCCTTCGCTTACATTTAGCATCGCATACACAGTAAAAGTATCGTTATATTATTGCGTTTGATTTTTAGCTCTTACTTTAATTTGAATGAATATAAGATTGTTGATGAGAATTTGATCATTGCACGTATTTTCCAACTTACAATTCTTCATTATTAATCTGTTTTAAAACTTTTGGCTTAAAAGAAGCGATATAAATTTATTTTAAAGAATCTTTCATCTTGAACCAATTTTTGTTAAAAAACATTCCAGAAATTAGGGATCTTTTTAATCACCCAAATAACATGTTGTCTTCTTCTGCTTCTAGAACCGGCCGAGGAGGGCAGGGGGACCGAGTGTAACCGTTCTGTCGTGTTGAGTCGGGAGCAACCTCGGGTGTCTATCGTGAGTCCCGGGTTTCCCCGACAATACCCGGACAATGCCGAGTGCGAGACCGAGGTCCTGGCGCCGCCCGACTACCGTCTCGTCCTGGACTTCGAGGAGTTGGTGCTGGAGAAGGAGCCCAAGTGAGTCACACGCTCAACCACCTCCTAATTGTAGATTTACAAAACCGTGTTACGTTGCAATAAAAAGTTCGGGTTGAGTCGGTTAGGGGAAAGACGTTGTAAATATGAGACTTGAATTTTACTCGTGAATAATCTTACATTATATTTTTCTTTTAGTTTATTGAACAAAGTCAATATTTTTGTTGAAAGTCATTTTCGACATAATGTAGCCTATAAATTACAACTTGTCTGGACCGGCACCTCCACCAATAAAGTATGAAAATCCAGAACCGGCTCCTCCGCCAATGCCCAAAAAAAAATGTTTTCGTTACCCGAATTTATTGTCATCGGATCGGCCCCCAAATAGCCGACCCGACCCAAAATCCCTGGTAACACACTCCACTTATTTAACAATGAGACTGTGATAGTGTATTTATCACTAACGGTCATGCATTAATCACTTGCGTCACAATGTTCAGCAAATATTTTTCGGTGAGAGCGTGCCCGTCCTCAATGTGAATCTTTCACCTCATTCTTTTCCGATTTCTCTCAAAGTAAGTGTACATAAAATCGTCAGGGTTACGATGTACCAACTGATTAACAAATGTGTTGTTTGAAATGTTATTTGTTTCAACCCTCCTACTTAGCGGGTTGTTTACGTAACCTTCAAAGAATGAGTACATGAATGTTTGATTGGACAGCCAAGTATAACAGAGCTATAGTATTATCTGCTTTATGTTATGATGGTTTCCATTCCCCTATCTATTTCTCATACACAAAAGGACCACCCACTAGATATAGTGAACTCTTCCAGCTTCCTAGGTCCCTGATACCGGCTGACGTAAACACACTGACCGAACACGGGAAGTTTAGCGCATCAAACTTCTCGAAAGTGGAACGAATTCGAGAAGAAGTTGGTTGGGCCAACCTTGAAACTTTCACTTTTGATCTCGGAAGTCGGGAAACTTTTCGCCGGGCATTTCCTTCATTTTAGAGCTTTTACTTTTCCGCGTGTGTTTCTTGCATTTCCTCGTTTCTGTGCAAGAAAGTCCTGGGTTACGATAAAAGCCGCCATCTTGAATGAGCAAGCTATGCTAACACTCATCATAGCGATTTCTCGATACCAGCGTTATTCGATCTAAAGTGTGTGGTTCGGTTCGTGAATATCGTCCAGTTTTATAATATGTTCAATGTTTACGTACCCAAGCTTAGCTAGAACTTACTACATATATCACTTGCAGAAAATATACATTTTGAGCTCAAATATGTATTCAGCAGTTTTATGTTCACTTGCCCAAAAACCTGACTTCGAGGTATTATCATATAAATCACATTGTAAGCTAAAGAATAAATACTAAAACACTAATCTTTAACATTCGAATAATCTTAGCTGTTATTTTCATTAGGTGTGTATCAATCAACAGTAGTTTAGCTACTAAGCAAGATGGCGATTTGTTCAAAAGTTTAAAAAAAATAGTCAACGCTTATTGCTATCTGCGATATTTACAAATTATCTGTTTGATGTTGAGTTTAGACGAGATACAGAAAAATCTTAAAAGTATGTTTAATTTAATTTTTTTAAACAAAGTTTTAAATTACTAAAGTTTATTTTTCGTATGAAGGTTGAAGTTGACTTTCATTTTCGTTGAAGGAAGTTCTTCCCTAAAGTTTGTTGTTTTGTTGTTTAATTGAATTGCAGTCTTAAAAACTTGTTATAAAGAATAAAACAACTTGCAAGTGATCACCTGCAGAAAAGCCCTTATAATGTTGCGCGACGACAACAGCTGCACATTCCCAGAGCCAGTGTTCGTCAAGGAACAAACTAAACATTTCTAAGAGCGGCGCTAATATTAAATTTATTTTACGATTTTTAGATTTATTCAAACAAGAATGTATGAACATGAATATTCGCCAACATTAAAAATTATCACAGCATTAATTTATTCCACGTCTATCCTATTAGGTTATAAAAACTGATTTACAAAGGAGAAACAATAAAACTAAGTACATTAATGACCACAAGACAAACTGTATTAATTAATCAATGTAAAAATAGATCTTGAATTTTAATAGTGAAAAATTTTACAATAAAATTTTCTCCCAGTTCATTGAAAGTTTGTCTGTATTTTTATTGAATGGCATTTTGTACATGAGCTTTTAATTAAAATTGTTTGGACCGGCACCTCCACCATTCCGCTAATAATATCATATATTTTGTATTTATTGTTTTTATTATTATTATTATTATTATTATTATTATTATTATTATTATTATTATTATTATTATTATTGTTGTTGTTGTTGTTATTATTATTGTTGTTACATTTCTGATAACAAAATATTCAAATAGTATATAATAAAAATTATTTAAAAATTAATCAAATGAGAAAAGAATAAGGAAGATAGAAAACGGAAAAAAGAAAATCGAAATGATAAAACGGAAATTTACACGATATTACTCAAACAAAAATATGAGGTTTGCAAAAATCAGAGAACTCAAATAGGGCAATAGTCAAACTTTCGCGGAAGAAAACAACGAACGTGAATCTTTATCCTTCCGTTCAAATCTTTAAACTGTTAACCATAAAATTTTCCTGAACTTGATATAATAAAGTCAAACTGATCAAAACAATGATTCTGTACCCTAACCAAGAAGCGCTCCTGCAGTGAACGGCCTTTACAGAGAGCCACCATCAGCCGAGAAAAAGAATAATTTATTTAAAATAAAATGATAATTATTTGGTTGTGTCATTTTCATCATTCAAAAACCAAACACTTGCATCAAGGTTGACAATAATCCTGTGGACAATTTGAAAAGAACAACTCCAAAAATAGATCTTACCATAGAAAGTTATTTATAACTATTTCATTACGGGCACTAATAACCTAAGTGTTGTGTGCCCTTAAACCCCAATAACTACCTTACCAACTATTTATTTTTTATTATATTTTACCCCGTGGCGGTAAAAACTTATTTTGTGACTTAAGAATAACAGTTTTTAATCATAAAATTTCAAACTTAAATAGACAAATGAGCTATTATTCGGTTCGTGTTAGTTGTCAAAGTTGTGACAGACATGCCCTCTCTACTCTGTCTGCAGACGCCGCGTCGTCTAGTATGCGGATCCACTGCGGTCTCTCTGCGATACCATTCTGTTCACTTATTCATCGAGTGATCGCGCTCGGTGATCTGTCTCGTTCGTATATAACATCCTGACGAGACCGGTGGGGTTCATCAATCCATCCCACTGATCAGTCAGCTGGCGAACACAACCAAACGTTTTATAACCGGACTCTGTAGACGGAGCCCATTTCACTTCGTCCTACTACCAGAATACATAGCTCTATTGCGAATCAAGTGCCAGCATAACAAGAACTCGATATGGACATTTATTTATACAGTTTTTAAGGGAGTTATTGTTGGGTTTGGTGGCGGTTTTTAACGTCGACATCTAGGATACGAAACTATTTGCGCTGAGGTTGTCGGGCTCAGCGTTTCTTCTTGTTCTGCACGCCTCTAATTTCCCGGGTTCAAATTCCGTCCATTCCACGATGTTTATCTTATTAGTTATTAAATTAGCGTCTATAATACATGATGTTATAATCTACAATCTATTGAAATAGCTTAAAATACGTTGTTTTTTTTTTTAATTATTTATGTCTCTATTTGCAACAGGCAATGTAGCCCACTAGTGCAAATTTAATTTAATAGAGAAGGGAGAAGGGGAAACCCGGTACCGGCACATAGCCTACTCCTACCGAACGTTATAAGAACCCCGCACATACAGTGAAAACATTTTTTTAACTCAGAGGATAAACGATAAACAAATTAGTGTTTCAATGTATCTAGGTGCCCGTTAGGGCGCCGCAGCCAAGCCGCGGTGCGCTACACACTCAAGCACCTTATACACCAAGCAGAGTTGGGGTGATTTCAAGGTGTTACCCAGCCGTCATGTAACGTGATGTGAACTTGAAAACTATCACAATCGAGGGGATTTAGGTACCTGACAACACATGCCAAATTTTATTGGGGTACGACCATTCCTTCTTGGTGAAAAAATGTCTTCAAACATGCTCAAAATCACTTTAAGGATGTTAGCTACTGCCTACTACTGCCTACTACTGCCTACTACTGCCTACTACTGCTAACATCTAATACGTCGGTCCGCGATTCTGACCAGACGGGTGGGGCTACAATGTTCATATTTTACATGGACATTAAGGTTATAGAAATATAGTCTCTTTTGAAAAAAAAAGTTGAAAAAGTTTGTTGGAAGGCTTCCAAATAAAGGTTTTAAAATAAGCCTTAAACACTTGGCATATAATCAACAAGTAACCATAGTTACTTGACACTTGTTGACGGTATAAGCAGAGTTAGGCGGGAAAGTGCGATACGTAAACAAATGGCGGACATTTAAAATTTTTCTTCTTTGTGTGGAACGAGAAAAGGTGTCATTATACTCTCATAAAACAAATCAGAAACCGTCCCTGGCCTAGGCCCAGATGTAGAAAATTATTTATAATACAACAGTGTAGGTCTAAAGTTCCATTAGGCTATAGGACTAGATAAATAAATACTTACACTACATGTTTGACAAGCCCTAGGCCTTTCTTAGCCAACCCTAGGCCAGCACAACCTTGTTTTGACACTTCCCGCACAAATAACTAGTTTTGATTACTACAAGCCTAATGCAGATAAACAATGGTATGATAGTCCTAGGCTATTCCAAAATTTACGGCAATAATAAGCTTCTTCTTTACTTTTAATCAACTCACGCAATCTCCTGTCACTTTTAATAAAAATGTAAAACAAAAGATGGTGAAAATTTTCAATATTCTTCTGATTATCTGATGATTTACATGGCTGTGGGTCAAGGCCGTCTAGATATATCGCTTCCCTCGTGTGGGTGCAGTGAAATAGGTGTAAAATTACATTAGTTGTGCGTTTGTTGTTACATGGGAAAGTTTTAATAGGATGTGAGTTGCCTAGACTTAACCAGTCCTTATACCGTCGTTATACCATGGTTATACCACCTATACCCAGGATGTACATGAATCCGGGCCTAGATATTTTACATCCTATTGTTATTGCTAATACCATAAAAATTAAATCAACTTTGATAAAAATATTATATTTTAACAAATAATTTTGTAATGGAACTTGAAAAAGTAATAAGATCACACACATAACAAAAACTTGTAGAAATACAGCCAAACCTTACACACTCAAAAGGAATGAGATCTAAAAAAAGGGCCAAGCTCATCTACCCTTCCACATTTGCGCATTCTTAATTCATAAACGTACAGTGTCCCATAACAGCATCCTCGAAAAGCTTGGCAAAATAGAATTTGCATGTTTACGTTTAAATTAATTACAAAAAAAGAACTTGGATAAACTACTACGTTAAATTAATAATCGCAAATTCTATTTTGCCAAGCTTTTCGAGGATGCTGTTATGGGACACTGTACGTTTATGAATTAAGAATGCGCAAATGTGGAAGGGTAGATGAGCTTGGCCCTTTTTTTAGATCTCATTCCTTTTGAGTGTGTAAGGTTTGGCTGTATTTCTACAAGTTTTTGTTATGTGTGTTTTAGACTAGTTGACGTATTATGTGGTGATTCAGAAAAGTGGTATAAGTCAGTTTCATGAAACTGTTCAGGAGAGCTTCAAAAAGTGAAAAAAATATAGTGTGATTCAGCCTAGATTGAACGACCTTCAAAGTTGCATTTGTTTAAATCGGTATAACCAACACAGGAAAAATAAAATTGCTAAGACCATTTTTCTACTCCGTGCGCTGCGTGCGTGTGGCGAGGTGACGAACTAGGTGTATGTCAACCATGTCAACAGACCATTTCAAACGTTGCGGTTATGTTTCATTAGGATACTGTCATTGCGTGTTATGTTTTGTCACTGAGTTGTTTTGGATATTAAAATTCTTTGTCTTATATCATTGTTAATTTATTTTATTCAATACAATTCTATTTGCATAAAAATTGAACTAGGCCCTAGAGCAAGGATAGGCCTACTATTATACACTTCTTTCTAGCCTAGCCTAGGGTCAGGCCTAGTCTATGCAATTTCTCTTTGGGGGTTGGGGGGGGGGGGGAAGCTTAGGCCTAGCTAGATCTAGTCCTACATTAATAAAACAGGGAAATTCTTGTGATATGTGTTCAATTTGGGGAAACTACGCCTAGCCTAGGGCTACGCGTAGCCTAGCATCGGCCCAACCCAGGTAGTGTAGCCTAGGCCTAGGCCTAGTATTTATAGCCCTACCCCCCAAAAGGAATATAAAAAGTATTTTTTCTAAAAGCCTTAGGTCTATAACAGTTGTCTTGTACGTATTTACTGTTTAGGTACCTAGGCCCTACCTAATTGGTTGGCTTACTAGACTGTTTTTTTCCCGCGGGCCCTAATAGTGCATGGCTTAGTGGCAAAGACCTACTTTATTTCAACATAGACAATTGATAGACCTACTCATTTAATCAATACTTAGGCAAGGCCTACATAACATAAAATATTATTAATTCATAATTAGTCAAGCCCAGAACTCAGAAGAGCAACCAAGTAAAGAAATTAGTCAGAAACAAGATTAAAGCAGACGACGTAGGCTAGGGCCGGTATAGTAGTATCTATGCTAGGGCCTATCTGTGCTGTGCAGACGACAGGCCTTTAGTAATATTTTAGCTGATTGTATGAAAGTGGTATTGGGAAGATCGCTCATTGGTCAATAAAATAAAACCATTGTTGTCAACTGTGAAAACGAATAATGACTTGACATTTGTTTGTTATTTATTACTTTCAATGAATTTGATCGTCCAGATTACATTAAATTAATCTTGTAAACAATAATTTAGTATTTGCACCGTGTATAATTCATTAATATTTTTAAAAGTACGTTTTCAATTAGACCTCCAATTTTGTTCTAGTGGTTAACATGAAAAATGGCCACCGAACAGTGTCAAAAGGTCATTCAAAGTTGTGTGATTCGTACTCTACCACTTTTCCAAAACACGCATTGCAAATAAACAAAACACAGACATATAGGTTTAGCATGGGTAAAACGGTACAAGTCAAGTCGTACCGTTTTCCTAAACATACACATATAAAATAATATACAATGTTGTCTACAAGTGGACTTGTACCGAATTGCACTGTGTTATAGAGATTGAAATACCGGTTTTCCATAATATTCTAGATTTATAATCAAGATTATTCATTAACTAACTCGTTTTTGGAAAGAAAGAAAAGACTTATACCACTTTCCCAAATCACTACAGAATTATATGTACTGAGATTAGCTGTTCGTGAACTTGTCTTCCTTAACATATTTTAGTCAAACAGCTTCTAAAAATTAATATGTTGGTTTCTAAATATATTTCTAATGACTAATACATTCCATAAGCTGCTGCCAACTCCATCGACGAAAGCGTGTTCGGAAATATTAATCAAGAAATGAAAAATTTTAAAAAAAGTTCTCTTGGTTATTTACTAGGAAAACGCTTAAGTCCCGCCGCGTTTTGGATGAGCGTAATTGGTGCATTGAGCTGCATTGTGTTACGCGGATTTTCTGTTATTCCGTGAAAAAATCATTACTTAGTCGAAGACTTTTTTTAAATTAAATTAAATTAAATTAAAAATTAACTTAATTTTTTAAATAAATCGTAATTTTTACGTAATTTTAAAAAAAGAAAAAAATCGTAAAATTGCAATTTTCATAAGAAATTATTATTCGATTGCGCTCAAATTTTACACGATTATATTAATTCATGAAATTAAGGTTCAATAAAAAAAATCATTACAATAGGATAAAGCATGTAGGTGTTATATGTCAAAGAATTGTTTTAAAAAAGAAAAAACCCGTAAAATTTCGATTTTCATGAGAAATAATTTTTCAATTACGCTCAAATTTCACACGAATATCTTAATTCATAAAATTAAGGTTCTGTTAAAAAATCATTACAATCGGATAAAGAATGTAAGTGTTATAAGTCGAAGAATTTTTTTAAAAATCGAAAAAAAATCGTAAAATCGCGTTTTTTATAAGAAAAATTTTCCCGATTGCGCTCAAAAACGTGGCAGTTCTAAGTTCAGAGATTTCGAAGGCCCCTATAAAATTTCATCGCAATCGGAGTATCGGTTTAGCCGGAATCGTGTTAACAGACAGACAAAAATACAGAAAGAAAGAAAGGAAAAAAAACAAACATTCCGGATTTGTTTCTCCAGTTTAGTGAAATGGAATCTTCGATTCGCTTGCTACGCTCGCTACGCTTAACTACATATAGAATGTTCAACTATTCCAATAAATATAGCTTATAAGTGCAGATCTACGTTTACATAATAAATGCCCATAATTCACAAAATGAACGATGGTTCCGTTGTTGTAGATTTCCTATATTAAGTTACTACAACTTTACGGCGGTAATCAAAGTGAAATTAAAACACGAGTGAGTTAGCCTTGTACAGCCTTAGTTGATTTAACACCAGTGATAAACCCAGCACGGCGATTCTCTAAGGTCCGCGTTAACGTTAAATATCAATTCGGCGTAAATTAACGATAACATTGCGAGTTTGTGATTCACTAACGAATTTTATCGTCAGCGGACGTTAAAAGTGACGTCATTTTTAACGCGATCCAAACCCCTGCCTTTAGGCCTGCGTTAAAAAATATGGACGTTATGTTTACGTTTTTTCACCTCCACTTCAAATTTTAGAAGCATTGAATAATTGTATTTTGTTGTGATGGCTACCTAAATAATCAATTCACAGGTTAATATATATGTTTTAGTGTAGTAAAGTATCATCTATAGGCCTACTGCATTTATAACATACACAATTAGTAATAACAAAGATTAGACATGTAGGCCCTAATAACATAACCTCAATTATGCAAAGAGTGCAATGCCGAATATAGAAGTGGTTTTGTCTTTCTATTCTAACTTCTTTGCTTTAAAGTCCTCTTCATTCCAGCGTTTTCATTGGCCGAGTGATCGAGATCACACAGCCTTCTCGAGAACTTGTCCAAACTAATATATAACAGGCGCCGGTCTGCTGCACCGGTAACGCGCTTTTGAGACGGTTAACGCACCTTACAGTTTTGTTTTAAGGAATCGCGCGTTAACCTAACGTGCGGTAAATGTTTAACGTGGTGGCGTTAAATTTAACGTTAACGCGGACCTTAGAGAATCGCAGTGCAGGTCTGAGCTGGGTCTGTTTTACTGGGGGAAGATCCATCAATGTCACAAACAAAATAACAAACTGCATTGCGCGAGTGTTAGTTTAAAAGGTTTTATCCTACTTTATAAACCTGTCTTTTGTTTAAAACAAAGCTTCTATCACGATAAATAATTTCTGTAATAAAACATTCCCCATGAGCACCAACTTTGCAAACTACGGTAATGTATTTACATCAATCTGGTCGGAACGGTTCCATTAATTCGGTAAGTTTATCATGTTGGTAGTCGATCGGTTTCAAGATGGCGGATACGAGACCGATTATCTGAGCGTACACAGCGACGTAGCATCGCTAAAACATCGAGTCTGCCTTGACTAAGTAATGTGATTGCAAGGCAGGATACTTAATTCAACTCCCGTTGAGAATTCGTCTTCTCACAAGAAAATAAAACCTTACTTTAAATATTACCTACCGAGGAAGAATTATAAATCTTTCGCAATTTTATTCATATGAATAAAATTTGAATTTTAAAATAGTTTCTTCACTAAATGTAGTCACATTATCTGATAAAATGTATAAGTTTAGGAACTTTATGAATAATGTAAGTGTGGACACTTATGCGGGGTGTGAACTAGAGTGTAAGTGTAAGGAAGATATAGAACAAAAGTGACAAATGAATCTTTGTCTCTGTATTTGTTACAGAACAGAAACTCTTTATCATCGCAAAGTTCTTCGTTCAGTGAGATTCACTGATTTACACTAATTGGTGATTTATTTAAATCAAGTACTCTTTTACTTTATTTGTAGCTAAAAACACAAGAGAAGTGACTGACTTTATGCCAAAATTTCCTTTTCAAAAAAATTAAATTTGCCAGAAATGCGTGTTTTAACTATTTGAATCGTTCGCCGATTTGACACTTTTGGAACACCGATATTTCTGACACATCTTACACTAATTAAACCCCCTTAAAAAAACATTAGGTACATTATTTGAAACAGTCTAAAAATACCTTTTTCCTAAACTCACACTTTTGATTCATAAAATTGATAAAACCATATAAAAACGTCAACCATTACAACCAGCACTTACAATCAAAACATGTTATCAGATAATTTTTCGTGGAATAATACCCAAATTATCCCGCCCATGTAGCCAGGCTGTCTAGTCCTTGACCTCGTAGCATCATGCAGTGGAATTAGTAGCACGCGGCACGCAATAGACGCTATCACACGTGTTATTCTCACCTGGTTATTTCTGAACGGTTTGTTTTGAATAATGCAACAGATTGCTGATAGTATCTGTTGTCTATTACGGAGTGTGATAGTAGGTGTGGCACATGGTAATACGTACAAGGCGAGTGCGTGTGCGTTTCAATGTCGGATTCCCTGTACAAGGCGACCTTTTAGAATGATTCTAGGTTGGGTGTAATGTTATAACGCTGATAATAATAAAACAGAATGTATTGTATAATAGGGAATTTACATAACATTATTTAATGGTTCTAATGCGTTAAGGCCACCTTCATTTACACAACAATATACATTATTTTCTTAATTTATAGAATATTTTCATTTATAAAATAAGGGTGAAAGTTTCCTACATATTTTGGCGGGAAAAAACGGGTCATACGTCACCAGCCTTCATGATGCCAATCAACCAATCACGTAACGATATATATCAAGTTACTCGCTTTCGGAAATTATCTTGGCTGTAGAAGCTCATTTTGACATCTAGCTGGTTCTAATATCCTTTATATTTTATTTTATACATTTAGTATATCACAACGTAAGCTTTTAACAGTATTTTAATTGATGATAAGTAAAAACACAATGTTGATTATAATACCTGGAAAATGACATCAACTGTTGTTTATTGTTGGCCATTGTTGTATGAACCAAAAACTTAGGTAAAAGGAGGGAATTTTGCCTTTTATCTAGGCGGCCGTATTCGTCATGAAGGCCGGTGACGTAGGCAGCCGTTTCAAAATAAATGTGCGGTAAAATTTAAAATGTCAAACTTTGACCCTCAATAGATATTAAACGATTTACTTAAAAACCTCAAATTAACGCTTATATCATTTTTAGACGAAAATGTATAGGCTATAGTGCACATACTTTTACCGATATCGGGAAATTATGCAAATTTTCATGCAGTGTACAAGCAATGCATAATAACATATTACATACAAAACTTTTCAAGATAACTTATGTAATCAAAGTTACAATCTTATTATGAAATTTCATCGAGGAATGTTCTGACAATGTCTGACTAACTTCTGTATTAGTATGTTCTTGTTGTTGCTCAGTTTTTGCAAACTATTGTGTACTTCGTGTGCTATTACTGCCATGGTTTACATAATAACTAGTTTTGAAGTAAATTTGTCTCATTTCCACCTTTCTATTTCTTGTCCTAGTCAAAGCAGTGGGAAACTTTTCTGTTCCACAATGTTTTATTGTTATACCTTATGTGAACAAATTGTCACATGAATAAAAGATGCTTTTCCTTTAGATTAATCGGTTGTTTATCATATTCCACTAACAAGAGCTGTCTTCTAATAGTAGCACGTGCAGTTTTCATCCCATTTCTTAAGTGCTTTTTCATCCCCCTCTCATTAATTGACAGTTCACACTGTTCTAAAGCATCCCATTATCATTTTGCATCATAATCTTTACAACGATGTCAATAATCACTAATTTCATACTATTGATGTTATATTTTTTCTGACATGTTTTCTTTCTGTAAACGTGTACTTTGTATTGATTAGTAAGCTGGCCACGGCCACAGCTGTGGTCGTCCATATTAATACGCCAGCTGTCAAATATGATTGAATTTATTATCATTATTAGCTATATTTTGTTAATTATAAAGGCCTATATGTCTTGTCTGTAATAACACACCGATCATAATATACTTGTTACTTTTGTTGTTATTGTAATTATTTATAACTTGTGTCATAATATTTCAATCCCTTTCATGGATATAAAGGCTGGCAAACGGGACAATAACCCTTTATACCATTTCTTCCATTCATTCTGCCTTTTTCTTTTTTGCTTAGTGAAAATTTACTAAAATTGAGATTGTATCACAATAACCACCCTCCCTCTTCCCCTCACCGCCACTGGTCAGCAGTGGCAGTAAACGATTGAATCCCATTCTGATTATACTTGGTGTTATCACGCTTGAAAGTAAAATGGTAATACCAAAGAAGACTCTACTAGAGTAATTAAAACAGAGAGGGGAAAACGTCGAAAGAGTAGGTGACAAATGTGACTGAGAGGCTTCCATGTAAAACAAAAGAACTCGCCTGAGCGATTACACCAGGGTTTATTCCTCTGAATCTGAATCCAAGCGTCCAACATACGCAAAACTAAGTAATCACACTTTTAACCCGCACTGTGTTTTAACTAAGTGGATTGGTAGGACATGTTTTCCTCAGTCCTCGGCAAGTAATTAGCAAAGTCCACCATCGTTAGGTGGGGAATGGACTTTGATTTCGATCCGCTGCTATAGGGAATAGTTCAAAGTCCTTTGATTGGCTGAATAGGAAACAGACGGACAGACATATTTCAAAGACATTAAAGAAAGTACTCGTCTCCAGTTACAGACTCGAATACAAAGGAAACTCGACTTTATTCTAAAATTTACAAAGTACCATTGTTTGTTTTTGTTTGGAAATAATAAAGAGTAAAAGGAAACAAGATAATACGTTTTGCGAGTCTTTGAAGAGTGAAGACTCATTACTCTCAGTTTTATCTTCGTGTTAGAGAGAGCAAGGCCTACTCGTGCACTGAAGAATTAGCATAGCTAGGAATAAACTTGGCGAGCAGGCTAGAAGCACGTTAGGAAGGTGTTCATGAAGTAAGCAGGTGAGGCGGGCTGCTGGAATATTATCTAGGGGGTGTTTGCACCGTGCAACCAAGTACGTATAACTCATAGGTAGAGACACTTTTTTAGCATATCAATTTAGATTATTACCACTATTTTTTTTTCAATTTAGAATTTTGTTGCATCATTTTTTCCTTTCCACAAAAACCCTAATATGGGGTGTTTTTTGCACTTCTAATGCTAAATGATGAGTTAGGAACATTTCAATTAAATAATGTCACAAAAACGATATAATACGTTGCTTAGTTATTTCTCGATAAATATGGAAAAATATGATTTTTAGCATTTTTTAACATTCGTTTGTTTAGGCCAAGTCTCATTGTGTCGTTTGTGATGTGTTTGTATGGTGCATTGGTACAGTGCTAGAGACTGCTTCCAATGCAAAAGGTCCGGGTTCGAATCCCGCCTTAGGTAAAAATGTTTTAACTTCTGATATGGATTAAGTTCCACATATCTTGGCTTAGGAATGTGTAAACGGTGACTTTTGTGCCATTCTACCAACGAGGCACATATACGTACATGATTGTTCCGAATTAGCCTTGTTGATTATTTGTGAGAATTTAATCAACATCCATTAAGCGTTTTGGATTGTGAGGCGTCCACAAATTAGGACTTTATAGGTCATCAAATCTCTGGGACTTATGTTTCGAAACCACCAAACCATAAATTATTTAGGGCCTGAGGTTGATGATGGTACAAATTTCAGCCATTCTAAAAATGGTATGTCATTCAAACCCAGAGATCCAAAGATATCGAATAAGCCAAGAACTAAGTACATAACGAAAGCAGGTACTGGCGCAAACATGCTTTAATATTTTAATTAACATCTTCTAACATCCTGAATACGATATTTACTCAAAAACAACAAAATGTTTTTCACTCAAAACAGAACATTTAACATCAACATAACACTGTATTTATTTTGCGACTTCATTAAATTTTCGGTCGTAAATAAAGTTGAAGGCTCAATATTTCCGATTGAGTGTTTTATTTAAGAGTAAGCCACTGGTATCGGAAAACGACTTATGTAACAAAAGCGTATTTGTATTGATTTTGTAAATATTGACATGGTGATTCTCAATACCTAACTGTAAACTCGTTAAGTCGTTATTGCTTCAAAGTGACATCACAGAACCACATGAGCCGGGCCTAGTGTAAGAGCAGACGTGATATCGACAACAAACAATCATTCTCTCACTCTCTGAAGTAGTTGGTTATAAATACACGTTTCTTCTTTTTCTTCCCCTTCTTTCCTTATTCCTTATGAAGTATGTATAATGTTTTAAAATATTATATCTTCTGTTATGGCTATTAATTGTCACTAACTTTCGATTGTGTATTCCACAACGGCATTGTATCAAATATTAATATTTTCCTACACTTTTGCTCTTACTCTACCGATCGTAGCTATAAGCAACTACAAAAGCTAATAGAAACCGGAATAGCCATTCGGTATTGACATCAGGATTGTGGTGGCTCGTTTGCCAGGTGGCTGTTGTTAAGTGGTGACTGGGTGTCACAGTTCAACGGGGACTGTATTAGTTTCGAAGGAATCATCTTAGGTGGATTAGGCACTGCATGATAGCACTTAAGTGTTCGACTTTGGACTGCGCGTATACGCGACCATGCCGTCCAGTGAGTGCGCAAGCACCAAGTTCGAGTTAAGATTATGTGTACAGATGCTGGCATGAAATATGCAACACTAAAAACCACTGATTGTAGGGGGGTTTCTTCGCAGAAAATTCTGTTTCTGGGTTGGATTTTCCTATTTTGATAATATGCATCTGAATATACCGGTACCCTTAATGGTTGACACAGGGCTTATAGCAGAGCCATGCTATCCAGTACTCGTAATCCTAAATTAATTAAATTATTTTGAATTAAAAATTAGTGAAATCACCGAAATTTACTCTATTTTGGTCAGCTTCGGGAATTTATTCCAAGTGTACAGATTTTTTTAACTCGAATTTACATACTGGATATCAACGTTTTAATCAATGTGAACGCGTAGGTTAATTTGGTTTTATCGTATAAGATAAACGGTTTGGAGGGAATTTCCAGAATTGGAATCCATGTTCTGGATTTCCCATTTTTTCACGTTTTGGACGTATGTCTCGCAATGGATCTTTAAGGCTTAAGTTTTGCAACCAATTGTGGATATCAATATAAAAGTACTTCATTAACATCCATGCAAAATTTGGTAATGATATTACCAACCGTTCAGCAGAAATCATCAACACCTGAGTGCGCGCATTTGAGTTGGGCCAAGCTCGGTGCCTGTACTTTGGTGTCAACTAGCCGATGATATCTGGAGAAGGCGGTGAGAAGATGGAGTGCTCGCAGGGGTTACGTGTTTATTGAGAAATACCAAGCTGGAGGTTGGAGGTGTAATTACGGAAGTAGGACGAGGAAAGACAATACAAGATGGCGACACGATCTCGTCTTATTGGGAAATACCAGGTTATCAGGCTAGGCGTAGTTGTCAACAGGAATGTGATTGATAGGGGATGAAGACGTGTTGGGGAGAAACTTGTAATATAAGGGATGTAACTGCTATGTGGCAACCTATGTCCTAGTACTTCACACCATCAGTTGTATCCTTCCCCTACCGACAGTGTTGGCTCGAGCGGTAAGCGCTTGACTCTGACACAGAAGGTCCCTGGTTCGAATCCCGTCGATACCGGCAATCCTGAATGAAGGTTATTACCGAGGTAAATGCAAGGAATTGTGTCCTTTTAAACAGCCCTCGGACATCCCTTTACAATTGTCCTATCCTCAACATGCATAGATAGTTAGAAAAGTGGTAAACATTGCACCCTATACCAGGTTTCCTCTGGTAAAATTTTTATCCAAGATATCACTAGGAAAAAACCTTAAGTCTTTGAGAAACGATCGATTGACACTATATTTTTAATTCAACTTGATTGTAATGTATAAATCAACATGCCATCTCACAGCTTCTAAATGAAAACTCTGTCCTTAATCCGTAATTTTACCTCGAGGAATTGCAATTTTTTAAATGAATCTATTTGATTCTTTATAAAATATATTTCTGGTATTCTAGGTATTTTATTTATCGTGACCTTTTGCCTGAAAATCACATAGTAAATTTATGAAAACTATGCCAGTGAAATATTTTTAATATTGTTCATGCAATAATTCACCCAACATATATTATATATTATTTTTTAAAAGGAAAGCGTGACTAAACATTTATCAAGTCCAAACAGATCGTTCTTCAAGAAAACATAAATACGTATGTTAGTGAATTTTTTATGTCCGATAATTTCTAAACTATGATGATAATCTTGATTCAAACACGAAAGTATTCTCGAACAATCACAATGTCGTACTAAAAAATCGAAAAAACAGTTTTGAGAGTATCCACGAAGATTTTGAATAATTTGTCCAATAGTTAATAGAGATAGATAAATCGCTCGCAACTAAATACGTTTAAAAGTACAATCTCATAAAAGATTGCATTATTTAAATAACTATTCTCATCATTATCAACAACACAACCACTTTCAAAAACACGTGGTTGTGAACAAGGCCAAAAGTAAGCTGGAGTAAATGACCACTAGATCAACGCAAATATAAAATGAGTTTGAAAACGGCCTAGCTTGTCAATTTCATCAATCAAGTCTAGATCTGATTTCCACTTCTATGAGCTTCTATGAGAAAATATGAAGATACATCAGCGCCCTTAGGATAGAAATCATAAAGTTTTAGCTTCGGGCCTGAAATTGTGATGGTTTGTGAAATAGGGATTTTAGTACTTCGAATTCGATGTTGGATTTCACGGCAATTAAACAGATACACATATATATATATATATATGAAAACATATTGGTAAGCTTTATTTGAACAAGTAGGTAAAATGAGATTGCATAAATAATCACAAATAACTTTTTAATGATATCATTTCTAACATTTAGTGTTCCAGGGCAGGCAAGGACCCCCTCCCCCCCCTTCCCCCGCCCCCTGCTTCGTTTACGAAGTTATGTGAACGAAATGCGCTGTAGAAAAAAAATTACGAAAACACTGGTGAAAAACAAAAAATGGTTCGACAGGGAATCAACCAGCGCCCATCCACTCTCAATAACTTGACGCTCACACGGTGGCTAAATCGAGAGCGGCACTATTCCCAAAACATACACCATACCACAAGCCAAAATATTAAAGCTTTTGAATATCCAAAAACTGTTTTGGAAAGGTCTATTCATGCAGTCTATTTCAAATACCGTCCACTCTAGTAAAGGTCACATTCTACAAACTTGACGTTTTGCTTCACGTGAATAGAAAGTAATTATTTTTATTAAAAGGTGCAGGAGCGAGATAAAAAGCGAAATTATTTTTTTCTGATATACATTTTATCAGTATTTTATGTGGAGAACATGGTAGCGAAACAATACTTTTTTTCCGTTGCAAACTCTTATTTTAAAAATTCTAGCGAGTATTCGGGTTTTAAATTTTTTCAGGTTGGATTCCTGTCGGATTTTTCTGTACACGTTAACACCTTCCTAAATATTGGTCCGGAATGTTTGGTGTGAAATTTCGTCAAAATCGGAACAGTACATTGGCCACTGCGCGACGAACACACAGACAGACAGACAGAAGAGAGAGAGAGAGAGAGACATAAGAGTTGCTATGCTCGCGTACCGCTCGCTCGGCCAATATTTACAAGGAATATCCCGTCAAAAATGATTGTATTTTAGTAGCCGATTTTTTTGTGTCACAGAAATTGACATATTTTGTCACTCATTCGTCTCGAGCAGCTAGCGCCGAACCCCAGTTGTCAACTGTAGGGCCTAACCCCCTCTATCCAGTTCTCAATTCAATTCATGCATAAAATAAGACGACTGCTTACCTGTACCTTGGAGATGTATATAGGTCCCAATACGCGTAGATAACTGCTTTCCAACACAGGTTAATGATTGAAAACACACAAACACTTCAGTGATAAAGAAACACGTTTTCGGTGTGCGCGACGCCTTCTACGGTAGCCGCCGAGCCCGTAACATTCCCGCGTGGCCGGCAAGGCAGCCTAGAGGAGCGCGCACGTGGTGTCGGTACAACAGTCCGCGATGCACTGAGCCTGCGCAGTATTGCAGTGGCCGGCAGGGGAGCCTAGAGGAGCGCGCATGTGGTGTCGGTGCATCAGTCGCGATGCACTGAGCCTGCGCAGTAGTGCAGTGGCCGGCAAGGCAGCCTAGAGGAGCGCGCACGTGGTGCGGTACAACAGTCGCGATGCACCGCGTCTGCGCAGTAGTGCATTGTGCAGAGTGCAGTGAGCGGTGAGCATATGACTCACGCCTTGCAGTATGCAATCTATGCAGGCAGACCAGCCCTATCATTAGTAGTGCTCCAATAGCGAACAATCTCTATACTGTCCATTCCACTGATTGCTATATTTCCTATTAAAAATATCGATCTTTGGTTGGTTATCGCTCACTCGTCGATTGCGTCGGGCCTACAAGGTTGGCTTGGTCGCTTTGGTTTAATATCCCCGACTGAAAATCAGTTATATGACTGTGATGAGTGTAACTTAATACGTATGTATTATGTTTATAAACAGTTTAAAATATCGAAATTAAAATAAATCACAAGACATTGCCAAGGTTGGCCTATTATGTAAAGCAATCATGGTAGTGGACGTTTAGAGCACAGAGGAGCCAGCATTGATGGTGAAGTGTAGAGAATATGAAAAGTTGCAATATAGATGATGATTATTTCTTGTTTAACGTCTTATAGTAATGCTCTACTCTAAGGCTATTCAAGACGATGAGTGGTGATAGATGACAATGAAGAACAATTACAAAAAAAGACGGGATTGAAACTACGTCCTCGTAAGCCGACCTCTCTTACAGTTCCAATGAGTGTGCACGTGGAAAGGGCATTGATTGTCAAATAGAAATGCGTGTGAAAATAGTAAAAATGTTTGCATGAGAGCCCTCTTGGTCTCAGTCACTTCAAGATGTTATTTGAGGGGTCCGCACTGAATGCCTCTTTTATCGTCACTTACGATATGCCGAGGAAAAATGCTCTGGGTCTATTCGACCCCGGGAACAAGGAAAACGCCAAAGTCGTTGATGAATGAGCGATCGACACATGAGTTATTGTACATTTTATTGTATTTTTTAATTTGATTTTGTCTCTCAGCTTTTATATCCGTCATACTATCCACGAAATATTGTTGCCATTTTATAAGATGATTGCTCAAAGTCTCAAGTAACAATTATATAGAATGAGGGAGAACCAAATGCTCCGCTGTTTCGATAAGATGGAAGAAGATAATGTGGGAAATTGATCAAACGAGAGAGAAAGTAATTTGTGTCGTCTCCCTCAAAAATTATTTTTAGCTCAGAAATTTTGAGTATTTCAATTAATGACATCACTCGCAAACAAATCGAACGTCTAGCGTCTCGGGTTCTCTCAGCGTGAGAGAGAGAGAGAGAGAGAGAGAGAGAGAGAGAGAGAGAGAGAGTCAGACTTCCATAGAAACAATCACTCTGATGGGCTTAACAGCGGAATTAAATTGGATGCTGCGGTCGCTAGTTTGTTTGTAAACCTACACATTTGTATTTTACTCCTTTTCGATCTCAAAGACGCAATGAAATACGGATACCGGCGCCATTTCAAGTCCTAGGGGTGCACAATATATTGTTTCGTCTAATACCCCGGTCTTTTCTAGCTACACTGCTTGTCTGTGCAAATAACTAAAACAAGCTTAAATGTGAAGCTGCTCCCTTTACCCGCTAGATCGCATTGATGTTCATTTGCGTCACGGATAGCAATAACGAAGTCTTTTCAGTTTTAAGAATTTGTTAGAGTGATACGCAAAAATGTCACACCACCGTGCTGCGTTTGAGCTATTTTAATTACTTAGTCTAAACCAATGATATTTAACATATAGTACGCTAGGTCCCCAGTCTCAAAAATATGTCCGTTTAAGCGCGAGCGTAGCAAATTGAAGCGTCAATATGACCTATTCAAGATGGCGATTTGGCGTTTCAATTTATGCTTTACATTATGTTTAAAATGCAATTTAGTATTTTTTCTGGGTTGTTTTGATATGGTTTTAGCTTGTGCAGCATGGAAATGCACAAACAGAAACAATAAGAAGTTATTGCATAAGGGAATTTATAGTTTGGTGTTAATGGATAATATTCTCACCTGTCAACCTGACAGTCATCTTGAAAAATATTTGTGCTACAAATCACTTCAACCTAATTTAACATTGAAACTGACCTATTCAAGATGGCTTCTAATTGTCACGCCAGAGGACCAAGACTGCGGATCTAGCCTACTATAGATGTTTAATATCATTGGTCTAAACTGTCAATGGGCAAGTTGTCGTTTCACTTAGTAAATGGACGCATAAGCGCCCGGTCTATTCACACACCCCTGCATAAGCGCCCCGTATATTCACACGCCCCTGCATAAGCGCGCCGTCTATTCACACGCCCCTGCATAAGCGCCCCGTCTATTCTTGGCACGTCTTGGAAGTGATGGTCGTCTGGTGGTTCACATTTATTTCCCCTGAACGACAAAGTTGGAGACTGCCGAGTGGACGGCAGCTTTATAGGACCTCGCTTGAACTTGTCACCCCAGAGAGTTGACCTTGACTGACCTCTGATCGGGAGAGGTTGACGATCTCGTTAGGGCTTGAGTAAGGAGGAGAGGGGAACTAGAACACGAGGGGGGGAAGAAGGGAGGCTAACGTGATTGGGATGTGGGTTTCAAGGGAAGAGAAAAGTACATAGACAAATAAGTGATCACCTTCCATCCTCCGAGAACCCCATGTTACACTGTTGGGCTCCTGGTCGAGTTTGTTTTGTGTTTTTCTCTCAAACGTTGAGAGCTCAAGCTAAATGGATAGTTTTCCGTCATCATTACGGCACCCTCCTTTTAACCTCATAGTACACTGTTTTTCTTATACGGTAAGAGCTAGAGCCGAATGGTTGGTTATTTGTGATCACCATGGCAATATCCTAGAATTTCATATTACACTGTTGGAGTGCATGGTCTTCTTTAAGCTGCGTCAAAATACCGTACAGTTAACGATTGTCATAAACAGAATTGTAAACAATGTGGACTACAGCTGACTACAACTGTTTCATGTCTCTTTCAAGACTGATTTGTTTACTTTAAACAGTTAACGAAAATATAAAATGATCTGGAACAAACATGGCGGCCGGACGCACTGTGTGGCCACTCTATGGTGTTGACTTATGTAGGCTCTCTAGTTTCCTGCGACCGCCGCGCCATCTCTCGCCCCTACTCTAACTCGAGGCGGAGCAGGGAAACATTAAAGCTAGACAAGATTGATTCACACTTAAGCAACTTGACGGACGCTTTCTACCCCGACGTAGACGCACGCCAGACTCAGACATATCAATCAAGGTTGTGTGAATACGAACTCTTCAGGGTCTTACGTTGAAATACACCAAACACGCCATCTTGAAAGGAGCTTAGTATTTGATTCATGGCACCTTCCAATCATGTATGTATTGCTCTTTAGTTGAGTATAGTAGATAACTGAAACTGTAACATAAGTTGTCTACCATGGTGGTCTAGGTCTTTACTAACTCAAACGACACTTGTCGATCGACAGCGACAACTTTGTAAATAGAATCGCGGTAGTTTTGACATTTCTGCGTGTCAGTGACTCAAATGTTAGCCCTGTTGTTTTATTTAATAAGTTGTCACTGTCGTTTAAGATGTTGTCACAAGCGTTAGTGAATTTACAAAGTTGTCACTGATATCGACTAATGTCACACCAGTTTATAAATTGACCCCCTTGCATCCCAAACCTGACAACATAGTGTCAATAAATTAAATAATAAATAAATACATCTTTAATCAATTAAATAAGCTCTTTTATTTACTTTTTACAAGTCAAACATATTATTTTGGTACTATAATCATGAATGCCAAAATACATCCGCAAATCACACTATGCCCCTCACCGTCTCGATTTACCTCGTTGCATAGTGTATGTGCGTGTGCGTGTGCGTGTGCGTGTGTGCATGTGCGTGTGCGTGTAGTTACACCACTGATCTGAACGTATTCATTTTAGTCATGTTTTAACAATAAGTTTCAGTTTTGGTGGAGGTGCCGGGTCTCTCTCATGTTTTAACAATAAGTTTCTGTTTTCACAATCTTGATAAATTCTATTAAAAAAGGCAACATAATATCTACTGTCGTACCATGCGTGTGCGTGTGCGTGTGCGTGTGCGTGTGCGTGTGCGTGTGCGTGTGCGTGTGCGTGTGCGTGTGCGTGTGCGTGTGCGTGTGCGTGTGCGTGTGCGTGTGCGTGTGCGTGTGCGTGTGCGTGTGCGTGTGCGTGTGCGTGTGCGTGTGCGTGTGTTGCTCCCGCTGGACCCCCCACTCCACTCACACTACCACATCGCACTCTGTGCACCAGACCGTACAGTTTCACAGGTCACGGTGATACATCACGCGGTCACAACCCCTATGTACCCACCCAACCATGACCACATCACAACCCCATCAAACCTGAAGGGTTTTCCCATGGGGTTATTAATGGACACCTTTAGAGCATTGCAGTGATGAATGAACGCATGTATGGCAAAGAAATTAAAACTATCGGATGACTTAAGCTGGAAAATATTGTATAGGGCCTACAGAGGCTTAATTAGTTCCCTAAAACTATGCTGCAAACCAATTTTTATTTAAATCGTCATAGGATTGATCAAATTAATATCAGTAAAAAATTGTACTAAATAACTCTCATTTGTGTTAATACAAAATCAATTTTTCTTTTAAATTACAAGTATGATTTTCATATGGGAACGATAATCTGAGTGACACACAATACACATTTAAGTCTATGATAACTGAAATGATATTACATGGACACGCTTATGCACAATGTAAGGCAAAGCTTCTGATAACACAATAATAATTTTCTAGGTGATTTGAATCGATTATAATTCATAAAAAGTGATTTTTTAAACGAATAAACAGTGACAAATTTGATTTCAATTTTTTTAGTTTTTCTAATGATAAATACAAAATGTTAAACATAATCACCGTGATTTTGCATTGTAACTTGATTTGTACGAAATAAATAAATGTTCAAAGAAGAAATACATCGAATAAAATAAAATACCTCGGAACATAATTGAAAAACAATTAACGTTGGTTCATCAATGTAAGATAACCACGACGAGAATGAGAATAATAAACAGAAAGGACGCAACTTTTCCTCTTTTCTTGTCCCTCATGTTAAAACCTCGCTAAAGTGAGAACATGTATTTATAAGAACGACAAATTACATCTTCACGCTCTGAAAACTTTAAACTAACGCGGTTTTACCGACTAAACAATAATCCTCTCTACATGACAACTAAGTTGGGAGATTACGATGCACTTTATATTAATAATGATAATGAATGTGGGTTAGGTCGCATGAAATGGGGTTACCCTATAGTGTATGGTGTAGCCTGGGACGATAGTTAAGACCATCTCATGAGGGTTCTAGTCACGTATGTGTGCACAGTGAACGGTTGACCTAGAACATGAGCATAATGTAAACCAGAGAGGGGGGCTGATTTACGAACCTTGAGCTTGAAAAACTCTACGTGATTGCTGACCGGAAACTGTGGGAAAAAACTAGATACAAAAGGTCACAATTTTATATTGTGACGAAAAACGAAAAAGTTAAGCCATTAGTGTTAATGATACATTGTATATTGAGTGGGCTGGTGTGAAGAGATTAAGCGAAGTGTGTTGAAGCCCGGATAATTTGATGATTGTAGAGAAAAGAAGTCGAAGTAGAGTGTAAGAGTAAAATAGTTCGCCCTACAATTATATTTTTGGTGGAGGTGCCGGGTTATTAAAAACTTACAATTTAAAAAATGTTCCTAGCTTGTTCTTGCTTTCAATAATGGTGGAGTTGCCGGGCACATGATTTTGTTTTATTGCTGGGGCTAGCCCCCCCCCCCCCCACCTCCAGGAGGTGAATATCATCTTCTGATCAACTCAAAAACCGCGGCGTCATGTTGGGTTTTATTCGTGAGACGTGACGCACATACGGACTGACGGACAAAAATACAAACATGTGAAGTGTAAATTTTCCTAAATATTAGTTTATCAAAACAACAGACAAAGTTTATCAATTATCATCTGACATTAACGAAACCATTTTTTATTTATATTTGGGTTGAGAGGTACGCCCAGTACCAAAGTACGATTATAGTGAAATTTATTACATATTTATTTATTTATTTATTTATTTATTTATTTATTTATTTATTTATTTATTTATTTATTTTTTTATTTATTTTATTTATTTATTTGGGTTTCTTTAAAGTAGTAACTACATACATGTTTCATACAGGTTATGTAATAAATCACTCCTACTTGATGCCCAAGACTAATAATACTAAGAGCTAAGAAAACTACAGTTATACCCCGGACATATTCCAACTCCTAATTTTTGTATTAGAAGGCTCACTTTTGTTTCTATTTGAAACACATACTCTTGTCTACAAGCTGAATTACTTGAATTTTTTCCCCCATTAATATCTACGTACGCATTTTTTCTTCCACCGGTAAAAATACTAACCTTGTACCGTGCAAGATATTAACGAGAAAAAAAAAAGTATGTTTGTTTGTAGACAAGAGTTTGTTTACCCAAAAATTATGAGCATGAATATGTCCGTGGTATACGTTGTACTGCACAACCCAAAAAAAATTTAAAACACAGATTTGTCGACGTCAGATGATCATTATTGTTAAACTATGCGTCTAAACGTCTGGTATAGAAAGCGACGTTGATTGGTTTAGAATAGCCCCAACCACATCCCTTTCTGACAGGAACAAACAACTAAGTTACCATCATAACATGCAGACTTGAGATAGTTGCACCAAGTACTGAACGCCGGCTTCTTGTGGCTTCCACCCTGGGGGTGTAATTAATTGTTGGCTGAGTTTAAACCAGGGCGGCCTGGCTCTGTCTGTTACGAACAATAACTACCCGTTAAAGTTCTATAACTAAAATGAACTGTGACAAGTTTTAATATGAATATTGATACTAATTTACTTTATTCAAAGGAAAAAGCTCTACATTTTAGTTTGATCAAGTTGCTCGTAACTAGGGCCTTTTGAGAATACACAAATAAAAAACAAGCGCACAAATGCCTTTGAATATAATGAATGGCCACTGTCATCTCATCTTTTAAGTCTACATTTCCAACATACTCCCACCTTTCATTTTGACATAATAATGACAGCAAATGAAACAATAATATTTTGACCATGACAGTCTACTGTGGGTATGTTGACATCACTCTTGCGGCTCGTGTGCGAATTGCATCATCTTCACTGCGTTGTAGTCGGGAAGATTTGACACTTCTAGGGATATAACCGTTGTATAGGACGCACCAAGATTCCATGCTGCGTCTTCACCGAGCCACTCTGACGTATCCGTCATTGCCGGGTAGAAGATCCAACACTTTTGCCATTGGCCAGTCCAGTCTCTTTTTATTGTCGGCTCCCACAAGCACAATCTCGCCGACTGATAGTTTCCTGTGTCGTTCACACTTGCCTTCCCGCGTTGTACCAGTTGTCCCAAATACTCTTTCCTAAATCGCTTCGTAGATGGTCACGGACAATTTGTCTATAACGGAAACGGCGTTGGAAACCTTCAGATTCCACATATCTAAATCTGGCACGTTCTGTTCGCGAATATCATTCAGAAACATCGCCGGAGTTAAAGGTATCAAATCGTCTATGTTGTCTGTAATGTAGGTGAGAGGTCTCCCATTGATGACTGCCTCAGCATCACACAATACTGTAGAAGCTCTTCGTAGTTCAAAGAAGACTTTCCTAGCACGCGCTTGAGTATTCCTTTTACTGAGCGAATGAGACGCTCCCACCATCCTCCCCACCATGCTGCTGATGGAGGGTTGATTTCCAGTGAATCTTGTCCACTGCGAATTCATTCTTCACCTTATCCAGTCCAACTCTTGAAGAGCATTAGCACACCCAACAAATTGGTCGCGTTGTCGCTATAGACCGTAGTGGGCCTTCCTCGGCGAGCCACAAATCTTCTTACTGACTGAATAAAAGCCTCAGTGCTGAGTGAGCTTACAAGTTCCAAGTGATAGCTCGGTATACTGGCACATGTAAACAACACTAGCCAACTTTACTCTTATCCTTAAGATACATTGGGCCAGCTAGGTCCACTCCAACATCTGAAACACTGCTGCGGTGGTTACTCTGTCTTGAGGTAATGGAGCTGGGTAAGTCGTTGAACTCTTGGCTGCAAATCTTCTACATCTTGGACATTTCAAACAGATTCTTTTTATTGTTTGTCTGCTTTTCACAATCCAATATTTTTCTCGCAATTTTCCCATTAGAAACTGTACTCCTGCGTGACTGTTCTTGAGATGTTCTTCTCTGATGATCATATTCACCACTAATGTTTGGACGGTAGTAGCACAGGAATATGAAATCAATGATATCATCTTTCATAGCGAGTCTTGTCTTCACTCGTAATAGTCCGTCTACCCCTTTAAATACTTGAAGACCGCAAGCCACTTCTCCTTCATAACGAAAAGATTCCTGTTGAATGTTGATTAGTAGATCTCTTTCTGCTGCGTTGAGCTCGTCGACTGTCAGTGCACCCTTGGCACTAATCTTCTTGCGAGACTTGTTAATAAATCTCTGCATCCATGCTGTGACCTTCACTAACCGATTGTATGATGAGAAACCTTGTTATGTTCCATGGGTCGTCTTCACCGGTTGTCACGTGCATGGCGTTCATTACTTTCTTTTTCTGTTCAGAGAACACTAATTCCTCGTTGAATTTAGTTTCTCCCACTGGCCATTGTGAAGCATGTTCTTTGAGCCACTCGGTCCCTCCCACCATCTCGAATGTACAAGGTCTTGTGAGCTGCATCCTCTGGATGGAAGATCAGCAGGATTGAGAGAGCTGGTACATGCCTCCAATTTTCCGGTTTAGTGAGATTGCATATCTCTTTTACCCGATTTCCAACGAAAGTGCCCCATTCATCATTCCTCCGTATCCATGCTAACGCTGTCGTTGAATCACTCCAAAAATGGAAATCAGTTTTGTCTTCTATATGCAAAGATTTCTGTACTGATTCCGATAAGCGACTTCCAATTAGACAGCTCATTAACTCCAATCGAGGTATTGTTGATTTCTTCAGCGGGGCTATTCTTGATTTAGCTTGTATAAGTTGTACAGTAACTCCCTCAGACGACTCTGTTCTGAGAAAAACTACTGCAGCATATGCATATCCACTTGCATCACAAACGTATGGAACGACTGTGAACTCACATAGCTTCCTACGTTCGCTATGTGTCTTGGAATTTAATATTCGATAAGAATCGAATCTCGTTTAGCCATTTTAGAAACTTCATTGTAGATTCTTCATCCAGGAGTACATCCCATCCCATCTTACTAATCCACATTTCTTGCAGCATTAGTTTTGGTAGCAGTATTACTGGGCACATATTCCTAGTGGGTCGAAAATCTTTTGAGTCATAGATAAAATTGTTCGTTTTGTCACTTCCTGAACAGATTCGATGCTGGTATATCAACACTCAAACTGTCCAGATGACGATCCCAATTCACCCCCATAACAGAAGTTATTCTGCCGTCTTCTATTTCAGAGTCTTCATCTTTCGATATTTCCACATTCTTAGGTCCATCTTAGCGTCTTCAAACAGTTTTACTGATTCCTCCCGAAATTGGCAAACTTCTTCTACTGTATCGACGGAAGTTACACAATTGTCAACATAGAGCGAATCTTGAAGTTTCTTGGCAATGAGACTTTTATCTTCAGGTACTTGGTTGTTCAAGTGATATCTATGACACTACCAAGTAAGAATGGACTACAGTTGAGTCCAAAAACTACTCTTTTGTGTCTGAACACCTTAAATGGCGCTTCATAATCACTCTCCCACCATAAAAACCGCAGAAAATCTCTGTCCTTCTTGTGTTATTTCAATCATGAGAAATGCCTTACGAATGTCTGAAGTGACTCCAATTTTCTTCTCTCGGAATCTTGTTATCATTGAAGGTATCAACTCTATGAGGTTCGATCCTTCTCCAGACAATCATTTAGGAGGGTGACTTGTTGCATTTACTTGATGCATCAAATACAGGGCGAACTGGCGTTGTGAGACTATCTGGCTTGAAAACTGGACGATGAGGCAAATAGTGACTTGGTGTTTCTATCTCCGCATCAGGTACTTCCTCGATTATCCCTTCTTGAAGCCAGTCTTTAAAATTCTCCCGTAAAGTTCCAGTTTCCTTCTTTCTTTAATTTATTTGAGGCAACAACAAGCCTTTTTCTGGCAACTTCCTATTTGTAGGTAGAGGGGGGTGACCGTCAATCCAGGGTAAAGCCACCAGATACCTCCCCTCTTCTGTGCGCGACACTGTTTTCAGAAAATGATCTTTCGTTGCAGCCGCGGCTTCTTCCTTGGTAACCCTCTCTATAGGATCGCTAATACCAATGATTCTAGCTCCCATAACTCTGCAACAGATGCATCACTGACTTTCATAGATGTCACTAACATTGATACGTTTGTATCTTCAGCCTGGTTCTAATACGTCCCATCAGCGTCCAACCTAGTTCCGTTTCTACTGCTGTCATACCATTGTCCAACTTGTATATACGTCCAGTGAGTATCTGTCCGTATACATCAGCTCCAAGTAACAATTCAATGTCACTAGGCCTACCCTTTCCTATATCACTAACCCAAATATGATTAGTTCTCAATTGATTCATCCATTCTCCTTTAGCAACTCGTGGTATTTTCCCGCAAATCTTACTTTGACTTAGGACATCAATGGAAATAGGCCTACTAGATAACCTCCAGGCTTCGAGAGTTGGAGTTGAAACTTATCATGAGACTTGGGTCTCGGTGTTGGTAACACACCAAACAATGAATGTGTGATTGTCTCCTTACCATGAGATACAAATCCAAGCTGATCTGCTGTTGACTTCAGTACATACGAGCGTTGAGATCCAGTATCAAACTGTCCTTGACTCTCCGTTAGTAACAACATCAACCAACAGAGTCATAAGAACAATGTCACTTGTACAGATCTGGTTTGACATTGAACTTTGCACTGTCTTCTCCACACTAGTAGACGTAGGTATGAGACTTCTCATATTTTTATGAGAAGGCAATTCAGGACACATCAAAACCAAATGTTTCTTAGCACACAGAGAACATCTAATGACAGCTTTGCATTTCTTGGATACATGATTAGAGCGGAGACAAGTAAAACAACATTTATTCTGTGTGAGTTTGTGTTTCTTATCGGCGATGGACATGTCTTGTGCCCGAACACAATCACGACTTTCGTGATGTTTCTCGCAAAATACACACTTCACACTATCGCCATTAAATAGCCCTGCAGCTGTAGGCACAACAAGATCATAACGTCATGTTTAGTCTTGTTCCCTTTCTTCATGTCTCTAGCTCCATGTACCGTACAAACTCAGATTTGGCTAGATCTATCCTTACTTCGCTTTCAACTTCTCTGTTGAGGAATTCCATTAGACACGATAGGCGATTTTCACCTGCCCCACCGTGTATCGCTCCTCGAGACGATAACGAGCTTCTCAGCCAAGCCCTAAGAGTTTCATCAGGTAGACTTGACTCTACAAGAGGAAATGTACTGCAGCACATTTATCGGTAGTCAGACCCAGTGTATCTAATGCCCTTAACTGACCTTCTATTTATCAAAGATGCTGGAAAGCGTTGGTTTCTCTGTTGAGAGACGTTGCTGATTACTAACTTCAGCAGCTCTCTAACATAAACTTCAATAAGAGATCCTCCTTACCGAATCTTTCTTTTAGTGCAACTATTACCCTCGCATAGTTTTCACCTGACTGAGGGTAGCTATCGACAAGCTCGCTAGCACGAGTTCCACTTATCATTGACTGGACCAAATACTGAAATTTGTCACAATCATGATCTCGGTGTCCTCGTGCACTTTCTTAAACTGTGACCAGAATGTCAACCACCCTGTCAGTTCACCATCAAACTTCTTAAGTTCTATCTTAGGTAGAGTAAATGTCCGATTGGACCGGCTGTCAACCCCACACGTTGGTACACTGACATCTCTATTTACATAAGTGAGAGCTCTACCAACTTTACTCCTTACCTCTGCCAGACGATCTTCATAGCCCTCAATGGCTTCGCTTTCCATGGAATAATCCTCGTCACTACAGTCATCATCCAGAAGACTTTCTAAATATTTAAGTCCAGCTGCCTCAGATCGTCATAACCTTCTCCAGTTTTGCTAACTTCAGAGACAAGGTGTCTTCATCTGGGGAGCTTCAGCAAGCTCCTGCTTGACCTCATGTAGTGTCCTGGTAAACGAAGCCCGCACAGGCGTACGCATCTTCTTGAGTCGATCCAATAATATCAAACCACTATCACAAATCACGTCGGGGTCACCAAAATGTTACGAAACAATAACTACCCGTTAAAGTTCTATAACTAAAATGAACTGTGACAAGTTTTAATATGATATTGATACTAATTTACTTTATTCAAAGGAAAAAGCTCTACAATTTAGTTTGATCAAGTTGCTCGTAACTAGGGCCTTTTGAGAATACACAAATAAAAAACAAGCGCACAAATGCCTTTGAAATATAATGAGTGGCCACTGCCATCTCATCTTTTAAGTCAACATTTCCACCATAGTCAGAACTACTCAAGACAGTTAAACTTGCGATGGATAACAACAGATTGCAATCTAGTGAATACCTGTTAGAGAAGCGGTTGAAAGTGTTGGTTGTGGAACTATTAAGTTACGAAGTTGGCCCAAGGAAATCAGTGCACATTCAGCTCAAACCAACAATATCTCAATATAAAAAGTATACGTTTTGGAATTAAAAGCCTAAAACTAACATTATCAATTTATTTGTTTTCGAAAGTAATGATTTGCTGTAAAACTGCGTGTTATTTTATAATAAAATTACATTTTATATTTATTTATGTTATATGCAACTAGGAAACGCCAAAGTCGTTGCTAAGCGAGCGAGATAAGCGAGCGAATTTTTAGAACCTGGAGAGTGGAGTTTCGTTATATCTTGGTCACTGCCTTGCACTCGCCGCCTGACATTCAAAACATGATTCGATAAAAACGGTTTTTCAAGATCAAACAGCATTGTCGTTATATTAAATGTTACACAATTTCAGGAAATTTTCAATTGTTTAATTCTTGTAAGTTTGAATCGTAACAGATATAGCTGAACATGTTAACGGCACCCAAAAATTTGTTCCCGTGTGTCTGTTTAAAATTTCAGCGCAATCTGGTCAGCGTTTCCGCAGTTTTAGAACTCACTCACTCATACAGGAAAATAATGTCTTAGTCCCGTTTTAAGTTGTATTGTAAGACTCTGTGTTCTTCAGTTGCAGTTACGACTTCTTAGAGATCTCAGAGGACGAGGCTACACCGACCAATAGGAGCACAGCACCTCGCAAGCTGTGCGGTGATTGGTCCACCAAGCTGAAGCTGCTGAGATACGTCAGCTCCGGCCCTCGACTGCGGTTCCACTTCGTGTCCGACTATTCGCACCACTTCGGTGGATACAAAGCAAGAGTCCTATGGAGAACGGTAAGCCGAATGCAATATTAGTGTTGATGTGTATTAGTGTCTTAAGTATAAGCAAAGGGAGTCTGTCTACATTCTTAAACAAGTCGGTGGGTAAAATGCCATGGCTTTCGTGGACTTATCAAACAAACTTAACTTAATTATCGTACACTTCGCATTTTTAGGTCTATTCCCACCGTTGTCTGTAGGATGCGATCTTTCCGAATATTATTACATTGTTTAGGAAAATTGTGTATGAAGAAATCAGCATTTTTACGGAATGTTTAAATTTAAATTTGTTTGTTAGAAAATGTCTATATGAGCCTGAAATACCAGTGGTTTTTCTCTGGATCACTACCTGAAGCCAGTAATCAGACGATACCAAGCGAAGTCAAGCAACAAGCAACCAGGCAAAATTGCATAACAATCAGATGACAACAGGATGTAGGAAAAGTTCCCAAAAGTCAGATACCGTAATCAGTTAAAGTGTATGCTTTTCATTATAATTACCAATTATTGCTTGAGCCAGAAGTAAACACGCACATATAATTAATTAGTAATTTTAGCAGTAAAAGTAGGATGTGACACACAATTTGCATTCCCTTTTGTATACTTTTTTGTATTATTGTATGAGGTAGCTATGTCTGGTTATTTGTCGTTGATAACATTATATTATAGTTTAGTAATACTACGAACGGTTTCAAACCCAACTTTCACAATTTTTCTCCTGGATCCTAGCTAAGAAAATAACCTAGTTTGACGTAGATAGAAGAAACTAGTAGAACATGTATGTATTCTTTAAATAAGTGTTTATTGGACATAACACTGCTCTTTATCAATATTTATTTGTGATATTTCGACTTTTATTCATAGTCTTTTTCAAACTGAAGGTTGACAAAGGAAAATTAACAAAAATCCATATGAAAGATCTTTAAAAAATAACCATGAAACATAATATCGCATATGTATGCAAACGTACCCGTCCTGATGGTCTAGTGGTTAAGACGTCCACCTGGAATGTGGGAGATCCGTAGTTCGATTCCCGGTTGGGGCGGACTTTTTTAATTTCTGAATTGTAGTAAATAAAAGCAATTACACCCACGGGAGTGTTTCCCGATAAGGTGACCATATTTTGAGGGTTACAAACCGGGACAACTCAAGTGTGGGAATATGTACTTTGTATTCCATGGACCATTTCGGGCTGAGGACTGGGGCAGAGCCCCAGCCGCAGGAGGCACATTTTTTTCGAGGTATATTTGGTCAAATGCCCAGAAAACAGCTTTCTGACTTGAAAATATGAATTAAAAATGGTTTTAATATGTACATTTTCGTAGTCATAAAATCTTTAACTAGTGAGTGGTTTAAAAATGATAGTACAAAATAAAATACAAACATTCGGCAGAAAATAATGCGTGTAATGTATTGATGAGGGCATCATACTAATGAAGTCCTTATCAATAATAAAGATAATTGAAAATGCATTGAATTTGTATAACATATGGATGATTTAACTTTTAATACATTTTGTCTTTACAACAAAATAATTAGTGTAGGTATGTAATCAATGAAAAACGTACCTCAGTTACATGATTTTTACCTAATGATATTTCATTATCTATAAAAAAAATCAATGCAAATAATGACTGAGAAAATTAGGGGTGTGCAAGTCCTTAATTTTTTATTCGAGTCAAGTCCGAGTAATAAGTCTTTTGTTTTAAATTTGATGTGCTTTGACTATATATATTTTTTTTAAATGTTCAATATTAATTTTATTTACTGTCTATATGTTGGCTCCAAAAGTGAGAGAGTAACATCTAATTGATTTAAAATGTTATCTCTCTCTAGTTCATTTTAATGAATGATGTTATTAGGGCTAGGCTATGACATATTATTTCTGTAGTGAGTGGTATTACTTGAAAATGTTGATACAGACATTATAGTGACATATTGTTATTATTTGTGCCAAACAAAGTTCAGAACTTCCCAAAAGAACACAAATGTGTATCAAATCAAAAGAATGAGGTTAGTACTATAATGGATATTCAGGGTTGGTCAGGCGCGTAGGAACGTTTTGAAAGTAGGGGGGAGGGGGGCAAATTCATCAGAAGATTATGCTGCCGGCAGCTGGGGTCTGGGGCGAAGCCCCAACCGCCAGAGGCCCTGTACATTTTCACCAGACTACAGTTATTTCGTCATGTTATAACTGCTTTCGGACTCTGTAAACGATGTTTTACTGCAACTATCTGCGTTCTAAAAACTCAAAAAATGAACGTGAAGTGGCCCATTTTAGTAAATTTCAACCTAATTTTTTTATGTAATGACGAAGCATACAGGCAAACATACTCGTTTTACAAGGTGACGTCGAATTGTATAAGTGTAAGTGCATATTTACTACATACTACATACCTACGATACTGGGGTAAGGTAACGCCAAGAATAGATAACAATATTTACGTTTTCACACTCAAGCGCGACCCGGCACCTCCACCAAAATCATTGAATAGTACAAGTACACCCCCAGAGAAAATGAATTATCTTCTTGGGAGCGGAAGAACTATATCAATGTTATTACTGTTAGTAGGCCTATTTATCAGAGGAGTGCATTTTTTTTATACATTATCCTTCCCCACGATACAGTTGACAGAATACCGGGACATTTCACATCCAAAATTGAAAACCGGTACAAAAACGTCATTTTAACGAGTCTCTCGGGACACCGGTACGAGTGTTCTGAAAACGGTACTGTACCGGTCAAACCGGTACGTCTGGTCACCTTACCGATCAACCAAATCGAGAAATAAACCCTCTCTCATACCTGCGTAAAGGTAATGACATTATAATTAATATTTGGTGGTCAGTTCAAATGCAGCAGATATTCGTTGCAGTACTGTTCCATTCATTCAGATGTATAATGCAACTACAATTCAGAGATTGAAATGCACCCGTCCTGATGGTCTAGTGGTTAAGACGCCTGTCTGGAATGCGGGAGATCCGTGGTTTGATTCCCGGTTGGGGCGGACTTTTTTAATTTCTGAATTGTAGTAAATAAAAATCATTTGTCATGTTTTTATTTTATTTTCATCAATTGTGTTGGCAGATATTATGTTTCATGGTTATTTTGTTTATGATCTTCTTTTATATGGATTGTTGTTAATTTTCCTTTGTCAACCTTTGGTTTGAAAATGACTTTTGAATAAAGTAGAAATATCACAAATAAATATTGATAAGGAGCAGTGCTATGTCCAATTAACACTTATTTACCTAGTTTGACGTGTTTCCAACGTTTTCAACTCACTAATTTGTAGTTATCGCGAGTATTTACAGAAAACTGTTTCTGTATCTTCACCGCTTTAAAACCTTGGATGAAAGACATCAATTTTATTGTCTGTCCTCCTTTACACAAATAATGACTCAAATATACGGCGAGGTACATGCTTGTATACTGAAGACGTTTTCATTCTATCTGGGGCAAATTCAGCGATACCTTGTAAAGATGATACTTAACAATATATCTTCATTACTCGAGCTTCGTTTCTAACATTTTAATGAATATTTACGATGTTTCAAAGCGGATTATCTCCTTTCAGTTTAATGACGCGGATTCACACCAAGAATAACGATTTCTCAGCGAGCGTAGAAACAGGGGATGATTTAGGTGGTGAATAAAGTCTTGAAACTTGTAACGTGATAAGTCTGTTGACTGCGATGTAAAACTCGTAGACAGAATCCATACTAGGTCACATTATAGGTGTCGTAGCCTAGCCACGACGAATAGCTAGAGTACAAACATCATTAGACGAAACGCTTGCAATGCGAGAGTATCAAGAAGGTATGGGCTGCGCAGTATCATACTAACTTTGGGCCGTGGTGGGCAAAGAATGCAATTTTAACATTTTTACGATATGCGGATAGGAAGAAATCACATACTTTTCATCAGCTACACTGATTTCAAAATGTGTACGATGCAAAATGTCAATATATCGGCTAGCTGAGGTTCTTCCAGTAACATTAAAATACTTTTTGTCAGCCACGAAACGGTAGGTCTATTTGTAATGCGTCGAAAGTGGCCAGATGGCATAGCCCTTAGACCTGCTTTTTGTGGTTCCAGCTTTTTATAGTTTTCGAAAAAAACAAAGCTTCAATTTCAATTGTTTCCTTGCTTAAACGTTAATAACAGGTAATAGAGTGTTTATTGAGTGTTTCTTTAAACTCACTTACCAAAGTCACTCACATTTTATTTCATGGTCAATACTAACGAACTAATACCACAGATAAAGAGTAAATATTTGATTGGTTTGGTTTGGACTGCCAAATGGTATGCAACCGTTTTACAATGTGTTTAGATGGCGTCAAGGTAAGTTTTGACCACCAGTCGGCCATGACAGTTGGTGTGACATCATCTAAAACTCTCGTATACAAAAAAGTTCGAAATCTCGAAACTCTTTGCTATGCGGTTGATTCTTTCTAAGATGTTTGGAATGTTCTCATATTGCAAAGTACAAAGAAGTTAGTTTTCTTTGCAAAGAGGAAAGTTATTTCGTGGAACAGAGAACGTATACGATGTTTGAAAAAGAATACATTGGAAACGATAAATTTCGCGAAGTTTTACCGGAAATTGCATTTGTGAAAGTTTGACTTCCGGTGAACGGGGTTGGGGGGGGATAGTTCTAGTTTCTGGCGAGTTCTCGAGAGGCGATAAGTAGAAGGATGATTTATATCTAGGGTCTTTGTCGCTGAGCTTCTTATGGCAACCGAGACCAAGAACTAATGCTCCAGAAACTAGGAAAACTGTGACAGAAATCTCTCTTTTGTGCTTCGTTTCTGTGCAGCTAAATCCAGGCATTCACGTGGAGAGAGAGAGAGAGAGAGAGAGAGAGAGAGAGAGAGAGAGAGAGAGAGAGAGGGGTGTAGGGAGATGGTTTGATTGATTGATGGGGGGATTTAGTTTAAACGTGGTTATGACTTGTTAAGCTTTGCTTCCATCCAGCAATTTAAACACACAAAGGCATTAAAGGTGAAGTAAATTGTGATTGATTATATTGGGGTTATTATTTCAATTTATGCCACGAAGATGGATTAACGCAGCCTGATAGACTATAATAATCATGATCTTTACGTATGAAAAGAGAGGTGAAACTTCATATACTCCCACCGTGAGACAACCACCGGTGAATGAGACATATTTATACAGAACAAAACCTTGCCATCCAAAATAAAAGCTTGGAAATTAAACGTCAAAATAAAAAATTGAACAGACAACGACATTTTTAATAATGAAATAATTTATGTATTTGACAATCATATTTTGAGTCGAAATGAGACCGAACTATTTTGCATGAGCAAATTGTTAAAAATATGAATGACGAAAACTAAATAAAATGTATTTCAGGAAATTGATTTTGAAAACTCAGTGAAAAACGAAACACATTATGAAGCTAGTTTAGTAATTCTTTTTGAATTGTTTTGTTTTCGTTCTTGTATTTTGTAACTTAAGTAACTTTGTCGCATTGAAATAAACACAAAACGGAAATAGTAGAACATTCTATAGCTAGGATAATCGTACAATAACTTGTTCCGCTTGACACATCAATAAGAGCATTGTAACTTGGTCGGTAACTCCACGAACAAGTGCGCTAAAACGGCCAAGTGTCCAACAACTCGCTATAAAGTGACCACTTGAACTTCAATGAACGAGAAATATTGACTTATTGCAAACTATACTGGAAGAGCTCGCGCAAACCAGCGGAATACGACAGTTCATTCTGGGACTCCTTCAACTTCCCATTTTCTACATGCTAATATTAAACTTTAGAAGGAATTTAAGGAAAAAATATGAACATTACTCTTTTAATGTCGTTTTCTATAACAGTGTTTAGTTGTTTTAGTAACTAAAAGAGACAATTTTTTCTAGTTATAATTTCCCAAACTCATTAACATTATCAAGTAGCAAACTTCCCAAAATTTTTGTCACATCAGAAGGCCATCATCAACGTTTAAATTCCAAGAAAGTCCCTACTATTGTTCAGGCCAAGAATATCAATCATTATATCTTCTGCTTTACTTCACACAACGAGATACATTTCCCGATCTCTTTGTAGAGGGTTGCAAATGTGCGAGGTAAGCGCTCTGCAGAGGATATTAAAACTATTTACTTTTACGACCTGAACGAAACTCTCTCTTCGGGTAAACATATTGGCTGAGGCTTCTTAATTTAACGTGGACCTTGGACTTACAAACGTATGTAATAATTTCAGACCAGGGAGTAAGAACAAGAAGAGAGTAAAATTTAATTTTTTACCAATGTAATGTAATGTTAGTGTATAATATGTCCCTCTTCATGTATGTTGCTGATAGGACATTACGAAGGGATGTCCGAGGGTTGTTTTAGAGGACTCAATCTCTTGCATTCGCATAAACGACTGAGGAAAATCTCGGAAAAACCTTCAGTCAGGATTTGACACGACGGGATTCGAACCCGGTACCTCCCGAATCAGAGCACACGAGCCAACACTGTCGGTATCTTTGTCCTCCTCTACGTGGTATTAGCGACCACCTGTAGCGTGCCGAGCAAGGTGTGTGTAATTACCAGCTGACTTGAGACCGATGTGGCGAGCCGGACAACCGGGACACTTCGCATCTGCATAACAACACAGCGCGGGGGGGGGATTACATTATGTGCAAGTTATTGTGTGACAAGCGTCTCCCGTTACACTTTAGTCCAATCTTGAGGACAACACTCGTACTATGCAAACAACTCGTGAACAATAACGATATTATAATTTAATGCAAGTTGTATCAATGAAAGTAAGATACTTTGATAAATTGATATATTGTTAAACAATTTACTGAAAAACTGTCAGACTAAAATTATATGATTATGTATGTATTACAAGTAGTTTAACGGATGAGATTGTTATGTGCTCTGCCATGGTCCATTCGTATTTTTATGAACTACTGTTATATTTTAGATATTTGTTAAATGTAAACTTTTAATTTCAAGTTATCAATTGATTGTTATTCTGTGTCGTAAGGCAACAGCGCTGGCTGCAGAGACCAATAATGGTTCATTATTATACTACTAATAGTATACTGACATAGAAATTGATCTATAGTTTTGCTAAAACATTCATGATTCTAGCTACTACCTAATCACCCTTTACTGATCAATAATGAATGGTGTGTCTATCATTCTGAGCTAGTGCGGTCAGTTAATAATTACTTATTTCAAGCTGGCAATTCCTTCCTTATATAGTAACAAAAAGATGCCTTTTGTTAAGTTGGCTTCTAGTTAAACATTGGCATCATTTGAAGAAACCATTTTAGTTGTTTACTCTATTCCATGGGTTATGCTTGTGTAATGTTACATCACACACGTTTAATGATCACATTCCTAACGTTAGTTTGGTGTGGAATTAGAAAAGAGCACAAAATACGAGCAAGGTAGAAATGTTTTTGTTGCGATGTATTTTTAGAACGGATACTCTATACGTTTTCGACGAACAAAACGCTTCGTGTTTTTCATAAACCTCGACGAGAAACCTGCAAATCATCCATCTCAGTAAAGGTTTTGCTTTGTTTAAACGTAGTTCCCTTTCGTGTAGGATACATTTTGTTAAAACTATATAGGAAAACTTGAAACTTTCTTAATAGACGCAAGTTCGAGCAATGCATTGTGTGCCATTTTGCATTTGAGTAAGTTGAAGCTTAAACCCACAAACGAAGTTTAAAATAGTATCCTTGCTAAAAACGATTGACCACCCCACAACTTCAATCAAACACTAGTGATAGTTTTTAACATGCTATTTATATAAGTTCCAATTTTAATGACACACTTTGTTGCCGACGACGACAGTTTTCTTTCTATTAGACTCAAGTGAGACGAACGTGTCAAAGTTTTGACTTTGGTTAATTTCACCTCTCACGCTATTTCACACACATTAATAAGTAACAAAATTGACGATGATTACGAAATTGTTCACTTTCGATCATCATACACCATTATATTTTCAATGAGAGTTTCATATCTTTTCTGTAATCGTCGGTAAAGTCCTTTATACGTGCGTCTGCTTTTAAAATAATAACCCTCAAAATGTATATTTTTGTGATTGAGCCTGGAAATCAATAAAATATATCACATCACCGACGGTAAAATATTATTGCTATAAAATCTATATCAACCCAGACGGACTGTAAAAAGTCAATACGAAATCTCGCTATTGTTTTTCACGACATGAAACATCGATTTTCCGATTTTTAAACCGAGTTTTCCATCCAATAAACATCGCTATTATACTCGTTCCTCCCTAGGGAGGGATGGAGCACAGTCGCATTCATTGCGCCTCGCTCACTGCCGGCCTGCAGATGTGTCGTCCGTTACAAGCACGCCGGGGAACAATGATCAATTATAAAAATCATTATTGATTATATTATTATTAAGTTATATTTGTATTATTTGTTGTATTTGTTTTCCATACGTCGGGTCAAATCGAAAATATCGAAAAATGTAATTAGAAAAATTAACAATGTTGTAACCCGGCACCTCCACCATTTCTATAAAAACATGATTTTCTAAAGATCAGATAAATTTACGGAATGGAAGGATAATGTTTCCAGACGTTAAAACAGTGTAGACTTTATGTGAGTCTCGGTCTTATATCCAGTTAGTAAGTTATAGTAAGTAGGTGTAGTAGTAAGTTGAATCAAAATAGAGTAAAGACTAGCAAAGTGTGACAAGCGTTGAAGGATGATCTCGACGAGATGAAAAGTTCAATTATTAGACTTTGATCTTATAAGAAAAGTTATTTTTTGTGAAAATACTTCATAACAACTGATGGCTAAAATGTAAATTATGTTACCGCCATCGATGGACGTCACTGCAGAAATCAAATCAATGAGAAACAAAAAGCCACAAATAATCAATCTGAAAATTTGTTGCAAATACGATTATATTTCAGTTTTTTTTATTATTATCCGGAAAGAATTCACATTGTAAAGCAATGAATAATTTAAAACTTTACTTAACAAACGGATAAAAATTCAGAAATTCAATTTACTGTGTGGAAAATGTAAAGGTCAAAAGTTAATTCGAAACTCGCTTAACACAAAACCAGCCAACTAGAGCAATTAGTGTTTACTCATCACTCCACCCCCTGTATTTCCACGTTTGTCACACGTATGAAGGCCACTCACAAACCCGTTCAGCAACTGTTGGTGATTGAAGGGATGCGACACACTCGATCACACAGCAGAGAAACAAAACAATGTTTGACACAGAAAGTGATGGATTTCCATTCGTTCGAGCTCTGTTCTACGCCTCGTATCGATCTCGGGGCCTTGGAGATTTACAACCCCCAACAAACTGTACTAGTCTTGTTTACAACTTTGAACCCAGGCAGAGGTCATGGATTATTGAAAGCCGGGGAGAACGCTTTTCAATAGGATAACATTTTTAATACTGCTGTACTGACGCATTAGTGGCATTGTCTCTACCTCCCCAAATAAAATATTCAAAATATCAGAAAACAATCACTGCATTTAAAAATTAATTTTATTTATCAAAGGGGTAAAGGGTTTGTCCTCTGGTTAGGGAGAAAAACTTGCAAAAAGCAGGGAAATCAATATTGGAAGTACTAATAAGGTGACCTTTATAAATAATTATATATCATTTTTGTGGGAAGCCTGCCCAGGGTGCAATTCATGCCCCTCTTTAGGTGTCTAACTAGGTATGTTGCAGATAGGACAATTGTGAAGGTCTTTTAACTTACGTATATGTGGATTTGTTTTCATTTGTGTAAAATGATTGATGTCTTTCCCCATTCTGGAAAATACTATGTTCAAACCGTCGTTCCTCTAGCTTCGAAGAGCATACCTTGCTTGCTCTATACAAGATTATCTCTCAGGATAAGATAGAACACTTGATTACAACGATGTTCTTACAACCTGACTTTCAGGGGCTTCTTCATTCCTCCAATATAAGTAGCAACTATAGCAACACACGGTCGTGTAAGTGACTACACGGCATTCTTTGACGATCTCGAAACATTCAAGGGCTTGGTTCTAGTTCAGATATTTCTGAGGGTCCCAGGAGATTGTAAAACAGTGCGGGCTACATGGAGAAAGTAAACGTCTTAGTTTCTGTAACATGCTGGGGGAGTAATCCATAAACGAACGTGTTCAGGGTCTTCGGCGAAACTGGACCCTTGTTTCTCAATTTCATTAATCGGGAAACACTCCCGTAGGTGTAATTGATTTTATGGAAATCAATCCAGAAATTACAAAACCCGACCGGCAATTGGGAGACAGGGGTTATATAGGAAGGGGAGGCTTATTGTCCTTTTCCTTTAAAACTGCGAATCGTATGATATTATAAAATCGATTGAAATCTTCACGTATCGCCATGAATCCCGCGTGTGTCATTTCACGTGTCGATATCGTCTACGATATCTTATCAGAAGATATTTAATAATGGAACTAAGCACCTTAGTAGCTAGACCTAGAGTTTCAATTACCCGTAGATCTATCTTTCATTTACCTTCATTTTATAAGAATTTACCTCCAAAATTGGATATATTTTCTGATTTAAATTCTTCAAAAAATCACAATCTGTGATTGTACTGCAGTTGAAGGTAATTAGCATTTCCTTCTCTATTCTTTTACAAACACATTCCTGTTAATATTGTTACACAAAAGTTTTTTGCTCTCATGTTTTGTTGCACTTCTAATTTTGATATATTATTTGTTTATTGTTCATCACCATATAATTATTTGTTTGTTTGAACTTTGAAGGTATAATAAAGTAATTTTAATTTTTACTTTATTTATTTTTAATATTATATTGTCTATATAAAATGGTGCTTGTACTAGACTCTTATACAAATAACTAAAAATAGATTATCAAGCAGTGTTGAATAGCAGCTTCCCGCCTCCAAGCCTTCCGGTTGAGCGTATAACTCGACGTAACACGTGCAGTCAATAGCCCGAGAATGCCTCGCCTGGCAACTATGTTCTGGTGGAAAGAGAGGTATCGGGTATCGGTATTCGCATATCGAACTTTGTTACAAACTAAATATAAATTCCGTTCAACGCGTCAGAGAAGAAGGGGCTAGAGAAGTGTGTGAATCCCTCCACTCGATACTCGACGTAATATTTCTGTTTTATAAGCTTAGAACTCGTATAAAACATTCATTCTAGATCCGGATAATTTAAAATCGAGTCCTGGTCAAATTAAAGCATCGTAGATATTGAAAAATGTTTTCTTACAATGTCCGTGGGTGTTCAATTATTTTCTCCCCAGTGTTAGCGGGTGATGAGTATCAGGACTGTGCGGGTATAGACGTTTGACAGACGGGTCGGTTAGGGAAAATATGGTCATTCAATTCTGCGTCTAAAAATAGATATTGGGTTTTACTAATGAAGAATCTAACATGATTTTCTTCCAATTCTTTTTATGGTCTGTATTTCTATTGAATAATTAAACTTCCAATTAAATAAAATGTGGATAGAGGCACCAAAAAAGTTTGTATAAGTATTCTGAACCGTTATCTCCACCATCCTTAAAAAAATATAGCTATCGGTCAAATATTGGTGAAATCACTCTAAATACCCGACCTGATCCGAATTTTCGGATACCCGCACACCACTACTGTGTATGTTTCAGAGTTGTGAGTGTCCACTAAGTTTCTCCCCAAGGTAAATTAGTGGCGTGTATGTTTCAGCGGCTACCGTCGACTGCGGAGACGACCGACTCCAGCTGTTCAACAGGTCCTGCTACTTGTTCGTCAGCTACCCTGAGGTCACGTGGCAGACGGCCCGGCAGATCTGCAAGGGGCTCAAGGTACAGCCATCTTCTCATCCCACATCACCCCTCTGCACATGGACTCCATCCACTGCCTCCTAGATGCTGCTCGTGGCTTAACCAGGAGCCACGAGCAACATCTAGTAGGCAGTGACTCTATCGATCATAAGTAAATCAAGGGGTCCGGAAGATATCTACAGTTATCGACCTAGCTCGAGAATATTCGGTTCGATCTAGCGTCGCCATATTCACAGAGCCATCACTCGCTGACGTCATCTAACAGACTGTGAGGAAACATGGCGGCCCTGATATACGTAGTATTTTGCCTATTCGAACTTTTAAACACTGGGCCCAAAGCGTAGTTAATATTAACACAAGGTTTGTATATATTAATGGATTCACCAAACACTGCATACCTTAGCGTAGACTTATTTCGGTGTGGAAATCTATTAAGGCCATCTTTTTTAGTGACATAAATAGACCAAGCCGTCCACACCTTGCCCATTCGCTGATAGCTTTCTAGCTAGCGCCGTCTGGATGGGTGTAAAGACCTTTACATACATCCAGACGGCGGTGATGCTAGTTTTGTGTAGGCCTATTAAGCGCTTGACTTTTAAAGGTGCCTTATCCGAGATTTGACGAGTGAGTGTCGCTGGTGTCGGTGAAACCCTCTGATTTACTTCTGACGCCGATCGTTCACATGTATGATACAGTTAAACAGTTAGTTAAACAAATACATATTACTACTTGTCTTAGCGATAAACTATAGTGTTACAATTATGTGTATCCCCGCGGACTGCTTCTTTATTTAAAGAACTAAGTTTTACATAGATAGATAGATAGATATTTTTATTCACTTAGACTAGTACAGTGTACAAGTATAACTCTTTGCAGAGAAAGTGAATAGTCTATAATTAATAATTAATAATAAAAGTGATAGTAATTATAATGATATACACAGTGTTAGAAGAAAGAATAGTTGAATATAAAGCATAAATGATAATTGATATGGATATTGATATTGATATGTATGATGATTGATAATATTGATATATATATATATATATATGATGATTCATTAATTGATTAATAATGATAAACACAGTGTTTATGTTAAAGTAGAGTAGATGCAAAACAATAGCATGCGCTACTATAGATTAAGAACTCATATATAATAAAGAAAAGTTGGATATAAAACAATTTTTGATGTGATATTGTGATAATAATTGCTGATGGCACAGAAAACAGCAATGATGTACAGGAGAAAGTGTCTAGTATATATAATATATATGATGATTGATTGATTGATTAGTGTTTATGGTAAAGTAGAGTAGATGCAAAATATGCCCTACTAGATTAAGAATTCATATAGAATAAAGAAAAATTGGATAAAAAGCAATAATTGATATGATATTGTGATAAGAATTGCTAATGGCAAAGAAAACAGCAATAATGTACAGTAGAATGTGTCTATAGTATATAATTGATATATATATATATATGTGTGTGTGATGATTGATTGATTAGTGTTTATGTTAAAGTAAAGATGCAAAATAATATAATGCCCTACTAGATTAAGAATTCATATAGAATAAAGAAAAGTTGGATATAAAGCAATATTGATGTGATATTGTGATGAGAATTGCTGATGGCACAGAAAACAGCAATTGGAGGATGTACAGCAGAATGTGTCTTATATACCCTCGCGTGAAAGACATGATGACGTGACCGCTCTTCAAGGTTTCTAAGGTCACGAGTGTCCTTGAGAATGCCCGCCGTGGTTCAGATGAAACGAAAACGTCGAACTTGTATCAGAAGTAAGGGTTAAAGTATCATGGGTGCCTAGAGAACGTTCTAATATTGAACCAGGCTGTGCGAGGAAGGTGGTGAAGATGTATTGTGAGAGAAGGACAGAAGGTGGAGTGAAGAAGGGTGAGGAATGCGGAGAGTCCAGGCGTGTGTACAGTGAAGAGGGGGGAGAGAGAGAGAGAGAGAGAGGGGGGGGGTCAAAGGCTGGTAAAACAAAGAAGATTATGGTATTGCAACGTTGTGCCTCGTGATGACAACTTAATAACTTATCTACTTGATCCAGTATGTTACGCTCGGCAGCGGATCTACTGGCAAGGCGTGCACCAATATCACTAGGAGGAACTACTTCCGTGACTTACCAGTACGACTCAGCCGAGTACAGCATAGCGCTGACTCGATCGGTGGGCTGCCAACTCAGGACAGCGGACATGGGTAAGCGTGACTCCCAGGACTTCGCAAGGTAACCTTCATTCACTAGCTGGAGTAAAGTTAACACTAGCGCATCTGACTCCGGACTGTCCGGCTCATGGTCTTATGGACATGGCAGCAAGCGGACTCTGACCTGCAGGTCACGTTTGACTACTGTAGTGGGCTACGTTCAAGGAGATGAACCCGTGGTAAGTGATTCTTGTTAGTTAACACAGTCCAGCAGCTAGACCCGGGACTGCTCGGCATCATGGTTTCTTCTATACAGGCCAGGCAACGGACTCTATGCAGGTCAAGGCTTGTACTCGTAGGGGGCTACGTCTGACAAATGACGATAACCCAGGGATCATTCCTGTGGGAGTTAAAGTAACACCAGCAGCAGTCATAGATTTCCGGGAGCTGTCTCGGCACCAGTGGTTGTCTTTATGACCGAGGCCCAGTCAAGGGACTCTACTGAGGCTCAAGGCTGTGACTCGAGGGCTACGTCTGCAGAGAGATACCCGTGAGTTGATTCCTGCTGGGAGGTTAAGTTAACAACAGCCAGCAGCATAGACTCGGGACTGTCTCGGCATCCAGTGGTTGTCTTCTATGACCGAGGCCCAGGCAAGCGGACTCTACTGGAGGGCTCAAGGCTGTGACTCCGTAGGGGGCTACGTCTGCAAGAGAGATAACCCAGGTGAGTTGATTCCTGCTGGGAGGTTAAAGTTAACACACAGCCAGCAGCATAGACTCCGGGGACTGTCTCGGCATCCAGTGGTTGTCTTCTATGACCGAGGCCCAGGCAAGCGGACTCTACTGGAGGGCTCAAGGCTGTGACTCCGTAGGGGGCTACGTCTGCAAAGAGATACCCAGGTGAGTCATTCCTGCTGGGAGGTTAAGTTACACCAGCCACAGTAGAACGAATCGGAGACGTGGTCATCAGTCCTGTCTCTTAACTTCGAGCCCAGGCAGCACCTACTGAGCCAACGACATGGACTACGTAGGGGTGCTACGTCTGCAAGTTGGTACCCGTGCAGCCGATTCTGCGTGGGCGTTAACCTTCACCCGGCTTGACCTTGAACCCCAGGCAGAGTGTCTGTATGATTACCTGGAGATGATGAGCGGCGAGGGGGTGGCGGATAACACTAGGTGGTGCGGGGAGCACGGGAACAAGAGTGCGGGGTGAGTGAAGGGTTGTTGGTAACATTCCCGTTAACCCTATAAACCAACATACCTCGTGAGAAAGAATTTTACGAAAATACTTCCTAAAAACTACCAAACTTTAGTACATTATTTGTCTGATTTCGAGGAAATAAAACGTTCGCGTATGTTCTCAGAAATATTTTAATACCAATTGAATTCCATCGAGCCCGGTAATGAATCAATATGGGATGGAAAAACTCTATTATAACAAAACCATATTATTTTAATTAATGTTTTGGAGAAACATTATATCATATTGCATTATTAATGCTTCGACTTTTATGCGAAAGGGAACGGAATCAGCCATGAGCCTGGAGAGCATTCCTGTTGAGTTCTAAATAAACGAGACCAAAAAGTTTAACTCTCTTGAATGTAGTCACTGTCATATTCATATGTCATGCGGTCTTGAACGAAGGGGAAGAACTTGTGTTAATATTTATTTATACTTAAAACACTAGTCTTACTGTAATCATATAGAAAGGTTGGATTAAGTTATGCTTCCGTGATGGTTCACTCCAAATACTAAGATTTTGGTTATGTTTTGTAAGTCCGCTGAGAATATTGTTATAGGAAGTTTATGATGGAGTTTCCTCCTTTAACTGACCCTTACTATCTTAGAGTGACGACACTATTTCTCTTCCCAGGACGCACTTCGTCTCCCGTGGCAACCAGGTGTTGCTACACTTCCACTCCGACTACTCGGTGAGCGAGAGTGGATTCTCCGCACAGTGGACGGCCGTGGACGTGTCGGGCTGTCCGTTCAAGACCCTCTTACCGCTCATCAGGGGTCGCTCGAGAGCCCGAACTACCCGAGCTTCCTCCTGCCGCGGCTAGATTGCGCCACAACCATCAAGGCTCCAGGTGGGGGGTTACAATCTGTAGCTACACTCTATACAAGTGAAACCCAGTAACATGTAATCTAAAAGCAAGTCCTTCCTTAGTATTGTCCAGATCATAAAATTCAATCATTTCTTTGGAAGATCGCTCACCTTCCCTGCGCAACACAATCGATTAAAAGCAAAAATGTGCGTACACCCTACTCAATGCTCAGCTATTTCATTTAAAAGGGTGACATTTAAAACTCTGATTCATTGACATGGTTGCTTTGTTACAATCCAAAACAATAGATCGGAAAATTGGTTTGCCATTTAGTCGAGTAAGGGTTTTACTTGATCCAGAACAAAATTAAGTAAAATTTGACGAGCATACGCGCTCTCTTGCAATTAGGAATTTGGTTAATGCAACTCGCTGGCAAGTGATACAGCTCGTTCAATATGAAAACTATCATAGTTAGGATCGGTCAGCAAAGTGTATGTCTATTGCAAGGTATCTCTATAGTTCTAGGACTCCGCCCCTGTTTCCCCCACTCCTCACCTCGCTAGCCAATGAGGGTCGATGGGCTGGCTCTCCGGCGAGCTGGGCGGGGAGTGGGAGGTAAGATGGGAGGAGTCCTAGGTACAGAGATTCCTTGCAACATTCTTTAGGAGGTAGCACCATGATACAGCTTGAGTTTTGTTCCCGTACTCTTCTTGTTTTTTTAAACGTACACTGCTATGTTATTCCAGCTGGGCGGCGCGTGTGGCTCGAGTTCCTGGAGTACGACCTGGCGTCGCCGCTGACCCAAGCCTCCCTCGAGATCGACCTCGACAACGGCTTCGTGTTCAAACCGTTCCAACTACCGGGTCATCTCAACGACGGAGCGTTCATGGCGACTTCTGATCGGATGGTGGTTCGACTCAAGACTGGAGAAACCTTTGGGCAGGGCTTCACCGCAGTCTACAACACAGGTGGGTGCTATAGCGCAGTTCACAACACGGGTGGTTGTTCGTATCAAGATTGGGGAAAAAACACTGGGGCGGGGCTTCATCGCAGTCTGCAACACCGGTGGGAGCTATAACGCAGTCCGCAACACGGGTGGGAGCACCATTGACCTACAATTTAATCTCTTGCAACGTTTGGTAAATGGTTAAAATAACAGAAATTAATTGTTAACAATTTGTTTGTTAGATGCAAACTTATCCATGTCTATTTATTACAAGTGTTTTGTAACATTGCAATTTGTGATAGGGATATCTATCTCAATGATACCTGTGGAGGTTGCCACCACTTGATCCTCGTGATGTTCTGCGTAACCCCAACCACTTGACACCAAGATCCCATAGGTTCTTCTCTGTTTTAGTGAGTCAAGGCCGAGAAGAACGCGTCATTAGCCTGACAAACGTCACATCCGGTGTTCTACGTCACCTCAACGCGCCTGGTCTGGCTCCGACGTACATCGACTACATGGAGAGACTGATTGCGCCCCTAGGTGAGAGTTGCCTTGTTTAATGCATTAGCTCAGTGTGGTACTTCAACCACAGTGCCTAACATAACATCTCACTCATTGTATACGCCGGTAGAGCGAGTCATGTTTATGTCATCCTTTATGTTCCAATCTTGAAGCTGTCCATTAATATGAACTCATTTTTGTGATAAGGATTTATTTATAAAACTTGTTGGTAATGGTTACTTTACTACGTATGTAGAATCTGAATCCGAGTCGTGGATAACATTGCTCAATTCTGCACAGTACAGAGGGATAGAAAAAATACTTGGTTTTCTTTTGCCGCCTCCTCAATGTGACAAATGAAAGAAAACCAGTTCCAAGAGGGTACATTCCGTGTTGTGCCGCTAGCTGGATGATTGTACGTGAAAGGCAGTCCCTTATTGTTCCGATATTGCGTAGAGTACACAAAGAAGTAGCCAGGTGGTGGAGGAAGACCCTTGGCGGTGTCAGCCAGCATGGCACTACATTCTCTACATGGCATGGACTCTACAAAAGTAGCCTGCTAACATGTTCTGCACGTACAGGTTACACCATCGTACTGGAGTTCTACTCTGCCTCGCTGAGCGAAGACTGCGCCCCCTGCCCCAACAACGCGGGCTCGATCCACGTGACAGACAACTACGCCGACTCTAACGGCACGGGATGGTGTCTGTGTGAAGGCGAGGGGGGACAAGATATCGCAATAGAGTCCTACCTCAACACCCTCTACGTCCGGCAGATGAGTCGTGGGGTCGGCGTTAGCCTCAACGCTACGCTCAAGGTCAAGCAAGGTAGGATCATACAACAAGCATGAACTTTGGGAATCAGTGTATAACATTCAATATTTGGGGAGCACCTGACTTATCAATAAAATATTTTTTTGAATAACACATCACACATATTATTTGAGATCAAAACGAAATTGTGATGATATGAAGGTGCAAGGATTATATTCCATATTTAAGTCACAAATTAGTTTGAGAGCTTTTCTGTGACATTATTTTTCATTAACCACCAAATTGATTATCATTCATTGTTTTTCGAAGAACAGTATTCTATTAATTTTTTTATTTTACAGATAACTTATTTGAAAAGTTAACGTTTACGTAACAATATGGTAGCGAACACAAAATCAGTGTATTTTGATCATATTAACCATCGATGTTCGTTATAGACAAACACGTCTGGCGCACACTGAGGAATAATCTTCTAATGTCGGACACTTTCTTCTTCCAGACGTGACCTACAAGCTGAAGCTGCTCCGCGCGCCGGACGACATGAACGTCGAGTCCTGCTCCCCCAACCCCTGCGAGAACGGCGGGAAGTGCGTCAGCATCGGGAACCACCGGAAGTGTCAGTGCGTGGGACACTTCACGGGGATGCTGTGCGCACTTACGCTGTGCGAGCAGGAGCCGTGTCTCTTCGGGACGTGCGAGCTGACGGCCAACAGTTACACCTGCCGCTGTCTCAAAGGGGTGAGAGACAATATTCAGTTATCTCATTACTGTCAAATTCATCTTTGCCTTTCCCTATTTCTTCGTGCCACCATACTATTTATAACTCCATGGTGCCACCACACCTTAGATACGTAAGATCAATTATTTTTAGTGATTCATAAGTAACTTTTTGATGTTCTATTTCTTCAGTTAATTGTTCCTTTTACCGCAACCAGCTATCATTCTGAACATCGTTCCTCATCTCTTCATCCATCGAGTAAGCCTTTCCTTATTTCTCCATCCCATAGCAGTTATATGTCTTTTTTTACCAAAGATGTACCAAAACACAATTTTAGCTAACATTCTTCAGAATAAGGTTACCAATGGTTCCAGACCCTACTTTGCTGCTCCTAAACATGCTGCTATCGACCAGTCTATAAGTCTCGTGTCTGTGTTTTCAGCTACATGGGCGCCACGTGTGACCAGCGAACACGGCCATGTTTGGACAACCCTTGCGAGGGACGAGGCGAGTGTGTTCCTAGGGGTGACGCCTACGACTGTCGCTGCTACGCTTGGTGGGAGGGGCCTAAATGTAACAAGCGAATGCTGATCATCCCTACAAGGTATGTACTGGCTAGAGGTGGGGCGAGTTTGTCGCAAGAGGTGACGCTACGACTATCGCTTACGCTTTTGGGAGGGTCCTAAATGCGACAAGCGTTTGTCGACTAGCCTCTTCAAGATATAATGCTGTCTTATTTGTTCCATGATAACATTGTAGCTGGACCAACTGTTGAAACAGTTTTATTAAAATTAATTGACTCGCATTGCGATTGGTTTAGAATATACAGTATTTAATTAGTATCTCTAATTGCAGCCACTGTCACAGCGCATGCTCCAAGAGCCGTTCTGGCTGGGACTCATCACGGTGACCGTGGTTCTTGGTGTGATAGGGCTCATCTGGTGCGCCAAGCGACACTTCCCCGAGAAGCTGGAGAAACTCTTAGCCGAGGAGGCTGACAGAAACAGACCAGGTAGGTGGGCCCGTCCAGGTTGAAGTCAAAGCCAGACACAGATAAGATGTAAAATGATACATTACACTTAACTACGTATTTAATTCATTTCACCATAACAAGTGTAACTCTTCTGCGCTTAACTTGTTATTTTATGGTCTCAATTCAAACCGAGAATCAACAGTTAAGTATAGATGCGATTGGTTTAGCTGTATAATATAGAACGAGATCTAGTTGGAGTTTGGATTCAACCTACCCTCATACCTTGACAAATAAGTTCTTGAATCACATACTTAAATGCAATTACGAGAAAAAGTTCAAATACATTTCAATTGTATCTCAATTTAACTTTTGGCGTGCATGAACAAGGAACACAACATTCAGGAACCAGATTAGATAACTCTGAACAACAGAATGCTGGTTCTAGAAAGTAGCTTTGCATCTTTACATTAAGAACGTGTAATACGCGTCAAGCGTTCAGTAGACTCAAGCATGTTCTTGACCTTGAGTTGACCTTGGTGTGACGTCACTCTGTTCCAGGCGTGGGTTGCGGCCACTCCCGGCCCTCGTCGGTGCGCGACCAGCTGGCGGCAGTGGGCGCCACGGCGGTGGCCGTCCCCAGTCCCCAGCCGTCGGGCGGCAGCAGCGGTGGCCACCCCCGGACCACCTTCCTCGGACGCCTCGGTATTCGCAAACCTTCGCTCCTCAGTCTAACAAGTCCACTCGCGCCCCAGCCTCACAGCAGCAACACAGCAAGGACCTTTAGTTTGGACGATTTGCTTAAACCGCCGCCGAGAAGTAAGCTAGGCTAGACGTCCGTGCTCGTCTGTCGGTGTTAACCGCCCACCACCCCCACCCCACCCCTCCACCCCTGCATTTGTTCGTCTCCTCTAAGCAGTATAACCATACCATGTAAATAATCTGTGTTATTTGTAAACTGAATGTTGTTTAGATGTGGGGCAAAGATACAGAAAATACACGAGCAGTTCCCTTAATCACAAAGCCGTTCAATCAACAAAACTGACTTTGTGTATATTTTATGATTTTCAAAAAAAAAATCAGAAAATGTTAGATAACATCTCATCAATTTCGCCTTCTTTATTTTGAGTCGCTCTAACTTGAATTGATTTTAAAGTATAGTGTTTTCCCAGACGAAAGCACCCTTTGGTGCTATACCAAACTAAAAATAATAATTCTAATAGTTAATTTTTCTAATAGTTGCCTTAAAGTAGTTGCGTAAACAAATAAAGCCCTTTTCATAATACGTGTTCAAAATATCAATAAAATTGCTTCGAAAAATATTTAAATCAATTTAAAATAGCGCCTATTTTGAATCATCAAATCATCAAAATCGTGACTTTTTCTGCATCTTTCTTGCCATGGAATGTCAAATAATACAAGATAAAATGCTTTCTAACTCTACTGTTGTGAAGACTGCTTCTACCTTGGTTTCGAAGTGGGCCAGGCTTGCGGCGAATGGTGAATGTACCCTGCTACATTGTGTCGTCTTACCCCGCCCCGCCCCCCGCCCCCTCCATCAACCCGCTAGTTCTCTGTCTGGCCACCATCGTTGTGCTGTCTGTTGTGTGCTGGTAGGTTGCACTCTTGTAGACGTATCTGCACCCTAGATAATAGTATGTGTGTTCATGTGATTAGCTTGTATTATGTGCTGGTTGGGATGTCTTGATAAGATCGCGCGAAATAACCGTCTTTAACGTATCTCAAAACTCGAAACAAATTTGAGAATGTAAATAATTGCCCGCATAGTTTCTTTGTAACTATAGATAAAGCTTACTACAGACTTAAGAAACTTTGAAAATATTGTAATCAGTATGTATGTACATCATATTAATTTCTTGCACATTTTTATGCTGGCTATAGTTATAACGAATCCTTAGGGGATAATTACCACTTCAGTACCGTGAAGGGTTTTTGTGTTATTTGAAAGATATGCCTTGTTTCTCGTGGTTTCAATACTAAGACTACCCATCCTCCTTCAGGCATTAAGGCCAGTATGCTCAGTCGTCCATTACAGCGGCTTATACATAGTAGTTGACTGGTAAGATTTCATCCTAGCAGAAATTGTCTACCTGTCCCGACTAGACTTTCACAAGACTAGACAAGGTGTAGCATAGTAACTATCCCTGTCTAATGAAGCTGTTTTCTGCACGAATGAAACATTACCGAGGTCCAAAGGAACGACTCTGCATCCGAGCCAGCGTAAAGTTGACGTCAAGATCGTAGAGAGCTGGCATTTTCTTTTAATCTCTCTTCAATGTGTCATGAAATTGTCATATTGACATCGAGCAAATGTGCGCAAAGGAGAACTGGGTCCTCAAGTGGTCTCCACCTTGTATTAGGCCTATCTCTTCTGTGACGTTGTGTTTGTAAGAAGCGATGACATCCTTTGATAATACGTTCTGCGATGTTGACGTCAACTATGCTTATTTACCTTCGAACTAGTTTAGTTAGTGGCTCGTGTCAGTCATGAAGTCAAGCAAGCCATGAATTGCTGCTTTAGTTGATCGTGAATTGCAAATAGATTAAAATCAAGAAATTTTGAATAGCAGTTTCTTTCTAATTCATTTTCTACCCAAAAACCCCTAAAAGGTACATGTGCATGCGATCGTTTCCAACGTTTTTGGAAAATGTAACATCATTTTAATCTTGTTGAATACTAATTTAAAACCTTTTTTAGCAATATGTAGTGTAAATAGCTCAAAATAAAACCACTTGGTTTATCATTTAGTAAATGTGTACATATTATCATGTAAATAACAGGCTGTTACTTATTGATTATTTTTGTCTTTACATTTATTTAAGAAACTGGTAGATTGATAATATGTCAAACTATTATAATGTTGAGCTCAAGTTCAGAAAATATACGTTTAAATATAATTAAGATTGCAATCCCTCACGGCCATCAAATCATGCTAGATCCGAAAGAACACAAATGTCGACAAATAAGGAAAACGTTAATATCACATCGGCATATTTTAAGTTAACAGCATGACCTATAGCAGACATGTGTTTAACTGGTATAGTATCAAGGTAGTGGTTTGATAAAAGTGTGAAACCCTCGACAAGCTTATAACTTTGTGTGCGTCCTATAGGAACCCCCTCCCCCCGCAAGAAACGCAACAACTCGACGCCCACCAAGAAGATCGCCGACAAGAAACAGATCCTGCACCAGCTGGTCACGCCCACCGCCACCCAGAAGGCGCGGAAGATGAGCTTCGTGGAGCTAATCCAGCTGGGCGAGGCCACCGCCGACCCCGCCTCGTCCAATCAGCAGGAGACCAGCTTCTCGGGGGCGGGAACTCCGCCACTCATGGACGTCAAGCTAGAGAAGAAGGTGCACTTTGCACGATTGCTGAACAAGGTCTTGTCACTTTCTACACTCGGTTAAGACGGGAAGGGTTGGCGGCGGGGCCGGCAGTTGACCTTCAAATCAGACTAGCATAGAGAATACGCTACAATTTCTTCGTCCTTGATCACTTTTATCCCGATACCGGCCACATTTTCAGGCAGTGTCCGCCTTGCAATTTTGTTCAGATCTTCTTGTTGGCTTCCACCACCCTGTACGGATTTTGTTTTAGTTTTGAATTTAAGTTTTAAAATTAATACTGTTATCAATAATAGCACGATTATGTACCAACAAATTTAAAACCATGATCTGCAATGCAAATGAAATTTTATTCTTGAAAATAAGGTACCTTTAAAATTCTCACTTTGATATTCTGGACATTCTCTTTTAAGAACGTGATAAAAACAAAACTTAAAACATAGTTCTGCAGTGTTAAAAAGAAATATCCAACCATACTCTGACATTTCAACAAACTCAATTCATCTGCTAGGGTTCAGCTGCCGAGCCCGAAACGAACCTCCATCTCCAAACAACGGTAACCATACGCTTACTCGCTCACACCAACACACAAATTAATATTTTGTGTGTGCTTGAAATCAGGGGGATCAAAATCAAAATACACGCGGTTTTCTGCTGTGCTTCATATTTCTAGCACAATGGGGGTTTTCAGCTCTCACGTTATCACTCTTTTTTACTCTTTAAACACTTCTTTCACCTTTGTTAAGTTTATGTGATGGAACCTGTTGTGACTTTGAAACAGTGAGTTTTAGATTGAGTCAAATAAAATCTATTCTCTAACTAACCTACAATTAACTCATGTTATTTCTTTTCTTACCAACCTCAACAATACTTTTCAAGTAGAATTTCATTTCTAGGAACCAATACTTTGTTATGTTAGAGACACCAAAATTTAAAGAGTGCGTGTTCTGCAAAAAAAAATCGTCAAAATTTAATGGTTGGCAAATTAGGAACTCGACAAAGATGAAGGACTTTGGTTGACTTTATGTAGAGTAGGAATAAAAATGCAATATTATTCTAACTGTAGTGGAGACATTTCACTAACAAAAGAGTTCGTCCAAGGTCAGGATTTGTGACCGAGAGCCTCTAAACGTCTAAGAAATATCTATGTAGGAAATAATTCATAAACATCATAATTTGGTTATGCAACAGCAAAAGGAAGTCAGTAAGTTGGTGAGCATTTTTTTTCAAATCTGGGTTTCTATTTAAAAAAGGATTTCCACATGGTTTTGTCAGTCACTGACGATTCCCGCCACACACGAATGAAACGCTTATCTAACCGGTGTCTTGCTCCACCCCAGGTCTCTGCCGAGATGAGCTCCGGCTCCGAGGTTGAGTCCAAGGCCCATCGCTCAGTGAGCACGCCCCCCTCCCCCGTGGGCGAGAACCGCTCCCCCCACTCGACCAGCAGCAACCAGGGATCCGACTCGATGTCCAGCCTGGATGTGAACGGGGCGAACATCACAGACTTCCTCAACCACAAACGAGGTCTTCGACTGACGCTGCCCGTGAAGAACACTAGCGCGGACTCGATTCTCGCCATGTTCAGGAACTTCTCATCAACTTCTGCGTCAGGTGAGGACAATAACTCATTGTGTCGTTGGAAACCTGACCAGGGGCAACTTGACCTTCTCCAGGTCACTAACTACTTTGCCAGTGCAGATATTGAACCAATGAGAAGCCGTCTGCAGTGGCTGATGCGATTAGGGCGCTGGTGCGAAGCGTATGGCTCTGCGAGGACTAGATTCGAATCCCACATACATTAGACATGAGATTTTTGTAATCTTCCTTCATCATCTATCACCACTCATCGTCTCCAAAACCCTTGGTGCATTAAAAGTCGATAAACATCAAAAATCGTTATCATTATCGAACCAGTGACACTCTGAATAGTCTGGCTTGTAATACCCGTAATTAATTTACCATAATACCTATGGAATTAATTTGTTTCATACAAATTTACTTAAATTTTATTATTATTGCTTAAAGATGTAAAATGTAGAGTGCACAGAGTACTCGGATAATTTAAAGAAATAGATATCGTGTGTAAAGAACATGTTGTTTTATACTTAAAGGGGTATTTAACCGCTAAACTCAAAAAATATATTTCATTCAGGCTAACTAGTAATGAATTTAGCAACTAACAGAAAAAATTTTGGGGCCACCATGACCTCCCAAAAAAATGTCAAACATGACATTTTTCGAGCTAGGTCCCATCGGCAAAAATCTCCCATAAGAAATAACATGGGGACGATCTTTATGCCCCGTGACCTTGGAGGATTTTGATCAAAAAAAATATTGGCCATTATTGACGTACTCGACAGCCTTTTCTGTAAATTCTCTATATTTTGTTTTGTAATTTGGGCAAGTAGTTTGGTCAAAATATGCTGATAACCAAGATGGGGTGTGATTTTGGAATGCATATTTTTGCGTGTTTGAGGGTATATTTGGGCACAGTTTCAAGACACGATGTTGTAAAGGGGCATTTTAGATTGGTACTATGCTCTAGTATCTATGTGGACCAAAAAAGAAGCAGGTTAAAGCCGATTTAGGAAATTTTCCAAAACACCAATTTTTGCCAATTTCTGGATCAAAAAATTAAAAAATTCGTGTTAAATCACAGTTACAAGATATAATTTTTTAAACGGTCATTTAAGAGGGTTCACCACCCTTTTGATAGTTAGTAAATAGCGGTTTGCTCGGCCAAAAAGCATCCTACGTATATACAATTTTGCAAACTTGTCAATAAAGCATACATGGACGTTCCAACAGTCATAGATTTTCAAAATTTTGACTTGATCAGCCAGAAAAAATTCACGAATATAGTCAATTTTGGACTTTTTAACAAAATTGAAATTCGTGAAATCTAATTCATTTTTTTATAAATTATTTCAAAACAAATTTTAGGAATGTGTTACTATAGAAACCTTTATTTCCACTTTCTTGAGATATGTTCAAAATTTCTAACAACTGTGATGTCATTCAGCCGAGCAAACAGAAAATTGCCTATAAAAGGGGTGGTGAACGCTCTTAATTGTGCTATAGATCACGTGGTAAAAAATATTTTTTGGGGTTTTTAGCCCCTTTAATACGTAATATATGGCGACTATAGGCCTACTAACGTTCTGCCTCCTCCCCTAGGTCACGTAGGCTCGCCATCCACCACCCCCACTGCTTCCAGCCCCCAAGACGACGCCATCTCCACCTCCTCTACTTCGTCCATCCCCACCCCCCTCTCCTCCTCTTCCTACGCGCTCGACTCCCCCCCTCTCCGCCACTACCACACCATCGAGGTGCCCGTGCTGGACGCGTACAGCGGTGGCCACAAGTCCTCGTCGAGCCTGCTCAACCCTCCCACCATCCTGCTGGAGATACCCAGCGGTGGACAGGGGAAGTGTCTGTCGCCCATCAGGGAGATGCCTACCCCTCTGCCCTCGCCCTGCCCCTCGCGCAGTATAACTCCCGTCATGAGGGGAGGGAGCGGAGAGGACGCCAGGGATAAGAAGACTGCCTTCAAGTCCAAGGTACGACATGAGAAGCATTTAGGCACGCCGACAATCTGTTGGCTAAAGTAGAATGCGTGTGTTGCAATGATTAAGAGAACTTTTGTCAATAGCAAAGAAAATGTATCTCTTGGAAGTAAAGGTTTGGCCTTGTAAGAAAAGGTGATGTCTTACATTTTCAGAGGAAAAATCATACTGTTTGTAAAGATAATTATTATCTCCAATGAGATACCGTTCATGGAGTATTAAGTGCTTGTTTTTTTATATTAGTTCTTCACTAAATGAAATATTGCACCTAGGAATAAGGTAGAGGGTTGAATCGGATCCGTGATGTTGCATTACAGCACTCTTTGTCTTTCCTACAGGTGCAGGTGGCCATAGACGAGCCGCTTGAGACGGGAATGCCAGGCCCCCCTCGACCAACCCCCGTCATCCCCCTGCTGGTCGTTGAACAACCCTCCCCCACGCGGCACTGCCCCGGCTCCCCTCCTCCCCAGAGGAGCCACCCTGGCTCGCCACCCTCTCAGCATCGAGATGGGGGTGACTTCTTGCGACCGTTCGAGCCGGGTGGTGGCTGCAAGAGCCCTCGTAGATTTCTGAAGGAGATGGACAAGCCCATGTCACTGGACCTGCCATGTCCACCGCCCATGATCACGGTGAGTGGAAGTGATAGTGAAGAAGTTTGAATTAATTATTTTGGACCAGGGTTTTTGTCCTCTGTATGAAGACTAAACCTCTTCTGTATCCCCAGGTAACGTGCAACATGAGCGAGTCCGAGTCCGAGACCGAGTCCATCTCTCCGACGAAGAACGCGATGTCCCACCTAATCGTCCCGTCCAACCCGGGCATGTGCTACCTAAGCCCCTTCTCCATGTGCTCTCGCGCCGACCGCACCACCTCGGAGTCGAACCTCAGCTCCTCGGGCTACAGTTCGATGAGCCCCGGCCCCTCGCGCTGCGGCTCCAACAACCCGCTCTGTCCGTCAGAGTCCGAGGATCAGGCACACGCCCCTCGGAAGGCGTCGCCGCTCTCCTCGACGCAACACGACACGCCGGGGTCAACGTCCACCGTACAGAGGGGCAGGTCGGACTCTGAGACGATGTCCGATGATCCGTTCGTCGAGTCCAACGACGAGGGGTTCGGGACCGATCATCTGGACGACAAGATTGAGGACGGAGAGCTGAAGAGCGCCAAGGAGTTGGAGATGTTTATAGGTAAGAACACGTTAACAGATGTTTCCTGAATCTGGTACGCTTTGTGTAAATTTGTCAAAACATTTCAGAAAAACGGGAAAAAGAAAAAAAGATTAGACTCCTCACGAGTCTAAAACTTTTGTCATTTTCTAACTCAAATAACTATCTCAGACTTCCCTTCATAGTGTGGTAACATCTCGACTGTCTACTTATTTTCTGATAACTCGCCTTGTAACTCTCCCTCATTCCCTCATGCATCCTCTCCCTCCTCTCGCACTATCTATCTAGCTACCCTATGTCTTCAGGATCCTATGCGTTCTAATTTTCTTCATATTTATTATATATTATATTATGTCCCCCAAGTTTTAACTGTAATGTGTTCAATCTCAGTTATTTTGTTTCAAATTCGATCTTTTCTTTTCACTCATTCACACAATTCATTCAGTCGTTTGATTCTCAAGTTTCTTCGTTGTTTTCCCTAGTAATTGTTTGTTTAATTAGATAGCCAATGGTAATAATCTGCATTACTTTGTGAACACTGAACAAGTCTCATCACTGGTTTGTTTCCACAGGCAAAGAGCTCCTAGACCACGGAAAGACCCTTCTTGGAATCCCAACACGCACAAGTCTAGCGCTGATATCCGCCGCAGACGACAGCCAACAACTGGTGAAACTCTCCCCCAAAGACTCGACCGTATGTCAATCTCTTTTCCCCTCTGCTCAATTACCCTTAGATGTGGAACAGTGCGTTGGTCTTGCGGACACGTCACTCAAAAGTACAAAATGTGGACTGAACGATAGTTGTGTTAATAATTTAGTGGATACCGGTCCGGAACAAAATGGTATCAACAAGCTAGGAAGTTTTGCGAAAAGAGAACGTTGGTTAGCAAACGATCAGGAGTATTGGAACAGAGTGGTCGAGAAATTGTCGGCACCAAACGGAATTACAAAATCGGTTAGTTTGGAAGTTGGCCAAGGTTCGCATAAACTTTCCCCGAAAGGAATCAAGAAGTATCGGAGTTTAGAAGGCCAAGAGGTCTACGGTAGGTCGTCTCCTGAGAATGGTTGTGAAGTGGAAGGTAAAGTGTTGCTGCAGTTACCGTCTATCGTGGTGGAGGACGGAACGGCGACCCCGACTACCGGTCTGATCGAGGCGTCGCGAGTCAGCCCCGTCAGCTCACGGAGCGAGAGTCCGCTCAGCGACAGAGGGAGGTTCTCGCCGATGTTCTTCAACAAGTTGCCCGTCACTGACTCAGAGTACCCAAGTTCAGACGGACCCAGGCCGCACCGCAAGACGGGACGAAGGAGGGAGAGGAAGGCGAGGTAAGACATCATAATTAACCCGATACTGAATAACCACTTTAACCCAATAGTACAACCTAAATTATTTTCGAAATTCTTTAATACCCTCTTAATAGTTGGTCTGTTACGAAATCGCGGATGGTCAATACTAATTATTCGGAATGGACGCTAACAATGTTTTTCATTAGGTTTTCCTTATGCATCAGCGTTTCATCCTGATGAAGACGTTGACATGGCTCCCAAAATATGACAACCTGATAAGATATTATAGTCACAGAGCATCCAGTTCAATGTAGACATAATACTTGCGACATATACGTTTCATGCTCTTGGTGGTATATACACCCTTTTTGAACGCATTATTGGAAATGTCCTGGTACCACGGCTTAATTGTTGTGGCTACTTTTGTTGTTTTGACCAATTAGCTATGCTCACTGAGTCGACGATATTTCCAGTCCCGACAAGTGTATTAAAAAGATATGTCTTGCCTTTACTCTCATCGAAAATCTTTGACTGTGAGGTGTTATTGTTAAGTCCTCATTTTCGATTATGCTGAATGAGCTCACACTGGTATCTCATAATCTCAAGCCGTGATTTTAAGGTTCACCAAGTGCGTATGTTTTCTTCCAGGGCCCCAACGTCCTTGCAAAGCCCCGCCCACTGTCGCTCCTCCCCCCGCTCCGCCCTCGAGCCTCCCAGCCCAACCACCGTCACGCTGGGCCACCTGCTGGACGTGCCCGGCAAGGAGTACCAACCCCCACACAGGAAACCTAGCCCGAAGCGATGTCGGGTCCGCTCGGCTCCGCTCGTGAGCTCGTCGTCGTCATCGGAGAGCCTCACCTCGGCGCGGGAGATTCGAGCGGCGGAGAAGAAGGGACAGAGATCTAGGGAGGCGTCGGGGGAAGACACTGGAGAGGTAAGGGTGCCACTTATGTTTAAACCTTCTCCGTTCTTTCTACACCATCATTATGCTGATGATTTGATATTTTGAAAGACAAATTTGAATTTTGACTAGTTTTAACTAATTGTAAAAATGAACGCTTGGACAGGTGTCCTCTTCGATTAAAAACATTAAAAATTAAATGAATGTCACAATATACAGATTCCAGGTAGTGGCATGTCGCGATAACCTGTCCAGTAAGTCACCACTAATAAAAACCAGTAGCTTGTCCGAGAAACCCGGTAGTCCACCGGGCAAGTTAGCTGGACACACCTGTACAATGATGCATATGTGATTGTTATTTTGTGTGTGGGCGCAGATCGCAGTTTTGGTTTGCGGTTGATGGATAACCTTCGACTTCCGATATCTCGTTGAGTGAACGAAAGATCATCCTTACTCTTTAAGGAGTCAAGCAAAGTATTGAAATAACTTCTTTTGTATTGCTCCTTATATAGTTGGCCATAGAAGAGCGTGTTCTGTAACCGCTAGCCAGGTAGTGCTTCATGACACGAGCATAGACAAATATTGCTGCAAATAACTATATGCATTGGTAGACTTGCTTGAATAGAATGTGATCATACTTCCGGGTTTTAAGTTGCTCTTATGTAGGGATGCTGTTCGATACTATGTATGTCTTATTATATTATATTGTCAGTAAAAAATTATAAAATCGAGCTAGAGGACGAGGCTACAAAAGTAACATTGATTTAGAGCCTCTATTTTTTTTTTAATTTCCCACATTTTGGTCTGAGACTAAGGTTTCATACTTGTTTTTGTCGCCTATGTTTACGTGGAAAATGCATAAATGCGTTATTAGATGAAGAATTGATATCGAATCGAAAAATAATTAAAATATAACGCCCAGCAGGACGATTCTCTAAGCGCTGAGTTAAATTAAATAAGCCGCCGTCGTATTTTTAATAGGGTGGCGATAGTATCACATTTAACGTGGTCCTTCGAGAATCTCCCTGCTATACTTACTCGAAGGGAAACAATTTGAAGGGGATAGGGAATTTAAATATATCGAACGGCAACTCTACTTTAATGGAAATTATATTGAGCTCGACTACTATCTGCAGCTCTCCAGGAGGTAAATCAATATATTATATTGTCATGTTATTATAATAATGTTTTGATATCGCCCGATAGCTCTAGGAAAGGCACTCTGAGTAAGAGCAAGGAACAACCATCGAATCTAAAAATCTGTCGAAATTACCGTTTTTAGGACATCTCTCAAGAACGTTAACATAACACTGAAAGAGTGATAGACTGCATGACAAAATATCCAAATATTATGAACACTTTTGGTATTAATCAGGGTGATATAATAAACCATACTGATTATAAATATCATGTCAGTGTTCTTTCATGCAGGTTTTACGAGCACATGATAATGTAATAATAATCAATGTATTCGTCGTGCGTAAAACGGTAATACAGTGGTTTTATATTGGCGGTCATCCTTCCTCTTAAATATCTATCTTAGTGGTTTTCGTAGCATGCTAGATGTAGATTTAAATTTTAGAGTATGCACATGTGTGAGTGCATAGGCCTTTCATTGAGCGAATGTGAGCATGATAGACTACTGAGTTTGTGATGAATAGTTAAAGAATGAAACGTTACATGGGTATAAATTTATACTTTTATAGTTTCTTTATCAATGACATCAAAACACTGTTGGATCTCAAAACGATTGTTAAATGTTTAAATTATTTGTCGAGCCGTACGACAGAATGTTAATATACTGGACCAAATGTACTTATCGCTGCTATTTAAAATACATTCGTAAGTGCTGGGAGATTAAACGGTTTAGAGAATGATAACAGTTTGCCTGCTTCAAATCATTTGGCATAACTAACTAACCGAAGTTAAGTTTGCACAGTGCAGAAAGAGACTATACGATAAAATGCATATTTTGAAATATAATATACAAGAGTAAAATATATATGTTCCATAATAATACACCAAATCGCATGGCAAGTTTGAAATTTTACGGAACAAGGAAATTTTGAAGTGACAGAATACATACATATATTTTTATTCTTTATCCCCCGTGGCAATAGTTTGTTTAAAATGAATGAATTATTAATTGTTTCGTACACGTAAATAAGTAAGTTTGTGTCCCTTGATGTTAATATTTCCCGTGTTGTCAGCGATATGAACCGTGTGCCACGTGTTGCTTCTAGGAGTTAACCAGCCAGATACTTCCCAAGAGCTCCCGTGACGATCCGCCCAAACCGCACAAGAAAATAAGTCGTCTACGAACAATTGGACATCAAATCAGGTAAGCAGATGGCTCACTTGGTAGTTCGTCGTAGCTCTTATGGACAGCAGACTTTTCGGGTTGTTGCAGCTTAGCTCCCATCTTTGCCAGATAGTTGGCCTTTTCATTGACCAATATTGAGCAATGACTAGGGATCCACTGTAGAAATTCTCCAGCCGATATCGAGTACTCTTCCATAAATGCTAATGTTGTCTCGCAGTCTGTATCTCTCTGAGATATCAAGGCTTGTAGCGCCACCCTAGAGTCTACCAGAATCACGATTGGCCATGTTTTTTTAATCATGTCTCGTTTGGTTAATGCTAGGTGAATAGCTGCCAGCTCCCCATCATAGTTTGTTCCGAGCTTGACAGCTGCAATTTGTTTTTCAAGATACTGGCAATATACTCGTGCAAACCCATTATCTGTATACACGTGCACGTGCAGCCAGGTTGGCACTGGTTAGGCCTACCAGGAATGTAGAGTACAATTAGTAATCTGTCTCAGCTCTTGTGGTAGACAAGACGCTACTTGGCCCAGCATGACATCAAGGGGAGCCCTTACAGTGCTGCCATTTCTTTGACTTAGACATGTCCGTGAACATTCTGGGATTTGGTACTTCTGTTTCAACATCCCCGCAGTCTGTGCAAAACTCTTCTGTGTCTTTAATCTTCCGATTCCATGTCCACAGTCCTTCCTGGAGTCCTCCTAACACTCTCTCTTGGAGCTTCATTGCACTCTTTTCTCTGCGTGCGTCTCTACGTTCTAACCCAGTTTGGAGTTTCATAGCGGCCACATAGCTGAGCTATATAGCTTTATAGCTCCCATATCAATCTCGTGGCCTGATTTTATATCTAATCAATTTCATCACCTACATTTTTGTGTCTGTAAGTGTAACCAGTATCTCTCCACTATACTCCAATTCTGGTCCAACATAGGTTCTGTATGTGTACAATCCATATGATCCCATTCATATTCTGAGGACACAACAGGTTCGTACTTTGTTAGGTCTTCATGAACTTTTTGCTTCTTTGCTCGTTTTGATATTGTTCTTTTGATGTATATTCGTAATAAGAACAACAGTATTTAACAATGTTTTTTTCTATCTGCTTTACTATATTTGTTTACATTTATGTTGCTCCCATTGTCGTTGACAATTTTGAGATGAGCATTGTTCCAACTTCTGCCACCAGGTTTCTGCGTCGCATCGAGCAGAGTTTGAAGCGTCGCGAGCGTCTCGTCAGCCCTTCGGACAGTTGCGAAGAAGACCGAGATCTCACGATCCACAAGTCGAGTAGCAGCACCGAGTTGAACGCCCAAGGTCACCGCGAGCCGTTGATTCCCAAGGGCGATCGAGCGTGGAGGAAGGTCACCATCAAGAGCAACCCTAGCGGCCACACGGACTAGGCCGTGACGTCATTCAGATACCCGGTTGCGACTTCACGACCTGTGAGATACCCAGACAACCTTAGTGCAGCTAGGCCTTGTCGCTTTGACGAGCCGCGCAACTAGAAGCCATTTTGTATTAGTCGGCTGTTCACGTGACCAAAATATAAAGGCTACACTAAAGGCAGCCGACATAAGATTATGCTCAAAGGTATATGCCTCGAAACGTAGGTACTTCGCTATGCAACGCTTGCCAAGATGTTACAGCTAGTTCTTAAAGTCGACAACGATTTCAAAGAGCGCGTCAGCGTTTTAGAGGAAGTTTTCCGATTTTTATTGAGAGAAGAGAAATTTTATGTAAGAGTACCATTGTCAACTCTGCCTTCTCACGTTATTAATGGTCAGGCCTATGACGTTCTAGTTATTTTAAGGATTAACTACGTAAAATGTTTTGGAACCCGCCGAAGACGAAGAGCTGTGACTTACAGTATTGGAATTGAAAAGCATGTATGGTGTAAGTGGAGTATAAACTTTCAACTCATTATCTGATATAGTTTGGTATTATGTTCTGTCGTCAGATGTGTCAAGTGTGAGAGAGTTAGCTACATAAGTGTTTGACTTGTAGTAAGGGGTAGAACTTGTCCATATTAATTAGTAGATAGAAAGAAGGCAGAGATATTTGAAAAGCGTGCATGTAACCTGGTAAGCGCATTCTCAATACAATACTTGTCTACGTGCAAGAAAGCAATAACGTACACACACAGACAATCTCAAGTAACTTTACAGGTTATGGTAAGTTAATAGTTTGACATGCATGAAACGTGTAAGTGGTATCAGGTTAGAATACTAACGGAAGCGCAAAATAACTAATTTGGCTACCGTACTATAATATTTCATGATTTTAAACTATTAATCGTCACAAAATAAGGTTTTACTGTTACAGAGTAAAAGTATAGTGGGTAATAAATTAGTGAAAAAAGTTTGTTTTTCTTCCCTTGTTGGTAGCTTATTGTTCATCTCAAATTTCCTATTTAAATTGTATTCATTTTACTAGACATTTAAAAAGCATTAGGAACGCAATAATTGGAATAATTAAAGAACACTGAAAATTGTTTTGAATTTTTTAAAAAATTGGTATATTTGAATGTAGCTAAAGTACGAGGAATGAAAGATACAAGATAAAAAACAATTAACTGAAAATAAACACTATGACAGACACGAATTGACTTGTAGTGCGTTGCGAAGATTCGATGGGAAGTCTGGGAGATATCTTAGTGTTAGAGGTGTTTGGGATCTATAGCGATTCTAACGAGTAATAAGAGAAACGTTTCTTGGGTTGATGGACGAGCTAGTAACAAAATGAGAGAAAGATTGAAAGTTTGAATAGAGTGAGAGCACATTTTAAGGAATTTTGAAAATTTCAAATATAATTAAAGGGCAAGACGAAGGCATAAGCTATACGCAGTCGCCAACTTTTCATCGGATTTAAATTCAATAAAACGGTATATTCTTACTAGTTGCAATATAAGCCCTACTAACTTACTGTAAGTATAGTCAATAGTCATATCTCAAATCCAATAAATTACTTACATATTCTAGTGTTACCTGTTAGGGTGAATCTATCGAAGATGTAGTTGATTTTACATTTTAACATATAGTAACTACATTAACAATGTAAAAAAAAATTACGAAACATAGATAAAAGCAATAATTGGAATACTGTCATATTAAAATCATGTTTAATGGGGGTAAGTTGTGTAAGGTAAGAGTATAGAAAATAGAGCTATGGTGATCTAACACGTGAATGTACTGGAATTGTTAATCTTGTCGTTGTATAAAGTCGTCTTGCAACTGTAGGTGGGCTATAGAGTTAACTTGAGAAGGTGTCTGACGCGCAAAGTATAAAACATACTTCACAACCTGCCAGGACTACGTTCTTCAAGTTTATGCGTAAACAATACTACCCGATGCTTTAGAAGTTGTGTGATCTGACATTAAGTTATTAAAATCTTTCGAAGTAAACTTGGTCGCGCCAGTTGGAAGAAATCCTAACTTCTCTATTGAAGTAACGAACTTTACCCTGTCTAGCTCGAAGTAGTACATATTAATATTGAGAAATGTAGTAACAGTTTATAGTAAGTGATTATATGGAAATCAATCCAAAAATTAAACAATTTCTCTAGGCGCGGTATCAAACCCCGGTCTCCTGATTGCCGGTCGGATGCTTCCATATAATCAATTCCACCTACGGGAATGTTTCCAGATTAATGAAATTGGAAAAGTTATCTAGTAAGGTTCTAATGACAGTCATTAAATTTGTGTTGTATCTGACCATGAACTTGGCCAAAATAAGAACCTATTACTCAAGTATTGGTAGGAGATATTTATTTCAACATGTCGAAATGTCTTCTCAGAGAGACAAACACAACTTTATAAACGACCTCGTCACGCTCACATTGCGTGTGAACATTTTCACGTAGAGCGCAGAGGTTTAGTCTGGACCACTTGGAAGCTCCCTTGTTTGTCCTATCGGGTTGTGGTTTGCACCTAAATGTTAAGTAAGAATGTGTGATGTCGCCATAGAGCGCATTTTCAAAATAGTGCTAACGGTTTCCAGTAACGGGCAGTAAATCAGCCACCAAACGGATAGTTTATATTTCCCAAACTTGTGTAGGAGACTTTTATTCAAAATCTTGAAATGTCCTCAGATCGCAACAATTAACAACATCCCAAATATTTTATTTTTGTGGTGAAGATTGGAGGTCGAAAAGTTATCCAGAATGTAATATAATTTGCCGATCCAGCAAATTTGTTAATTGACATTTAATACTGTAAAATGTTGGTCCGAACTCGAGCAACCGTCGTATGTGAAATTCGTAAAATTTGTCGATAAAGCGATTAAAAAGTTGGCTAAACTAATCAACACTTTTAAACGTTGATGTATTAATCAATATGTTACGCAATCACGTTTATAATAGTTCAATATCTATCTCGATCTGTTGTTCAATGCAATTGAGAAAAACACCGGTGCCATTACGACCTTACTGCCGAAAATATATATGACTGTGTGTACCAAAGAAATATTGTTATTAAAGGTCAAGTATTAATTTCAAAATGAAAAGTTTGTGCACATCGATAGCGTATGTATTGATAAAGAGTTGATGGAAATAACTGCTGTTTTGGTAGAAAACTATTATCATAAAAAACGTCACACGATTATTGATTATTCGTCGAACCTACAAAACGATTTAATATTGATCAACAATCAATCAATCAATCGTTGTAGTGCATGATTTATTATCAAGGTATTAAGTGATCAAACCCAGTTGCTTTTTAATTTTGATGGATAAGAAAGAGTGCACGTGAACCAACCAACAGATTTGTTATTTCAGTTACATTAACTTTAAATTTAAGAAAGCGGTCGAAATTAATTTATTTTGGTATAAGTTAGCTACGAAAATAGGAAAGGACGCTAAAACTACCGATTTACAAATTATTGACCCAAGACTACATTTGCAATTAATTATTTTCAATAGTGATCCGAAATAATTAATAGTTTTGCATTCTTAATTAAAACTATAAGAAAACAGTGTGATTGTTTGTTTGTCCAATGGATTTTGTATTATGCGTGAAACAGAATTGTAAGAGGTTCACTGCTTAACTATTGTGGACAAAGTTAAAGTTTTTGTATACTGAGAGTTAAGTAAACCTACTTACAAGCGTGTGGACTACACATACACAAATTACCTTTCAAATTCTACAGAAGAACTTATGTATCTTGTCCATTGTTATCCAGCCTTACGGAAATGTATTGTGAAGCTTCATTGCAAACGATTATAAAAAGCAATACAATAACAATATTGTTACGTAATGTTCAGGTGGTTATGACCAAATGTTTGTCGTGTTGTCAACCCGATGTTTCATTATTGTTATCGTAACAAATCCTGAGTGGTTTTGTTGTCTATCCATGTCTATATGTTGTCAACCTAATGTATTTTATGTAAGAAGGTATCCCAAGAATAACACATATTGTTACATCAGGATTTGTCACAGAAAAACCGATATCATATTATTTTCTCTTATCTATCTCTTATCAACCTTGTTTTTAATTTTCTCAATTTTGGAACGAAGTAAAAATATAATGAATGGAATTGAAAAACAAGGTTGATTCACCTTAGGTCCAAAGCAAACATTGAGTTTGATAAGTAAGTTTCAGCCATGAGCAGAACCGATCAGCTCTTAACGCTAAGGCCAAACTTATACCGACATTCTCAACCACATTAAGAGTATTCGTCACATTCAACGAAACTCGAGCGCTTGGTGCGTGTTATTTAGATTTCCTCAGTTCATAACAATTATGAAAAATGTGTTAATGTTGTAACATGGTTCAATCCACGTAAAATGTTGTTGATCATTTTCAACGGTCTAACATGTAAACTAAAACTAAAAACATCTTCCGAAATAGAAAAACACGAAAAACTAATTTTCGAGGTTCCGAAGATGTTTTTATGTAACTAAGCTTAACGGCTTGGAAAACAACTTTCTACTGAACAATTTTACCGCTTATCTTGTGAGTGACAAACTTTTCAATAGCCTGTACTTGAGCAGGTATTCACACAAGTAAAAGTCCTTGCGTGTTGTCAGTCGGCTCCCACCTACTATACTCCCACCTACTATACGGGTCTCTTACTAAACACTCAACTCAACCACTTGACGCTATCGGCCACGGTCACCTGACCGCGATGTGCAAGAATCTGTGATACTAGCATGTGTATTGTTTCGACGACTATACGATCTCATGTTTCATAACTTCTTAGTTCTCTTAGAGTTTACCCAATGAGACGACCAAATTTTAAAATATGCGTGTGTTGGCTTTTACTATTTACTAATAACATAAGTAATCTAAAAAGTAATAATCGTATTAATGTACTACCATAATCCTCAAACAGCAATACATTTCACATAACTAATTTCTATGACTTTACTTCCGTGCATATTGTAAATGATGTAATATATTATCTGATTTTATAGAAGTTTTAAACCAAATGTTGAGCACAGTTTACGAGTATTTAATCTATTGTATTGCACATTTAAGATATATGATACAAATATATTATATATTATAATAATGTTTAACTGTTACGTCATGGAGCGTTGTTATCTTCTTCCTAGTCTTGTGTGTACAATGTGTTTATGTGTGTTCGGTTCGGACTATGGGTGAAGATTATGTGTTACGTGTTGTGTTGAAGATGCAGAGATTGTTTATAATAAAATCGCAATTCTTTCATTTTGTTGAACTTTATTTATCATCCTTTAGTTTCCATTCATCCCAGTCCCTAGCCCAGGCTGAGTTCAAGACTAACCAGCAATACTAAATGTGTTCAATAGGGAAATGTCTGGATTTTTTTCTCTACTACCTGATAGAGACCATGTTTATGACCGCAAAACATATTTATTTTAGTGTAGACTTTTATTCATAAAAGTTAGTAGCAAATCAAAAAGAATGAGATCCCACGCATACAAAAAACTTGTAAAATCCTCACTTAAAAGCATTGAGCTCTAAAATAAGGGCCAAACTTTTGAACGTTTTACATTACGCACTACACATAGTTTCACTAGAGCGGCGGACTTAACGGTTGACGCGCCCTCAATCTAAAGAAACTTCAAAAATTCAAACATTATTGTATCATGTTATTAGTGATATGTTCATTAGATATTTTGAGCGTTTCCTCAAATATCTATGTCAACGATTTTCCTCTAGGTAAATCTATTAATTTTGGCCAAGGGTCCCCTCATCTTCTTCCAGCACTTACGTCCACAAGTCTTTTGGGTCTGGTTTTGGGGTGGACGGGCCATACTTATAGCAGAGGTATAACGTATAACTATGGGGAGGGGGCAAGTACGGAAAGTATATTTTGTTATTAAATAATTGTTTTGTTTATATATCCTGGAATTTGTACCAGTTATGTCTTAGGAAACGGGTCACATCGCACCACAGCCTCATAGTTAGCTACAGCCTACCTACATACCAATTAACCATAATAATATCCATACAACTGTTTTGTGATGATATTATTTTCAAACACAATTTGTTTCTATTGTGTATAATTCCGTGCATTAATTAATATCTAAAAAGGTAGGTAACATGACCGGTATATTGTGTGTATATTTTAACAATACGGGTTGAATGATTACATGTTTTTTTAAGCAGAAGCTTTTTGTACGTAGATCCAGAGGTTTTGGGTTCGAGCCTTAATCAGGGCAGAATTCTTCTTATATAGCAATCAATATAATGGGTTTAAAATTACATATTTTGTAGAGAAAATGCCAACAATGTGTAATTGGCACGAGCTGCTGAAGGGCTGCGCGTTATCTAGAAGGCGCGGACCCCTTGGGGTTCTCGCACCACAGTTTAAGAACCTCTATTAATTCCGTACACTCGCGCCGATATGTGGAGGTTATTAAACCAAGTGTAAAAAGTGTCCTTCATATGATGGTAATAACGGTCTGCGCTTGCGTGCTAATAGTGACGTCACAAGGCCTTGCAGACGGTTTGTTGTTGCTGGCTAGAGACGCTGTCAGTGACTGCAGGTTCTCAACAGTCAACAGGCCACTTACTTGAGATAGGTGAACCACGCCAGTTACTATTCCAAGTCCACGGTTGAACTAAACAACAGAACTCTGGAGGTGCTGTTGTTAGCGCACAACGACGAGAAGGTAAGAAGCAACAAGTCACTCGTCGTGCATGGTCAGTGTAATTATTAGTTAGACCACTAAGTTTGGGACGTAGCTTTATCGTGTGGTCCGGATGTGTATTGTCGGTTTCATTTGATAGACATCCTAATTGGTTATGTTGTCGTTCAGAACATTTAGAAGCTAAGCTGGTTGCCGCTCAAACGAGGAGAAAATTTGTTGCTGCAAAATGCTACGTAATATCAAATACCGTAATATTACACTATAATATGTTAATTTTATTCAAACTATGAAAAAGAAACTTATATTTTTACGTTTTGCGTCTAGGGGGGACGATAGTTCCGAAGTGAGCTTAAATACTAGGAAAACGCTAAAGACCCGACGCGTTGATGGATGAGCGTTTTTTGTTTCCTTTTTTTGTGTTTGTTTGCACTTTTCCTTTGCAAGTGCTTTTTGAATGCATTGTAGGTGATTGTTGTCAAGTTTCTATTGTAACTTGTTGGATGAGCGTAGCGAGCGTAGCGAGCGAAGCGAAGATTCCATTTCACTACACTGGAGAAAAAAATCAGGAATGTTTTTTTTTTTTTTTCTTTTTTTTTTTTTTGTATTTTTGTCTGTTTGTTAGCACGATTCCGGCTAAACCGATACTCCGATTGCGATGAAATTTTATTGAGACCTTCGAAATCTCTGAACTTAGAACTGCCACGTTTTTGAGCGCAATCGAAAAAAAAAAATCTCATAAAAATTGCAATTTTACGATTTTTTTTCGATTTTTAAAAATTTCTTCGATTTATAATACCTACAAGCTTTGTCCGATTGTAATGATTTTTTCACAGAACCTTTATTTTATGAATTTATATATTCGTGGAAAATTTAAGCGCAATCGAAAAATTATTTCTCATGAAAATCGCAATTTTACGGGGGTTTTCTATTTTAAAACAATTCTTCGACTTATAACACCTACATGCTTTATCCGATTGTAATGATTTTTTCACAGAACCTTAATTTTATGAATTAATATATTTGTGTGAAATTTGAGTTCAATCGAATAATTATTTCTTATGAAAATCAAAATTTTACAATTTTTTTCTTTTTTTAAAATTACGATTAATTAAAAAAATTAAGAATTAAAGTTTATTTTTTATTTATTTTAAATAATTAAAAAAAAATCTTCAACTTAGTAATGATTTTTTCACAGAACAGAAAATCCGCATAACACATGGCAGCTCAATGCACCAATTACGCTCATCCAACAACGCGGCGGGACTTAAGCGTTTTCCTAGTTCTTAAGCGTTTTCCTAGTTAATTGGTACTATAAACCTCAAAAAACTCATAGTAAAACCTTTATTTCTGTGGATTCTGACTAACTTTTTCAACTTTTTCTTTCAAAAGGTACTACATCACCATAACCTTAATGTTCATGTGAAATCTGAACGTTGTAGCCCCACCCGTTTGGTCAGAATCGGCCCAAATGTGTCGAAAATATCGTACTAAAAATTGAAAAACTAATATTAAAACCTTTATTTCTATGGATTCTAGCTAACTTTTTCAACTTTTTTCTTTCATAAGGTACTACATCACCATAATCTTAATGTCCATGTGAAATATGAACGTTGTAGCCCCTCCCGTTTGGTCAGAATCGGCCCAAATGTGACGAAAATATCGCACTAAAAATCGAAAAAAATCGTAAAAGTACGATATTCATGAGAAATATTTCTTCGATTGTACCCAAAAACAATACACCTCTAAGTTCAGAGAAAACGAAGGTCCCCTCAAATTTTCATCAAGATCGCTTATGCCGTTTGCCCGGAATCCTGCTAACAAACAGACAAAAATACAGACAAAAAAAAAAAAAAAAAAAAACATTAGAGCTAAATTTTTTGGGGGGTCAGTGAAATTGAAGTTTTCGCTTCGCTCGCTACGCTCATCCAATTATTTGCAAATCAGTTGATTTTCTATAATATCGATAATTGCCTTGGGAAGATTGAATCGATTGTCATACGGCCTAGGGCCAAACAGTACAATGGCGATACTGGGTTCGAGCCCCGACGACGTGGCCCTGTGAGGTTGACGCGCTGTTGACACTTCCACCTACTCGGTCGTAGAGTTCTTCAACTAGTCAGTTACACAGGGTTAGCTTGGTCGGCTTTAAATTTACTGTTCCATACTGAAAATCAGTTGTGACTTAGTAGTTAGACTCTAAATAAGAATGTATTTATTTGTTTATTTATTTTATTTAGTTTTTTATTACATTTACGTACGAGTTCAATTTTCCAAACTGTTGTTTTGGGGGAAACCCAAAATCCAATTTTTTAAATATTTTTTCGGGATAGTATTAATTCTTCAATTCTTTCGTTTTTTTAGTAGCTTTACTCAAAATTGAAAGCATAATTAATTTTTACTTGGTAAGAAAGACGATTTTAATCTGATTAATAATATGTGGTTTCCAAATAAAGCATGTTAACCTATTTTGAAATAACCAGGACTTTCATAAAACTCATCTCTAGCTTATTTCACAACTAAGCGCCCAAAATCGTTAGAAAGTTTAATGGGAAGCACAGATACTTTTATATAATACGTGGTGGGAGTATAAACCAAAAGGAAAATAAAATTTTAAAAATTGTCTTCTCAGGGCACTATGACTAAAAATGTCCTTACTCTATATTACTGTGTTATGCATATTTTGTAAAACGTTTTTTGATGAACATAGCTCTAATTGGGCTAAGAGTCTACGGAAGTGGATTCTTGGATTCTTGATCTTGTTAACCAGATATTTACAAGTTTTTTTCCTAACAAACTTTGAGGCCATGCTTAATGGGGCCCGGGGGCTCGGGATAACTTTTTCTCAACTCAATCCCCCCCCCCCCCCCCCCCCCAAAAAAAATCTAAATTCGTATTTTTAGACTAGTCGCTGAGCCAATTTAAAAAAAAATAATCGTATTTGAAAAGAAGCACGTATTATCTCCAATCCTAAGCCAAGAGGTAAAAAAAACTTTTTGTGTAAATTATATTTTGGGGGGGGGGGGGTGCACTTAGCATTGCCCCAAAGTTTGTTAGGAAAAAAACTGGTAAATTCCCTAGTTAACATTATATAAGCATAATATAGAGAATCGTTCGTTAAAGATGGTTCCTCTAATTGCTAGTTTCAGATCAGAGCCGATGATGACTTTGTGTTGGACTATTAACTTAGAGCTTCGCCCAGTAAACGACAGCAAGATCTTGTAGCCGACAGTCCCAACCAAACAACTCAGATGAAGAAGAAGGGGAAAGAACGATGGCGGACAAAATGGCGGGACTGCGCGCGAAGGTTAGAGTACATTTTAACGTGTTTAATAAATAAACACAAACACACGAACAATAACCACGGTCAGAATTAAAACACTTACCAAAAAGTGCGTAAATTTTCGGAAGCTCTGCTTCCTTCCTCAGACGCTAGGGAACTCAGACGTGAGGAAGGAAGCAGAGCTTCCGAAAATTTACGCACTTTTTGGTGAGTGTTTTATTTCTGACCGTGGTTATTGTTCATGTGTTTGTGTTTATTTATATCCTCCCGATCTAAGAGTCTTGGTTTTTATTTATCTAAACTTATTAAATAGTAGCCTAGCACCGATAGGCGTTGTGTCAGCTCCAGAGGTCCCGGACTCGATACCCACCACTGGCATGGCATTAATGCAAATGCTAACAATAATTAATGGGAACTTTTTAAAATTAAATCTCATGAGCAGTCAACTTCTGTAACTGGAATACAAATACGAAAAATATTTATTTTATTTCCCCGTACACCTGAGATTATTGTTGCAAGTAACATTTAAAGATAAATTTTAAAAAGGCTTTACTTTTCAGTTGATTAAGTAAATTTACTAAACTTTGAAATTATTTTCTTAAACTTACTGACAAAAATCTGCGCCTAGCAAATCTTTTGTGAGGAACGTTACAAAGAATCTGCATTTTGAATTTAATTAGATATACACGAAATTATTAAAATGACGATAGTAGACAGAAAACTTGAGTTGTTCTGTGTTTGGTAGTTATTACCATATTTTGTGTTAAGTCTCATTTTAGAAATAATAAATAAATAATGATTTAAGTTTCTAAACAAAACGATGCTTTAAAAATAATTTCGGATAAAATATATCGCTATAGGCAGAAGTTTTTTAACATCTGATTTGGACTTAAGTCCATCGGTTCTTGGGTTAGGAATTTGTAAACGGTATCTTTGGAGCCGTCCTAGCAACGAGGCACATAAAGTTGTTTTGAATCGACCTTGTTGATTCTGGCGTTGATCCGCGGGTGTTCGCACTGACCATACCACCGATTGCTATTATTTCTTATTAAAAATATCGATCTTTGGTTGGTTATCGGTCACTCGTCGATTGCGTCAGGGCCTACATGATTGGCTTTGTCGCTTTGGTTTACTGTCCCCCACTGAAAATCGGTTATATGACTGAATGGGTAGACTCTACATACGATTTTATTTATTTATTTTATTTATAAAATGTAGTCTACAAAGTGATATCTGTACAAATGTGATTCTGCCCCCCCCCCCCCCCAGCCCAAGGTTTCTTGGCGCTCTCTGATCATTGTTCTTGGTTACAGGAGGCTCCTAGGTCTTCACCCGACACAGCGGTCCTAGCCGAACCACCAATGTGAGTGACGTTATTACATGTGAAGGGGTCCGATAAAACAAAAATATATTGATTTGAGATGGGTATATAAGGAGCATTTACAAATAAACTTTGAAGCACTTTGAAAGTAAACTTTTTAGATTTTTCAGCTTTTTTCACATCTCAAAATATTAATATATTTTAGTAAACATAATGGGATTTTCTTGCACTTAAAATGGATAAACATAAGTTAATTTAAAACTTTGGAGTTTGGACAACAGTGATAGGAATGTCCAAGGGCTCGTTCAAGGGAATAGGACACATTTGGCAGTTGGCAAATAGCTATTCGCTCGGCCATGAAGTATTCGACTTACATGAAATTTTGCAAAGTTGTCAATAACGCATAAATGGAGAGCCCTTCAGTCAAAGATTGTCGATATTTTTCGTTAATCAACCATAAAAACATCACGAATATGGACAAATGTTTACATTTTAACAAAATTCTAAATCGTGAAAATCAAATTTTAAAAAAATGTTACAGTAGAGCCCTATATTTCTGCTTCCGTGACCACTGCCCAAAATTGCAATCATCTGTGGTGTCAGTCGGCTGAGCGAACAGCAATTTGCCTGAAACGCATGTCCTATAGGCCTACTCTCTTAAGAGGATTTAATTCCTTGCATTCTAATGAACGACAAGAAAACATTGAAAACACTTTTGGTCATGATTGCTGATGGCGGGATTCAAGCCAACCCCTGTAGCTGGCGTCATCCGCGGTGAGTCGTGGACAACAAGCAACCCTCGTTTTAAATTCAGAGCGTTGGTTGGCCAATATTTGCTCGTTGATGGCGTCGATGTCCACACAAACCAGTTGGATATTTTGTTCTGTTACTTAGTAGGTTCACTCAAGTAATATTTATTTATTAATTAATTTATTTATTTGTTTTTATTGGATGAGCGTAGCGAGCGTAGCGAGCGAAGCGAAGATTCCATTTCACTACACTGGAGAAAAAAATCCGGAATGTTTTTTTTTTTTTTTTTTTTTCTTTTTTTTTTTTTTGTATTTTGTGTGTTTGTTAACACGATTCCGGCTAAACCGATACTCTGATTGCGATGAAATTTTATGGAGGCCTTCGAAATCTCTGAACTTAGAACTGCCACGTTTTTGAGCGCAATCGGGAATTTTTTTCTTATAAAAAACGCAATTTTACGATTTTTTTCGATTTTTTAAAAATTTCTTCGACTTATAACACCTACATGCTTTATCCTATTGTAATGATTTTTTCACAGAACCTTAATTTCATGAATTAATATACTCGTGTTAAATTTGAGCGCAATCGAATAATTATTTCTTATGAAAATTGCAATTTTACGATTTTTTATTTTTTTAAATTACGATTTATTAAAAAAATTAAGTTAATTTTGTATTTACTTTAATTTAATTTAAAAAAATCTTCGACTAAGTAATATTTTTTTCACAGAACAACAGAAAAGTTGCGTAACACATGGCAGCTCAATATGCACCAATTACGCTCATCCAACAACGCGGCGGGACTTAAGCGTTTTCCTAGTATAAATGATACATATTAACATTAGCAAGCTAATATTTAAAATCTTGTTCTAGCGCGTCCATCATGACGTACGAGAAGACTAAGACACGCGCCAACATGAAGGGGGAGCTCTACGAAGTCAAGATGGCGGCCATGTTGTTTCTCCGTCTCGTGAACAGCGAGACTATCCTCGCCTTCAATCTCGCTACTAACGTGGAGGGGGCAGGGGCTCTGGACGACGTGGTCATCACCTACTCAACCATCCGAGAACCAACGGTCAAACAGAGCGTCTTCATTCAACTCAAACACAAAGAAAAGGCCATCTTGAGAACAGGCTCGTTTTCGGGTAAAATCGGAGACTTTGCTTTGAAGAAATATTTCAAATCGTATCTTGATATTAAAAACTATATGTTGGTAAATGAAAAATCAGTACTTTTCGATGGTGATTTTCAAAATTGTCATTTTGCAATCCACACTAATGCGCCTGCGCACAGTGAACTGTCCGAACGCTCGCAAGATGTCGGCAAATGTGAGCTTCAAGATCTGTTAAAGTCGGGATCGGAAAGGGAATTGATTTTCAGGTTTGGAGATGAAAGTCATGGTGACGTCATCTCCTTTATCACGGATGTGGAAAATAATTGCGAAGAAGCGAAAGTATTTTTAAAGTCACTAACTGTGTTTTCGGGACAACTAAATGAAAGCCAACTAGATAAGATCATCAAAGAAGAACTATTACGCGCTTGTCCTGGGAAAACTAAAACTGAAATTGATCTAATATACCCTTACTATGAAGAAAACTTCAAACATTGGTGGAGTCACTGTAATACAATTCTAGACAAAGACAGTAACATTCTAAGTGATGCAATTGGTAAATGTAAAATAAATTCTCTCTCACCACTGCAAGAAAAATATTTCTGTTTGGATTTAAAATTCCGGAATGTTCTATCAACTGATTCACTTGATGAAGGAGTGTTACTACATTTAGTTCCTCCAGAGTTGTGTACAAGAATGTGCTGTACGAAACTCGTCCAGTCGTTGCAGAATATAAAGGATGGTTATATATTTCTCGGTCTGGATTCTCTTCTGCGAGAAAGAGAGGCAGTGATGTTGGCTTGGAGCAGCTGGACAAGGCACTTGTTGGTGGTCGTGAGCGAGTCTTCTGAGAGCCACGAAGACTTGTGTCACACATTGTGTCAACACTTGAAGAAGTTCAACAAAGAAAGATGCGTAAAGAAGATAATCGTAGTTTCTGTTCCGGATGATGCGTTTACTGTGAGTCTGAAGAAAAGCTTTCCGGGAACGTGTAATGAGATCCAGGACACGTTTCAACTAGAACAACTGGATCTAGAGTGTAGATCACACATTGAAAACAGGGATGTGTCATTCCAGGGCGTACTGATAACTCTGGGTGAGATCCTGAAGGAAGGAGCTGATTCGGCGCCTGGAGTTTTCAACGATGAGTTCCTTCGGAAAGTCTTTACCACTGAAACAATATTTCTTGGTCCGAAACTTGACGAGACTGTGTCTTACTACATCACTCGTACACTGGAGAGACGAGATATCATCCGCAAAGACATTCTTAAAGAGAATGATCCAAACGACGTGTTCATCGTGAGAGGACCTGACGAGACCTTCAAAGATGCTGAAAAACCATTGGAAAAGAAAGTAAACGTGCACAAGCTGAGGATGTGTTCAGATGGAAATCTGAAGTGGTCTTCAACTGAAGGTAGCATTGACATAATCAACAAGTTCATTGTAGAAGATTGCCCCACCTTATACAACCCCAATACTGCACTTGACCTTGAGGATAGAGTTATCCTTATCACCGCGGAGCCAGGAATGGGAAAGAGCACTATCCTTACAGACCTTGCCTCCAAGACCAAAAGAACCCACCCAACCTTCTGGGTCGTCAGAATTGATCTTAAAGACCACATGGAAGAACTAGACCAGTTGAACGACGATATCGTGGGCTTTTTATCTTCCGCTGTTGGCATCGCTAGTTCGGGTACGGAGAACGTACTCTTCCGTTTCATGATGGTGATGGGGAAATGCGTGGTGCTGTTGGACGGGTTCGACGAGATTGCGCCTGATTATACTGACGCGGGTATATCTTTGCTGACCAGCCTGATGAAGACCAGAGCAATCCGGATATACGTCACATCGAGACACGCATTGAAAAGCAAACTAGAGGCACACTTGCAGACATTGACATTCACCTTACGGAAATTCGATGCAACAGATCAAAGATTGTTTTTTCAAGAAATTCTGGACAAAAGATAAATTGTCAACAAAGACTGACCTTCAACTGGAACAGCTAGTTGAAACACTCGTAGAATTAATAGCTAGGTCTCTAAACGATGCTGACAAAGAGTTCATGGGGACTCCGCTTCTGACTATGATGTTAGCAGAAATTTACGAGGACTACTTTAAAAAGCAAAACACAGCAACCGATCTACCTCTGAAACTTGACATCATTACGATGTTTGAACAAGTCATTGACAAGAAATTCAGTATTTACTTGTGGAAGTTACATCTTGATGATGTTAAAAACATACGACCTATAACTAAAAGGCACTTGAAATCTGTTACCGAGAACCATATACATGCGTCGCTGTATCTCCTGCTTGGCATCGAAAGACTTGGAAGATTGCACAAGGGAAGAACGATTATTGGAAAATACAAAGAGTTTACGGAGACAATTCACGAATTTGAATATCAGCCCGGTATTATTGTGAAGTTGTTCAACGGTAAGCCAATATTCTTACACAGAACCTTTGCCGAGTATTTCTTTGCTCTGTGGTTTTTCCAAAATCAAGATGTCAAGAACCAAGATTTTTTGCGAGGAATTTTATATAGCAGTGAGTTTAGGGTTATTCGACGATTCTTCGATCTGTTGCTCGCCCGTAAATCGCCGCTACTGACAGCTGTTGTCAATGAGGACATGGAAGGTGTGGAGTTGTTGTTGTCGAAGGGGGAGGAAGATATCAACAGCGTAGACCTGGGCGGTCGGTCAGCAATGCATCTGGGAGCGGTGATCAGTGATCGGTCGGAGCATCAGTACATCACGCATAACTTCTGGAACAGATTCGTCGGTCCGCGACCGCAGAGTATGGTGCAACTGCTCTTGAGCTACGGCGCATGCGCTCACGGCACGGACACGGCTCTTGGCTGGAACGTGATCGAGTACGCGGTCAATACCAAGTCTTGGCAAGCGCTTGAACACTTGCTCTGGTATCTGACCGAGGAGCGAGCCAGTGATTGTAGCAACGTCTGGGTGCGATACGATTGTCTTCAATGGGACGACACAATCTTAGAAACATGTTGCTACGAAGGAGATGTCAAAACAGCCCAGAGTCTAATCACGAGTCTTGAAGACAATATGAACTTTCTCTGCATAAACAACTCGCAAACTTCCACCGGACAAGATGGCTCAAGTTCTACTCGTCTTCACCCCGAAAGTCTCGCGCGCGTTACAGACGCGGTTGTTAAATACATCAACGCCCAGGACGCCGTAGGGTTTTCCGCCCTGTTCAACGCCTCAATGAAAGGACATTCCCCCGTCATACGAATCCTCGTCGCCAATGGCGCAGACATATGGGTCCGCGAAGACGACGGCGAAACTCCACTGCACGCCGTCTTCAGGTACATATTTCCGAACAACTCTCCCAATACGCTTACTTCGAGTATACGCAAGAATATCGTAGCTGAAACTTCACAAAACATCTCGCAAAATAAGTCTCACCTTGACGCTTCTTGCCACGAAAAAACGTACCTTAAAACAAACAATTTCTTCCTTGAAGTCGGAACAAGCTATTCACAAAGGTATACACACAATAGAATTGGCAAAACAGATTCCGCACAGGCTCTCATTGCAAACCTAGGATTGGACGAAGCAGCTAATTACATAAACGCAAAGAATCATACGGGTTTCTCAGCTCTACATTATGCATCCAAGTTCAGACAGTCCGTAGATATAAAACTCCTCGTCTCCAAAGGCGGTGATGTCTGGTCAGCTGATGATGAAGGAAGAACCCCGCTACATTCTAGCTGTGAAGTTGGTAATATTGAAACAACCAGAGCTCTTCTCGAATGCTTACCGGTCGACCATGTGGCTGAATATATAAACATAAAGGACTCTAAAGGCAATTGTGCTTTATGTTATTGCTCAAGAAAGGGAAGCGTAGAAGCGATAACACTCCTTGTGTCTAAGGGTGGAGACTTATGGTCTCGAAACGACTCCCGACAGACTCCACTGCACGTCGGCTGTGACTTTGGGGTGGACAGACTGGACGCGACCGCGGCGCTCATCGCTGGCCTGGCGGAGAACGAAGCAACTACATACATCAATGTTAAGGACGTCCAGGGTCGGACAGCGCTGCACATATCTTCATACATGGGGAACTTGAACGAGCTACAGCTCCTACTCTTGAAAGGCGGGGACGTGTGGGAACTAAACGACGAGGGGCAAACTCCGCTACACGAAGCGTGTAGGTCGTATCACAGTGAAGCGAAGGTTGCGCGGATTCTGGTTGAAACTCTCGGGGGAAAACACGTTGAACAATACATTAACCTGAAAGACTGTAATGGTAAGTCCGCCAAAGACTTGATTCTTGGAAAACAACTATATTCAAAAGTCTAATCCAGGAATGAGAGCGGCACTTATAACTTTTCTTGAAGAAACATTTTAAACATCTTCATAAAAAGTATTTCTTCGATTTTTTCCCGGGAACGTTTGATTATTGTTTCTGATTTTGCAAACCCCATTCGTTTGCAATCTAATAAATCAGTTTGTCTTTTTTCTCCTTGTATCTTTTTGATTAATGTTCATAAATTTAATTTATATAATAATACACTTGGCTATTATTTGAATATAGTCTCAGAAAATGTTATCTTATTATACATTGTTGTAATATTTTTATTTTTTTAAAGTGTGCTTAGTTACTAAAGTTCATTATTTTTATGCATGTATGTTATTAGTTTTGTTTTGTTTGTCTTTGTTGAAATCAATGTTAAATATTGAACAAGACAGACGTTAAATAAATAAATAAATAAATAAATAAATAAACAACATCAATCAATTTTTTATTTGTTCTTTGATAGGTGTGAATTTTCCTGATTATTGTTTTCCATCCTAGTTATGAAACACTAAGTTCGGACGGCAAAAATACTTTATGTGTTTAAAGAGAAGATTTTCAGTGATTAATTCTGTAACAAAATGAATCAATCAGCCATTGTTTTGTTGAGAAATGAACAGCGGCTCAAGTGTCGCACTACATTTCATCGAGTTACTGTAATAGACGCTTTGAAGCGTCTTTTACAATACTAGATTTCATTGCGCGATTTATAATCTTTACTCTCCTCTCTTCTCTATTAAATTTGCACTAGTGGATAACATTATCCGTTGCAAATAGCGACTTAATAACTAAATGAGGCCATGTTGTTGTGAAATATCAAAATTATTTAATAATTATCTACATCTAATAATCCAAAATCGAACTTTCTAATTGGGATTTGCAAAGTATAGGAACTATTGTCTTTTAAAACATCTCTGAGATAGGCTTAAATTTTTTTGTTTTATTCAAAATAATTCCATTTATATATTTTATTTGTTTATTTAATAATTTCGTGTTTTTGAGTAGCCCTCTTCATTATATTGCCCGTATTTTTTGTGTAATCTGGCCGCTTTCTTAAAGCAAAATATTTTAACATAAAAAGATGAATAATTGATATACATTTTGTTCAAGAGACAATATTTATGAACGCATTCTGACAAGGGCAGTGTACATCATTATTGTGTACTCTTTATTGTAGTAATTACTTCTGCTAGCGTGCTCTATTGTAAAGCATTGTTAGAAGTACCACGCAAAGTTGTTGATTATTGACAACACTATAAAACGTGCTGGTTTTGATCATCATCATCATCATCATTCAATCCGACGTCGTCTGAAGGTGAGTCCTCGCTATGGTCACTAATAATCTTGATATTGCACTAGTTACATCACGTACTTGTGTCTCAGATTTGTTGTATTTTTTTCATGATAATTGAAAGAATTTTTGGATTTTGAATTACAACTAAAGTATTGTTTAATGCATATTTAAAATTTAAATATATTTTTTTCTAAATTTTAGATTTTGTGCATCTGATATATCAGAAATATATCACATTCCCTAGATAATCTGGATTTTCTCGTTTTAAACTATTTTTGAAGATTTTTTATTCGGATGTGTGTTTAAAATTTCAGCGCAATCAGCGGTTCGGCCGTTTTTACAATCGAAATCGAAAACATTCGGAGACGGTCGACATTGGATGGCGCCTGCTCTGACATCACCAGAACCACGTGACCGAAACTGCAATTCTGTGAGTGTTAACTTACTATCATCTGGCTAGGCCTAGTGGGGGTGGGAGTGTTAGAGGGAGTGTTCATTAATGGGATTGGTAGTGGTAGAGGGAGAGGTAGAATAGAAGTGTGAGTGTCAGTGTGAGTGTGAGTGCGAGTGTGAGTGTAGGCATGGGATTCGTAAACTATTTTCGATTGGAAGTTGTCATTTGTCGTCTCGGAATCTATTTTCGATTTGGAAATCGACATCGTCACGGAATCTATGTTCGACTAAGGTATTGGTGGCATTCGTGATGATATCTATGTTCGAATGATCGTTTGCATCTTTTTACTGGGTAGATGTGTGCCACGTGGTCCAACTCTCGAATGACGTCCGAGACTGATATTGAGTGCGTTAAACCTGAAATCCGGGGCGCATCTCGATATCAGTCTTGGTTCAGGGAAAGAGGAGGTTCCACATGGCCGTCTCCCGGTGAGATGGTGTGAGTGAGTCGGGATAGAGGTCAGCTCACGGTGCCTGCGTCCTGGTTGGGATAGAGGCAGGTTGACGAGGATGTCGGCGACTGGGTCGGGATAGTGGAGCTTCAAGTGTTAGTTTCCTTCAGGATAGTGGACGTACCCTACGTTAGTCTCTGTATCGGGGTGGTAGTAGTATCGAGCCATATTAGGAATATCACTATCAGTAATAGATGAGATGTTATTTCTTTGTCATTTCTTTCAGAGACGTGTCTACCGCAGAGAGGAGGAAACAACAAAGACTGAGGCGCCAACCTACAGTCGAGTGACCAAATACTGTAAAATTGCACTTGTGTGTGACTACTAACTAGAGATTGGTCTGCAAGAAGGAATTTCCTCCCCTGAAGGAAGACGAACTCGGGATCAATCAACGGCCAGCGCAATTGTTTATTATGGCACTTAAAAATAATGAGGTGTCATAATTTATTAAATGTCATGTTATGGAAATCTGAAACCTTAAACTAAATTATTGGTTTTATTAGTAAAATGTATGGGCATTAGTAAACGATATTCCCCAGTTCGGTAAATGTGTGCGTGGAAAGATTAATCTGTCATTGTTGTGAAATAGGCGAGTGAAGTCACATCGAAGTCATTTAGTATTCAGAAATGAAGAGAATCCGTCGGTTGACGCACCCCTAATCCAAAGCTAGGGCAGTGTTTGTTTTATTATTGCCTCGCATCTCAGAAGCTCGTAAGACGTTGCATATACAACGCAGTTCTAGTTATCGACGCTAGGTCGCAGCACCGTACGGTACGCCTGCAGTGTGCCGCGCAGGCAGCCCGCTGTACACACAACGCTAATATTCATAAATAACTCTCTCCAGACGAAAGTACAAGACATTAAGGCTAAAGTTTTAACGAGCAGAAAGCAAGAAGGTTTATTTATATTTCTGCCAAAGCTGAAAGATGTATCTTGAACAAGTACCGAGATTATGGCCACTTTTGAGCAGTTGCGCATAGCCACTTTTTTGTCACACTTATTACAATGATGTTTGGTTTGTGAATGATAATGTTGAAGTACAGACATGAGGGTTGGTGATTTTTTTATTGTACATCAACACTGAGATGAAAGTTCGATATCAGGGAGTAGAGTCGTCATTGGTCAGAAGTTGTGGACGCACCCGCGCTTTCTTGGCAAGAGGACCTAAGTTCAGTGCTTGAGAGTGGCGTTTGAGGGCTTATGGGGACTTAAAGAGTAGACTTATGTTTAAGAAAGTAAAGAAAATAGCAAATAATGTGTTGACACTTACTTTATGTTGCTGGCCAAGGTGAAGAGGTAACAGCGTGGAGAAAACAATTAGGTATGTGTTGATAGAAGGAACAAGGAATGTGTTGATAGAACCATTGCTAGAAAGAGCAAGGAATGTGTAGCTAGAACCATGGCTAGAAGGAGGAGGGAGTAGATATGGAGACGATACATTAGAGGGAACCCGAAGGAGACGATGGTACCGGGAGTCGAGCGAGGGCGACGCCGGCGCGGCCGGGAGGATGAGTCACACGACACCGCACTAGACACAACACTGCACTGCACTGCACGAGGTGGTAGCTGACTCGCGACTGAGGAGACTGACTGAAGTGACTAGCACTACGGTGAGAAGAGAAGGGGGAGGGGTGGGGGTATAGTCCAGCTGATAACAACAAGGTAATAAAAGAAGGTGCGAGGGGATTGGAAATGATGACGAGACATTGGTGTCTGTTTCTTAACGTCTCATGTTAATGCACTAAGGCTGTTCGAGACGATGAGTGGTGATAGATGACGATTACATAACACCCATGCCTTATGTGGGATTCGAACCCACGTCCTCGTCGGGTCATACGCTTCGGATTGATTGATGTACTCGCTACTGTGTAGCTTGTACCGTGATATTATACCTCAATACTTCTGAGTGTGCTGTAGGTCCTACACGCCAGGTTTAGGCAATTACTCAAAGCTGGAGTAGTGATATATCAGTTTATCAAACAAGTAGTATTTTTAGCGGTGATTGTGGGGGGAGGGGAGGGGGAAACCTCTGGTGTAGTTTACAACTCCACATTGCGATTAAATTTTATCCCAAAACAATGTTACTCGTTTCCCCTCGTCTACCCCCTCCCACCATGAACATTTATATATTTTATTTTAATAACTAATCTTAGTATGTTTATTACCATCCATGTCTACTATGGAATATAATGTATAATTTCTTGGAAAATATTGTTTTACTTTAATATTATTATGTATTCAAGCAAAAGAGCTCCAAACATGAATAAACAAATATAATACAATAATGCATAATCCTAGCGTCGCTACTGTTACCATGCAACAAACATTCTGTAAAACATCATGTTATGGAAGATCACAACAGGAGAACGATTAGTACGGAAACTCACTACAACAAGTAATCAGACTAAGAAGAGTAAAAAAGTTCGCCCAACGTGGGGCTCGAACCCACGACCCCGAGATTAAGAGTCTCGTGCTCTACCGACTGAGCTAGCCGGGCTGTGTGGCATGATCAGGCGAGGATGCAGCACTAGTGGGACGAGACGTTCTCAAGGTCAGCTGGAGGTTCTAATCTTACGAGTTACTCCCGATAATCTACAGCCATGACCTAGGTCAGGTATAATTATATCATTTCGCTCTCGTGGGGCCAACTTTTTTTTACGATATTAATTAATGTATGCCCATTAAAAACATCGGTTGAACACCAAATCCAGCAATTACTTTCCGACCACCAACTTTCGCTAAAAAAATTCAAACTTAAGTTTTTCAAAATATTTAGAGGCGCTTAGAAAGGGCAGAGGGGTAGAAAGGGGGAATCCCCCCCCCCCCACTTTTTCACACCTGGCATTCACAACGTTCACAACTAGTTCTAGGTCCAAGGCGTAATATTTTTTAGGCACACACACACACACACAGTATAGTACATAGGGCTTTGTGTTCCAAGGATGTGCTGACTTGTGGCTAGTAAGAAGGATGCATAAGCAAAAGTTCATCCATTCCCCTATCCCCACCCCATTCGAAAAAGAGTCCTACGCTACACCTGATGACGACAGAGCGGCCAGATCAAAACTAGCCCGTCGGCTCGATCGTCGTAAGTAAAATTAAATAACTCATCGATTGCCGGTCGGAAGCTTTAACCACAAAGCTACCGAGACGGGTAACTTAAAGCCTAACTTGTTGCTGTGAGTTGGTGTGCATTTGATAACATGCATGTTGCCGACTGCCCGTCAGACGGTCAAGTCGAGTTGCTCAACATCCGGCAACATGTTCAACATTCTGATCTACCGTACTGGCAATAAAGGTTAGCAACTTTCAATCAGATCTCTTCAAAGAGTCTCGTGATCGTTGATAACCAATCGTAACAGTGGGTGTCACCACCACTGTTACTTTATTTTATTGGTGTATGAGGACTAGCTATAAAATTGGGTAATGTTGATCGTTTATTTCCCCCCCCCCCCACTTTTTAAAATATCACCATCTGAAAACATTAATACATAATTGTGTTGATAACGATCATGTGATACTTTGAAGAGATCTGATTGAAGTTGCTAACCTTTATTGCCAAGTAGTTCAGAATGTTTAATATTTTGGGATGTTGTACAACTTAACTTGACCGTGACGGGCAGTCGGCAATATGCATGTTATCAATGTTATCAAATGCACACCAACTCTAAGAAACAAGTTAGGCTTTAAGTTAACCGTCTCGGTAGCTTAGTGGTTAAAGCTTCCAACCGACAATCAGGAGTTTAGGTTTGAAACACGGCTGAGGTGAATTTTTTTAATTTCTGGATTGATTCCAAATATTTTTTTATTTAACGTAGGCTATGTTTTTTTCCAGGGGTTGATTCTAGGATTGGTCTGCATTAATTATTTTAAGAATTCTTATTGGAACATGATTTGAACATGGATGGAATATTTGAACCATCAGACAACGCCTCTTTGTCCGTGGCAACGTTGTATACTTAGTAGGAATGGGCGAACGTTCGAAACTCGAAATTAAAAAAGTTTGAACCAAGTTAGAGTGAAATCGAGTTCTAAAATGGATACAGGATAGGCTACCCATAGTTTGACATAGTCAAAAAATGGTTATTGATTTCTAGGTGCAAGATATTTTATATTATCACCACTTTTTTTCCATCAACATTTAGTTACCCTAGGTAAAGGGGTGTTTCCACCATTTATCTTGGGCATCACCGAATCAGCACCAGCCTGCCAACCTCGGCACCTCATCTTCTTCCTCATTTTCTTAACGCAACACCAGCTCTCTCCACTTTTTGTTATCCTCCCACCATCTTTCTCTCTCTTCAACCACTACCCACTACCTTCTTCTCTCCTCCACATCTGCCTGTACTTGATCTTGCCATCTATATTGAGGTCTTCCCACTCTTCTCCTATCATTTTTAGCTCAAATGCTTGTCTTGGGATTCTATTCTTCTCCATTTTTTCCATACCATTGTAGTCGCTTCTTTCCCCATCTTTCCCATCTAAAATTTTAAGGAATAGAGGGTCCGGCCTAGAAGTTACGTACTTTCTTGGTGAATGTGCCGGTCCAGACTTATCACTATTTTACCTGACTATAACACTGTTTGATATCACTTTAAGTTCGGCTCAGGTCCGGTTAAAAAATTTGTAGAAGTTCGAAGTTCGATGGACAACTCTTTTGGTTCAAATGTAAAAATCCAAGTTTGCACAATAGTAATACTTAGCCTACACTCTGGTAGATGATGTGGTTGCTCCCATGTTGCACAACGTTGCACCAAGCTGCACTCGTAGTGCATCCACGCCACACATGCTGGCTGCATGGCTGATGATTGGAGGATGTAGAGAAAACAATTGTAGTGAAAGCCTTATTCTATTATTCACTGTAGTAGGTAATAATTTATGCATTTAATGTCTACCCTATACAAAACTGATTTACAAAGGAGGACAGCTAAATAAAACTGTTCAAATGATTGATGATTAATTTACAATCAATAGATAGTATTAATATGGGCAAGGCTATTTATCTGATTTTCAGTGGGGGGCATTAAATTTAAAGCCGACCAAGTCAACCCTGTAGGCGCTGACACCATCGACGAGAAAACAATGACCAACTAGAGACCGGCATATTTAAGTAGGAAACACCGATCATTCAAGATGGCCACGATTCCACCCGCAGAGTGTCAGAATCAACAAGGCTAATTTGCAACAAGCTTAGGCTCGTTGGTCTTGCGTGTGGCTCGTTGGTCTTGTGGTTAGCGTATCTGCTTCCAATGCAGAAGGTCCAGGGTTCGATTCCCGCTAAAGTCAGAAGTTTTTTAACTTCTGATTTGGACTTAAGTCCATCAGTTCTTGTCTTAGGAGTTTGTAAACGGTGACTTTGGAGCCGTCCTAGCAACGAAGCACATAATAAATTTCAGAGTTGTTCTGAATCGGCCTTGTTGATTCTGGCGTTGATTCGCGGGTGTTCGCACTGTCCATACCACTGATTGCTATATTTCCTATTAAAAATATCGATCTTTGGTTGATTATCGCTCACTCGTCGATTGCGTCGGGGCCTGCAGGGTTGGCTTGGTCGCTTTGATTTAAAGTCCCCCACTGAAAATCAGTTATATAACTGAGTGGGTAGACTCTAAATACAATTTATTTTATTTATTTTAATAACAAATTGTATTTAGAGTCTACTCATTCTTATAATATAACTAATTTTCAGTGGGGGGACTTTAAACCAAAGCAACCAAGCCAACCCTGTAGACCCCGACGCAATCGGCGTGTGAACGTTAACCAACCAAAGATCGATATTTTTAATAGGAAATATAGCAATCAGTGGTATGGACAGTGCGAACACCCGCGAATCAACGCCAGAATCAACAAGGCCGATTCAGCACAACTCTGAATTTATTATGTGCCTCGTTGCTAGGACGGCTCTAAACTAAAGTCACCGTTGACAAATTCCGAAGCCAAGGAAATTGGAAAAACTTGGAAAATTTAGCTTAACTTTGAACAGTCAAAAAGGGGCATTTAACAAAAAAGGTTCTACGTAGAAATGGTTGAAGAAAATAAAAAGTAAAAACACATTTACAATACTTTTTCTCTCAATTGTTAGTACATTTTACTGTTGTTATTCCATTTACACATTCACTGCCATCTTTCATCTTTCTGTTCTTTTCGGTAATCGATTAAAATGCATAGTATTACTATTTCTTCTTCAATACTCTTTCCTTTCTCTTCTTTATGTGCTTTTTTACTTTCACTTTTCTCTTCTCTGCCTGTTGGTCTTTGATCTCCTTTTTTCTTTTCTGTAAAACAAAACAACCAAAGTTTTAACGTTATAAGTTTCCTAGTACAGTAACCTACAGTAAAACAAAACTTTCCAAAAATATTAGTTTACCTAGGCCTAGCTGTATAGGCCTACTTTTTTTTTCGCTTTGATTTAAAGTCCCCACAGAAAATCAGTTAAATATAACTGAGTGGGTAGACTCTAAATAAAATGTATTTATTTATTTTAAAAAAAAGAAAAATCAAAAATGCATGTACCGGTACTAATAAAGGTGCACTTAATGAAGTCATAGGTAGGGATGTAAACTTATGTAACATGTATGTAACCTGGCTTGAATGAATACTCATTAGTTGTTAACGTACCTTCTTGCTCTCCGGAGACTCTGCTCTGGGTCGCGAGCTGTCCACGAAGTTAGTCTTCTCCTCGTCGTCCGAGTCTCCCGTCCCTTCTTCTGAAGAGTCCCCTGACTCCTCCTCACTCTCCCCCAGGATCTCCGGGTTGTCTTGAGGGCCGGACAAGTCCCCCTTCAGCCCGGTTATCGTCTTGTAGACCAGGTCGCTGCCCAAGCCAGACTTCGTGTTGTTGATGTCACGCTCGAAGTTAACCACCTGTAACACGTTCAGCATGTTAGTAGGCGTCGGTAAGTAGGCCTAGAGGTGGCATGATGAGCTCTGAATAAAATTCATGCAAATAAATTTTTTTTCAGAGACATCAATCGCTAGGTATCGATTTTACACATTTTTTTGGTTCTGTCAATCATGAAAGTATGTAGGCCTACCAAAAATTCAATACATCAACATGGTAGCCTACGTTATTGACAACAAATTGCATTGCACGAAATTGTCAATCTATAGACTTCCAGTACCTACCAAAACTTGTCAGTAAATAAAGCAATAGTAGTTTCATGAGAAACTAACTAAATGACAATAGCAAACTCAGGACATTAGGCCTAAATAAGACTTTCTTTTAATTTTTTTGATTAAGGTCCTTTGACCTTAGACCTTGGTTCTACATTTTGTAGCCTAATAAAAATAAAAAAATCTTTGAATAATTTTTAAATTAATTAGTTTAGATTGGAGAAGGGTTGACAGGTTGGAAAAGCATAGCCTAGCCTGAAGAGCTGGGGGTGACAAAACGTTTCACCTGCTGATTACTATTACATGACAATGACAATTATTTGTTATTGTTCATAGGCTCCTACTTATGTTTAGCACCTACAGGTCATAAAGGGCTAGTCAGGTTGTACCTCTGTCAGGTGCTTGGGTATGTAAGAGTTCTTGAAGACCTCTTCATCCACTTGCTCCTGAGGTGTGACCTCCTCCGACATCCTCAAGGTCACTCGTTCAGAAACCTTCTCGAGGTAGTCGTCCATGTTGTCGAGAGAAACGGTCGGGTCCGTTATGAAGTCAAACAGTTCCTTGACGGTCATCGTAGCGACCTCTTTCCGCCGGAAGAAGTCCGTCATGTTGGTGCAATCTTTACGGAGGAACTCCAGCGCGTGGGGATGATCGTGTTCCACCGACTGGGATACGTCGATCACGTACACTTGGCCGTCGTTGTAACTGAACAGACAGAGGGAGAAGTGTAATTACCGTATTGTGCCGAATATAGGCTGAATCTGAATATAATCCGACCCCGTAACTTTTCTTGTTGAAATATAAATAAAACCATGCATAAGCATGTGCATATATATATAAGCTGGTAAGGGACTTTCACACTTAAAATAATGAAAAAAGGGTACCGTAAGCTTATATTCAGGACAATACGGTAATTAGGTTCCACTGAAGAATAAATAATAATAATAATCATCATAACTCAGTTCCAACTATGTCGGTTGAGTGGTGGGTTTTCCACCATTATCAAGGGCATGAAACTGTAGATACTAAGCTTGCCAGACTTAGTGTTTCTTCCACATCATCCAACTCCTTCTTCTCCACCAATTTTACTCCACTCTCTTCTGTCCTCCCACAGCTTTACTCTTGCCACATGCTCCCACACTTCATTCCGTTTTCCAACGTCTTCTTGAATTAATCTTTCCCATTTTTCTCTTGGCCTTCCTACTCTTCTTTTTCCCTCCTCTGCCGCTTCAAATTCTCGTCTTGGAATCCTCTCTCTGCCCATCCTTTTCATGTGTCCAAACCATCTAAGACGTTCTCTTCCTAGCTTAAACTTCATCTCTCCAGTCCCAGTTCTTTCCTTATTTCATTACTTCTTATCTTGTCCATCTTTGTAACTCCCTTGATACTTCTTAAAAACTTCATTTCTGCTGCTTCCAGCTGACTCTCTTCTTTGTTCCCACTGCCCATGTTACTGCCCATATGTTAATATAGGTACAAAATATGCCTTATACAGCAAAATTTTACATTTTTGTGGGAACAACTCATTCCATAGTAACTTTCTCACCAATTGATAAAACCCCTCTGCTTTTTGCACTCTAGATGACACTTCCCTACACACTTTTGCATCTTTTGTCAATATACTTCCCAAATATTTAAATTCTTCTTTTTCTTCTAAAACTTCTCCACGTAGTACAATATTTTCTATGTCTCTAGGCCTGCCCTTTGTCTTCTTTTGCATACGCAAACATTCACTCTTTTTCTGATTGATTTTTAGACCAAACTCTGTAGTAACTTCGTTCCATCTGTCCACCTTCTCCTGCACTTCTCTGGCACTCTCACCCCAAATCAACACATCGTCCGCAAACACTAATGTTCTTGTGTCCCTTCCATCTGTATTTGGTTCCACTCTTCTTATAATTTCATCCATTACAACAGTAAAGAGTGTTGGAGATAACACACTACCTTGTCGCAAGCCTCATTCACTTGAAACCATTCTGACCTACCCATATCTGTCTGTACACAACTTTCACTCCTTTGATATGTACTTTGTATCCTGTCTATTAAACCTCTTCCCACTCCTTTTATCTCTAGACACTCCCATACTTTCTCTCTAGGCAGGCGATCGTATGCCTTCTCCAGATCCAAAAACACAATGTGCATTTCTTTCCCATTTTGCCATCTCCCCTCCATTGTCTGTCTTATAGCAAATATGGGATCAATAGTAGACCGTCCACTTCTGAACCCATATTGTTCTTCTCTTAGATCTGTGTCATATACCTCCTTCAGTCTTAGTTCTATAACTTTCTCATAAATTTTTGCACACTGACACATTAATGTCACACCTCTATAATTTTCACATTTCTTACGGTCACCTTTCTTAAACAGCGGTACAATTATACCTCTTTTCCAATCTTCCGGTACCTTCTTTTGTTTCCACGCAGCACTTATTACTCGAAATAACCATCTTCTTCCTTCCGCACCTGATGCTTTGATCATTTCCACAGAAATGTCATCCACTCCCGGAGCTCTACCATTCTTCATGGCTCCTAACGATAAAATAATAATAATATAATAAAATAAATACGTATTTACTATTTAGAGTCTACCCACTCAGTCACACGTAACTGATTTTCAGTGGGGGACAATAAACCAAAGCGACCAAGCCAACCCTGCACGCCCCGACGCAATCGACGAGTGAGCGATAACCAGCCAAAGATCGATATTTTTTAATAGGAAATATAGCAATCAGTGGTATAGACAGTGTGAACACCCGCGGATCAAAGCTAGAATCAACAAGGCCAATTCAACAAGTTTAAATTCATTTATAATGTGCCTCGTTGCTGGGACGGCTCAAAAGTCAGTTGGGCGATTCCATGGTAACTCGCATATCGATTTGATGACCAAAACATCTTTAAATCTAGTAAAACTTGCACAAAAATAATCTTTTGAAGCAAATCAAGTAATAGATAGTGTAGCTGGTAACAATTACTTAATTTAGGAACTAAACTTTTCTCAAATTAGCTCATAACTTAATTTAATTTAAATATTGAAGCTTGGTAACTCGCATATCATTAAAAGAGAACTACATATTTTGTCAAGTTACTTCAGAATTTATTTCTCCTCCATGCATTGCTGTAAAATTATGAAATTAATTGGGATCATGTCTCATATAGGGATGAATATCAGGTAAATTTTTTAGGATAATAAAACTAAAAATGGCTTCCAGAAAAATTATTTTAATGGTAACTCGCATATCATTAATCGGTAACTCGTATATCACGTCAACTTTAAATCATGGAAGGTAGGTCCTGCTTTGTAAATAGACAGGTGCAAATAGCCTAAACTTGAATAATGTTCACTTATATTTATTTTAATCAAATAGGCATACCAACTTTAAAAAATTTGAAGATTTAAAAAAATATTTAACTGTTACCGATAGACATTTTGACCTTTTTTCCAATATAGTTACATTTTATGTCCAATATGAAAAGAAGCAAGTTGAAAACACATCTCTCATGTCCAAACAACCCCTGTTCTCATTGTTTGAACTAATTAATTCACTATTTGCACAGGCCTATTCGTAATTTGTCCTTTTATGAAAATAAACACTCTTGATTAAAATCCTAACTTAGTGTAGGCCTACACGAGAAAAAACATTGTATTTACAGAAATGAACATGTGTAGGCCTAGTCCTAGGTTCTTACTAGGTATACATAGAAGACAGCGATTTTCTTAACGAAAGGCAAAATGTCCTCGAGAGTTGATGATGTCAGGTGGATTTATCCGACGAATTAGGTTTTCTTTGGAATAGTAAACTTCATCCAACTGCACTGGCCACTTCCAATAGTTTTTTCCCACTGGCACCATTACATTGATTTTGCAGTCGTCACCATCGACATGTGTCACAACCCCACGAAATTTCCTTCCGTCGTAGTTGACTTCATACCAGTCATCGATCTAACAGAATCTTCAATGGCCCACAACTTCGCGCAGCACGTCACTCCCTGTTTTGGCCAGCTTAGTCAGTTGTGCCACAACTGGAGATGCATCCTTTGTGTGCATGAAATGGCATTTCTTTATTCCGGGAATTGACTCAGCCTCAAGAAAAACCTGTGCAGTATTTAGGTCCTTATTTCGCGCAATAATCTCAGCCTCGGTGACCTCAAATACTTCTACGTTACTAGTACTCTCATTTGCTGCCCCCACAAACTGAGAAGCGTTCGATACAATACTTTTCCGGCTTTTAACGGAGCTCCACACTTTGCGCTTAGCTGCACCCCCAATTCCATCAACTGGGCCTTTGCCGTGAGACGTGGCAAAAAAGTTCCACCTGATGGTCTTGGAGTGCTTTGCTTCAAGGTGAGGCAATATCGCAGCTATGAACCTGTTCTTGAACTGGGAACTGGGACCATCCGACCAAATACTGACATGTTCAACACTATCTGGAATATCTTCCAAGATTCGGTCTAGGTAAGAAACCACAGCTTCTTTTGAATGCGATAAGTAGTCTGAAGCATAGACAATTGGATGTAGCTTACCCGAATGCCACAGAGCAGCGGTGAACAAACTCACCTGGCTCTGGTTCCAGTGAGCCGACTGAACTTCATCCTGTGCAACGCAGGTAAAATTTTCCGAAAAATCTATTTGCAGCAGTGCTTTTTTCATATCAGCATTAACCGAGCCCGCCAGCTCACGCTCCCAATTGGTATGATTTGGCTTGCTCCCTTTTGACAAGGCAATGCTCAAAAAACTGCGGAGAAATGCTGTTGATGTAGGCTACAAGATCGTTGCCAGTTCCTTCTTCTTGCACTTTGTGAAGCCTGCCTTCAACTTCCTTCCATACTAACCACTTAACTTCAGCTGGCAAGTCTTCGTTCAGTTCTTCAAGCTTGGTTGCGAACTTGGTCTTGCATTTCAAACACTCGGAGAGCCAGCATTCATGAGATGGGGGCTTGCACAGCCAAAGTTCAGGGAAGTCATGGCTGTATAACGGAAACTCTGGTATATACTGGTGTATGGGGGCAACAGATGCAATGAAGTTTTCGTGGTATATACACAGACAAACGTTGTGTGGGAGTTTGCTACTTAGCAACACATGCTGCGGCCGAAGCTCCGCAAATTTACTTGTGCCAACTTCTGGGCCATTTTCTTTGACAAACAATGCATGTGTTTCTTTAATAGATCCAAGAAGGTGTCTCGTCTGCATCTTAATTTTCACCCCGTCGACGTCTTTCACAGTCTTCACATCTTTTCGCCCAGGTGCTTGCCTGCTGACATCATCTCGCTCGTAAAAGTTGGTAACACTCATTTTTATTTCTTTGCTAATAGCTGATGAACGGGGTGTAAATGTCTTCGTCTTTAACAGGTGGCGATCCTGCTTCAATATAGAGCTCTCGAATTACAAACAATTGTTTCTTGACCGTTCGTGGTAGGTTCCGTTTCATCTTGGCCTTGGCCTTGCCGAGCGCACTAACGCTTTTGAAAGCCGGAGATACTGTTTGATTATCTAGGCTTAAAGGTGTAGGTCTAGATGCAGAAGCATTCTCTATTTTCTTTTTGGCCCTACTCTTAGCATTTAATATCTTGGCCTTCATATTCTTAGTTCTCTTATACGCAAGTTGAGTCGCTGCAGGAAATGTTTTCAGCAAAGCAGCTTTCTTTGAAAGACTTTTTTTTGAAGCAAGGTTTTGCTTCAATTTGTATTCTTCTATTTTGCCATCCTTTTTCATCCTCTCCCTATACCTCTTCATTTTTTCTGCTGCAGTTAGAGCCATCAGTAAAGCAATCAACCTAGAAAGATCACAAAATGTGAGGTTATGTTCAGTTGCCAAGGCAATGGTAACTCGCATATCACTAATTTAAATATTCAATAAAAGACAAAGAGCTTAACCAAAAGTAATCAAACTTTACAGATTTGCTTCTTATAGTATTATCTTGATGTTTAAGCATATTTCATTACATTTGATGTATAAAACATCAGTGAATACTAATATCTTTATGTTTTGGTAACTCGCATATCATGAAAAATGAAACATTTCCTATTATTTATTGAATCCTTCTTTCAAAAGGAAATCATGGCATATGAATGATTTTTAATGATGTATAAGGACCTTTGTGCAAGATTCTTCTTTGTAATCACTAATAATCAAAGAAAATATTGTATTAACTTACCTTTGAATATAAGAATAAATTTCACCAGTTTTCTTTGAAACAAAATGGAGATCTTCAAACAGCTGTCAACTGAAGAAGGGTGAAGCTACCACTGTTCTGTATACATATTTATAACAATCAATTCAAGGTAAAAACTGTTGAAAAAAAAAATCCCCCAAAAAAAATTTTTTTGGTTTTTTTTTGGTTTCCATAGTTACATGGAATGCTTCAGTTTACAAATTTCTAAGACAAAAACTGATGGACTTAAGTCCAAATCAGAAGTAAAAAACCTTCTGACTTTACCGGGAATCGAACCCTGGACATTCTGCGTTGGAAGCAGAGACGCTAACCACAAGACCGGTTATTGTCTAACGAGTGTTTCACAGTCAAAACATACCATACGGTAGGTACTTACAGCAAGTTAAATTCACTGAGATCAGCATGGACCAGTTTACAGGTGTTGTAGATCGTCCACATCATGATGATGCAATCTCTGTAGAGTTTTCTCGCTCTCGAAGCCGACAGTTCAACGTCCTTCAACTTTGGAGCCGGCCAGCCGTCCTTGCCGATGAAGGTCATCAGCAACACGTGGCTTCTGAGTAATATCGGCTCGGGTACCGGCATACCCGCCGAGTGCATTCGTACCAGGTTGCGCATCTCTTTCTCGGCCCACGTTCGCACCATTTTCCTGGGGTTGTGACGACAGTATCCATGACGAAATCTACACGTTATGAAAAGATTGGTAAGAGATACATAACGTAAGTAGGTAGATGGCCCTCATCTTGTTTTGACATTTACAAAGAAAACCAAAGATGGTGTTTGATGCTTTGCTAATCATGTCACTGTATGTTAATGCAATGCTGTGATTTGGGATTCGATTTTAATAACTGATAATACATACCTAAATACAGATAATAGATGAGGATGAAGGACAATCCTCATTGAAGTTTCCAAACACCTCTTTGTGCCATAGGCCTACACTTTCATTTAATGTCGCCTAGCTCTATTTCTAATTTCTATTTCTTGTTTAACTACAAACACGTCTTCAAAGCATCAGAAATAGAATTAAACAGGGATGCCGTAAGTAACTAAATGGGTAGACTATTAATATGAATTGATTTTTATTTATTTATTTTTATTTATTTATTTATTTATTTAACGTCTATCCTATTCAGTTATAAAAACTGATTTACAAAGGAGGACAACTAAATAAATAAATATTTGAAATAGTAATATTACAACAATGCATTAAATACTCAACAAATTTGATAACAACATAAAAAGGATATTAAATGCAATTTATGAATGAATCGAATATATAAAAAAAGGGGGTGGGAATGAAAAGAAAAGAAAAAAGAAAAGAAAAGAAAATAAAAGAAAAACGAAAAACGAAAAGAAAAAAAACTGATTTATTAGACGATCCCACTCAAACGAATATGAGGTTTGCCAAAAATCAGGAACAGCAAATCAGGGAGTAATCAATCTTTATTATTAAATAGATATGTTGGCTGTAGGAGAGGAGAAGTTAAGCCTAAAGACACAGTTTTGTGATAGTTTTGACATGTGAAATGAAAGTCGGAAACAAATAGTATGCCCAAGAGTTATATGAAAGAAGAATGGAGGGCATGAAAAAGAAGAGAGGCCAAGGAAGAGATGGAAGGAGACAATTTAGCAAGAGACCGACAGGCAAGAGGAGAGAGAGAAAAGTGAAAGAATTTGGTTGGGGAAAACCCAAGCTGACCCTGCCAAAAGCAGGGAAACAGCAATTTATGATTATGAACCTAAAGTCTGTCCATCCTTGAGGTACAAAGTGACCAGTGACTGTCAAGACAGGTATCAGTCGCCCCTGTTCGTTGTCTACCAACCGCTAGGCCCGAGAAGGGTTGCGAATGAGAAGCCTAGCAGCAGGCAGGCAATGAACGGGGCGACTGAAGCCTGTCTTGGCAGTCACTGGTCACTTCGTACCTCAAGGATGGACAGACTTTAGGTGTTATACAGGTCTACATTTAACTAAATACCATAGCCTAGGGGCTAGGCCCTATAGGCCTATGTTTTTAAACTTATTTCGAGAAACACAGTCACGAAAAACAAAACCACAGCCTAGAAGAATCAATGGGTCATTGGTTGGGTTATTGGTACCAACAATTAATTTTTAATTTAGAAAACAAGCCTCCCTGTATTGAAAATCTTACCTAAATTCCCCGCTGACATATTTGTCCCGATCCTTAAACACGAGAATCGATGTCTTGTAGATTTTAATGGCTCGATCCTCACCAGACTTGGTAGTAGCGTGATAGACATTCGCCTCTTTACCCGTCGATATGCAGCCATTAATCTCTGCAATTGTGCCTCGGTTTAACAATTTGAACAGGATCATGCGCGTACGGGGATCCATAACCTGCTCAGCTGTGGCACGGTCATGTTTGTCTTTCGTGCGAATTCTATCAGAATCGGCTCTCTTGCCCTTTTCTATGAGAGAATTAGCAGCATGCCCAGGTAATGAGGGTCCCTCGTACTTTTCAACATTTATTTTGTTAGTATACCGTTTGAAAAGTTTTTCTGGCGGCTGGAAATCTGTTAATTTGTTATTTTTCATTTGACACGTGGAATTCCTATCAGTGCTCTGGGAAGTTTGTTTGTTATAGGTAGAGCTGTATTTGTTATCAAGTTCGTAATAACCGTCATCATCTGAATATTCATCCTCGTCAGCACTTCCATATTCTTCGTCGCAAAATTGATCTTCAACGACATTGTTAATTGAAAGCTTTTCTAATCCTGTTGCCAATGTCACAGATACAACGGGAACAGGCTTTTGAACCAGAACAGAGCTGAAATTGAAAAAAAAAACAATATTATTGAGAAGGAGAACACCTGTGGCTAATCTGGGCCAGAGACCACATAGGCCACCTCCGGGCCGCAAGCAACAGGTAGGGTGCTTTGAGGATGGACTAGGCCTAGCCTAGGGTCTCTGTCCTAGCCCCAGCCAGTATTTTGCTTGATGCACAATTGCCAAATTGGCCTGTTTACAAAAACGGGAACAGTATGATAATGGAAATTAACAACATAGACCACGTTTATGACGCGAGCCGAGTCCGATCTGAAACATACAAACTGGCCTGAGCCAGAACTGAAATCGACTGCTGAACACCTCAGTCCGGAGTCCGGACTGAGTCCAGCTGGGGTAACGAAGAGCGGCTGGGGCCTGGGCCCTAGACCCGGCCCGGGGTGCGGGCGAAATATGCGTGATATAAAAAAGGGAAAACCCAAATACCCTCAGCTAGGGCCTAGACCTACCCTAGCGGCTGGGCCCTATCTTTTTTTTTGTAAACACCCAAATTAAACATCGTCTTTTCCAGCCCGGGACTGACCTCGTACCGGGCTCTGGGGGTTCGACCATACCACCCCCAGACTAGGCTCCCTGGGCCTACCCAAACCCATAGGCCTATTTTTCTCAGCTCGTGTGATAAACGGGGGCTAAGCAAGTTCACTTTTTTGGCTTTCCCACCCGGGAAAAAACCCGTAGTTTCAATCTTTGCATGGTTTCAAAAGGGTTTTAAAAATTAAAATTTAAAGGCTAAAAAGCAAGTATCGACTTGGCTAGGGCCTAAAACCCGAGAAAGGGACCCGACCTTTCCCTAACCCAAAACTTTTTAAAGCACGTTCAAGGCTAGGCTTAGGCCCTACCCTGACCACATATCAAACCCCTTTTTGCGTTTTTCATCGCACCCGCTAAACGGCCGTTTCGCCCTCTGCCCATTTTATAGAAAATAAACACACTAAAACCCCAAAAACATGAATGTCGAAAAGCAATTTTTTGTTCCGTGTCGATGGGTTTGTCAGTTCCGTTGGTTTCACGGGGGGGTGCCCCCTAGCAAATTTCCCTCACTTTTTTTGGGGTTGTTGCCAATCTTAATTTGGAAAACAACATAAAAAAATTTAAAAAACCCCCAAAAACGTTGACCAATCGCTTTAACGAAATTTTGCGGGGCGAAAATTTTAAAAAATTACATCAAGGACATTTTTGTTTGGCCCCAAGTTTCGAGTTTTGTTTTGCTTTTCAATCATGCAACCCCCAAAAACCCAAAAAACACTATTTTATTTGGGGGGGTTTGAAGTGTTATGTTGTTCATCCTGAAAATGTGAATTTATTTTGTTGGTAGCATTTTACTGAAGGTCATTTTGGTCAAGTAGCTACTGTGCGTGTGCGAGTGTAAACATTTCCTCGGCTTGTATTTATTTAAACTGTTAAAAGATGTCTTCAAATCCTAAAAGAACCGTCTACGTTGGTAAGTTATCAATTTAATTGAAGGGCTACCTTCGAATAACAAAGTTATTGAAAGTTAAACGTACCTAGAGTCGGTTTAGCCATAGCGGCCAGGCTAGCTTAAATGTCAATTTTGAGGTTATAGTGGGGCTAGAAGCAGGGTATGGGACTGGAGATGGCCTAGTAGTTTTGTGCAAGAAATTTCCCTCTAGATTCTAGATAGATTCTAGATTTTAGCATTTTCATTTTTTGTGTAGGGCCTAGGGCTAGACCCTAGACTCCTCCCAAAATCACAAATTCTTTAAATCTTACATCTGTGAACCCCAGCCTTAATATGAGTTGTGACATAGGCCTCCGCCTAGGCCTAATTCAAACTATATCGGAGGAATATGTTCCCTCTCTACCAGGAGGACTAGCTGAGGAAGTCGATGAGAAGGTGCTGAACGCAGCATTTATTCCATTTGGTGACATAATGGACATTCAAATACCGTTAGATTACGAGACAGAAAAACACAGAGGCTTCGCTTTCATAGAATTTGAGGCAGCAGAGGATGCGGCCGCTGCAATCGACAACATGAACGATTCAGAACTATTTGGAAGGACTATCCGTGTCAATCTCGCCAAGCCTCAGAAGATAAAAGAAGGCTCTTCGAAAGCAGTCTGGAGCGAGGATACTTGGTTACAGGAACACGCCGGAGAGACGCTCAAGAAGGACGAAGAGGAATCCGCACCTAAGAGGCCGGCAGAAGAGACAACCACAGTAAGACAAATACCACAGGATTAGGCCTATATCTTTTTGAAGACATCTGTATTATTTATATTATTTTTTAACGTTGATTGGGGGGGGGAGGATCTGTGCAGGAATGCGCAAAAAGTTGGTAGGTAGGCCTACTGTAGGCCTACTCATCTTCAATTTAGTGGTATTTCTATTTAGGCCTATTGCAACTTGTCAACCATATGATTCAAAGACATGTGGGTTAATATCTTGCACAATGCATTGATTTTTGTCAGCCTTTATCCTCATTGATGAGTCATCATCTAGGGCTACTACTTGGGGACCTATTCATCTTCAATATCATAATTGCATAATATTTAATAAGGACATTAATAAATTATAACCTGCCCATTATGACTATTGTTGTTGTGCCCATCAGGTACCGTACCTAGAGTTACAGACTTACAGTGGTGGTGGTAGACAAAAAACAATGGGGGGCAGAAGAGGGGAAAGATAATAGTGGGGGGCAAGCAGCACCGGGTAGCTGGGGTCTGGGGCGAAGCCCCAGCCGCCGTAGGCCCTTTTCCGAAGGTGATTTTTTTTTACCATTCTAGTTTTTCATTTTCGTCATGTTTTAACTGTAAAATGGCAACTCAAGGGATCACGTTTTACCAACATGGACGTTATCGTAAGAAATTGCCTAAAATATATTTGTGAATTGATAATTTAATTTTAGTTATATTACGCATGCGGCAGGCATTTGACACCGGGGGGGAGGGGGGGGAGGGCAGGGGGCCCCCCGTAGCGCCGCCACTGTTTGTTAAAAACAACACTACAAATACTAGGTACATAGGTCTACTTTTTTGGATTCCTACCTTACTAGATCTACACTATGCATGTGTGACTGTGTGTGTTGCAGGAGGAAGAACCACAAGTCAAAAAATCTAAGAAAAACCCTCAAGTATATTTTGATATAAAAATAGGCAAACAGAACGCAGGTCGTATTATCATGATGCTGAGGCCGGACGTTGTACCGAAGACAGCCGAGAACTTCAAGTGCCTGTGCACCCACGAGAAGGGATACGGGTACCAAGGCAGCTCCTTCCATCGGATCATACCGGACTTTGTATCCTTTCAAGTCTCGTTCAAGAAGAATGACGGTGCCACGTCACATATTGCAAACTACGTGGGAATATTATTGAATATGTATAACTATAATAGGGGTCCATATTTGTACTACAGAATGTTTTTATTATTGGATGAGCATAGCAAAGACTTCAGTTTCTCTATGATAACCTGGTAAAAATAGCTTGGTGTTTTTTTGTAAATTTTTTGTCTGTTTTCTATTCCTATCTTGATGAAATTTGAAAGGGCCTTCAAAACCTCTAAACTTAGACCTGCCACGTTTTTAGTAACAATTAAAGAAATATTTTTCATGAATAGGCCTACCGTGGTTCTCAGATTTTTTCCGATTCTTAATATTGTTTTTCCGTGAATTTTGACTCTCCACCGGACAAACGGCTGACTCCGTTTGGCTCTTAGTCTTCTCCACTTCAATAGATCATTGTAAAATAAAACAAACATTTAATTTCATGCCAGCCAGTTGTCCTTGACAGTGAACTAGATGTGCCAAGGCGGTGACTTCACTAACCACAACGGAACCGGCGGCAGGTCGATCTACGGCAAGAAGTTCGAGGACGAGAACTTCACTCTGAAACACACGGGAGCGGGAACGTTGTCCATGGCCAACTCGGGTCCAAACACCAACGGATCCCAGTTCTTCCTCTGCACCTCAAAGACCGACTGGCTCGACGGGAAACACGTCGTGTTCGGACACGTCATCAGCGGCCTGGACGTCGTCAAGAAGATGGAGGTTAGTTCATTCGGTTACGCTTTTATTTAACCCATCATCATCATTATCTGTTGCCACGTCCAACTCTGCGTTGGGTCGGCATTGAAAACAGGCCTCTCCATCTTCTTCTGTCCTGCCACCACTCCTTTCCTTCCACCACATTCCAGTCTCCTCCTCGCTGTTCCACATCTTTTCTCACGCTATTCTGCCATTGTTGTCATGGTCTGCTCCTTGGTCTCCTACCAGGAATTTCCAATTCCACCATCCTTCTCGGTAATCTCGCTCCTTCCATCCTTTTGACATGCAGTAAATAAATAAATTTGTATCTATTTAGAGTCTACCCGCTAAGTCACAGAACATTAAATTTAAAGTAGACCAAGCCAACCCTGTAGGCGCTGACACCATCGACGAACAAACAATGACCAACTAGAGGTCAGCATATTTAAATAGGAAACAACTTTGACAAATCAGCCTATAGTCTCTTTTTAGGGGTGCCAAAAATAAAACTAAAAAACTAAAAGACCCATCTCCCTGACTTTCAAGTCACCAAAAACATTCTGTATCATCCTTATTGAAGGACAATGGAAAAAAATGCATGACAATAAGAGGTTACATTCTGTGTTTTTTTATTAAATGAGATGGGACATACCGATGGACAGAGGAGTATTAATGAAGGGGAGTTGCACTCCCCAATAACTTAGGCCCTAATATAAATATAGTTTAGCTAGTTGGCTATTCTGTTACGATGTTGTATAAAAATATTAATGCCATTTCGCCGTCATGTATGGTGTATGGTTTGCATATGTATAGTTTTCTGTTTAATTCATTTCTTTCTAACATATATCTATATTTTTTGTTTTAGAAATGTGGTGCAAAATCGGGAACGCCGAGTGAAAAGGTCACGATACACGCGTGTGGAGAGCTGGTGTAGTTTTGTAAATAGTTATAAATAATAAACAATTAAAACCTCAATGTATTGTACTTGTTCTTTTTTTCATATTCCTGCGATTTTGGCTCGACCATCAACCATCCCATCATTATCAACCATCATGCATGTTCTGGTTTTCCAGTAGACAGGCCTCCTTTCCCTCAGAGTATCTATCGGAGGGTATCTATTTTGTCTAAAAATTTAAACATCTCATCAGTATGCTCTCTAGATTCTGTTCTTTGCTCCCACAGCATCAAAATTAATTTCAAATTAAAATGTGTTAAAACTTAAATACCATATTTATTTACCAGATTTGCCACATTTTTGCAATTCAATATTGTTGAATGCATCTCGGGTGAGAATCGATGGCAATCGTAGTATTAGTACTTTAGATTAGACAAATTAAAAGTGACTACACTGGGGATCGAACCCGGGACCTTAGCTGTCCGGGCTATGCTCCTACCAACTGAGCTATCTGCCCACCAATTTTAAACTGTCTAATTTTTGGTCTGTTTTGTACATTGTTACTAACGTGTGTAGGTCCCGGGTTCGATCCCCGGTGTAGTCACTTTTTTAATTTCTGTCCAAGTACTAACATAACAGCATCATAGTCGCCAACTATAAAGCCAAGGTTAAACATATATAATTAATAATTATAATATACAACACACGTCTGCACTTCATTCAACATGATTTAGTTGTTAGGCCTTGAACATCACAGAATCAGCACCGTCCTACCAAGATCGACACATCATCTTCTTCATCATTCTCTTGTCGCATCACCAGTTATCTTCACTTTTACCTGTCCTCCCACCATCTCTATAGAGAGAGAGTCCGTGCTTGCAATCCAGAAGAACACGGGGTCAAATCCTGCTTCAGGCAGAGGATCTTTAACTTCTGACATTGACTTGAATGTGATTGTTGTACAAACCAGAGTTTCCCTTCACCTTACCTGAACCTTCAACCTTCAACCCGTTCCCCACCACCCATAATTATAATGGAACGACAAGTAAATAATAATTAATAACAAATAAATAGTAAACAACAACTACGTTCAAATCCAGAGTCAAATCAATCGCTTGTATTTAAGATAGGCAAAAAATCGATATTTCGATACGATATCGATAAGTGGAAATATTTTCGAAATCAAAATTTACACAAAAAATGCTAAATTTCGTAATTTTGGTGGAGGTGCCGGGTAATTAAATTAACCTGGCTGGTGAACATGGTGGAGGTGCCGGTCATAAAACACGATTGTGAGATTGTAAAAATCGTTAAATAGGTTCATGGTGATACCCTATTTGGCCACAAAATATGAAAAATACTTTTAATTTTTTTTTATTTTTTTTACAAACAATTATATTTTGATATATCGATATCATATCGAAATGTTTCGTGTGATATCGTTGTTTTGTTTTGGGAAGACTGAATCGAGTATCGACCGTTTCAGGCAATAACTGTATCGATCAAAACATAAATTATATAACGGCACCTCTATAATAAAATTACTAGGGAAACGCCAAAGTCGTTGTTAAACGAGTGAGTGAGCCATGTGTTGAGTACCCGGTTACATTACTTTTCTTCCCCCTACATTAGGCCTACCTAACCTACCATAGCCTAGAGAGGTGTATTGGTCTTACAGTTGACGCGCCCGTATACCTACTAAACTTAAAAAAAAACATTATTTATACGAATATAAATATCAAACATAAATGCAAATGTTCCCGGGTACTCACCACATGACTCGCTCACTCGTCTAACAACGACTTTGGCGTTTCGCAAGTCTAGTTGGCTAAAGCGCCCTTAAGGCCGCTTTACACGGAGAAGTTGAAAAAGTAAAAAGTAAAAAGTGAAAAGAACGAGTAGGAAGAGAAAAAGAAATCCCCTGGTCGGGAAAGATTTTGTAATTCCTAAATTGTATTTAAAAAATTATTAAACATGTTTTGAAATGCATATAACGCAGTGTAGTCTATCATCTGTGACAATACTATGGAAAACATAGCCAGTACGAAATACGTGAAAATATTGCAAGGTTTACTCAATCTACGAGCGGAATTTGGGGGTACCTTGACGTCCAACATTCGACAGACCTTGCATGGGCACGGCATTTCACGGCCAGGCGAAAAACAAACAAAAAATATCTTTTCAAAATCTAAAACATTGTCGTTAAAATAATTTCTAAACATTGGAAATCTATTTTTCAGTTTATCATTTCTTGTAGGTTTAAATCGCAATGAATCTTGCTGATTTTGTTAGCAGTTCTCAATAAACTCGTACCGGATGTCTGTTTAAAATTTTAGCGCAATCTGTTCAGCGATTCGGCTGATTTTCAACGTACACACACACACGCACGCACGCAGAAAAACAATTAGGGCCGTTTAAGTCGAATGGAAATCACTACGTTCGCTACGCTCACTCGTTCAAAAAACAAGATTGAATTTCTAGTAGGAGTCTTCTAAATCTCCTATCAGACTCCGATGAACTTCAATGCAAGGTAATTGCTAATAATAATTGAATTATTTCCATACTAATAAATGATAGCCAATTCACAAAACAAACTGTACTATCTGGCTGAACTAATTAATAGGAGCTCAAGAATGTATCCAAATAGGTGAACAGCTTTATGTTACAAATAACATTTTGTATTGCATATTATGCAAAGATTCAATACTGTATATTTATGCTTATAAAAACTGCAGTTATATTTTAAAAAATTGGTTTAAAGTTCATTATGCACAGCTATTTGTCAATGCAGTAAAGTAAAAACATTCTTTTTAAAATTTAAGGGGGTGGCCGTTACTTGATGGCGGGCTACAATTGTGCTGAAGTTTTATAGTGGGGATCTATAAAGAAGGGCAGTTTTCTTTCTATGCCCATGTTTTGAGATTGGCCAAATCTCCACAATGACTAAATCCCCTTAACTAAACTACAACTTATGTTCAAGCCAGCAACTTGTGGATGGTGGTGAACAACAACGTATGAAGACTGGAGTAAGACTTCGCTCCGTGTCGCACTTATATAATATATGATATATGCCCCTTGGAATGATTGAATAGTAGTACCTTTCTTTCTTATTCAATTGTAGTAGCTAAAATATCAAACTATTATTTTTTAAATTTTAAAGGGGTATTCACCCGCTTAACTCAAAAAAATATTTCATTCAGACTAACTAGTTATGAATTAAGCAATTACAGAAAAATTATTGGGACCACCATGACCTCCTAAAAAATTGTCTAACTTGGCTATTTTCGAGCTAGGTCCCATCGGAAAAAATCTCCCATAAGAATTAACATGGGGACGATCTTTATGCCCTGTGACCTTGGAGGATTTTGATCCAAAAAAATTATTGACGTACTCTACAGCCTTTTCTGTAACTAAATTCTCTATATTTTGTTTTGTAATTTGGGCAAGTGGTTCGGTCAAAATATGATGATTAGGCCTACCAAGATGAGGTGTGATTTTGGAATGCATATTTTTGGGTGTTTGAGCGTATATTTGTGCACAGTTTCAAGACACAATGTTATAAAGTGGCAATTTAGATTGATATGATGCTCTAGTATCTACGTGGAACAAAAATGAAGCAGGTAAAAGCCGATTTAAGAAATTTCCGGAACACCAAAGTCACAAATTTTTGCAAATTTCTGGATCCAAAAAATTGAAAAATTCGTGTTCACAAAATCACAGTTACAAGATATAATTTTTTAAACTGCCATTTAAGTGTAGTGTTATGCTATGTGGTAAAAAATAAGTTTTGGGGTAATAGCCCCTTTAACTAAACTCCTACAACTAATGTTCATGCCAACAACCTGTGGATGGTGAACAGCAATCTTTGAAGGCTGGTGTAAGACTACGCTCCGTCACACTTATATATAAGATATATGCCGCTTGGAATGATTGAATAGTACAATTATTTTGTATCCTTTCTTTCTTACTCAATTGTAGTAGGTAAAACCATCAAACTATTATTTTTTCAATTTTAAGTAGGCCTAGCAGTATGCATAATTTAATCTTAGCAAAAACCATTTGCATTTTGCAAGTAAATGAGAGATTTATTAGTGTTCTACTTAAACAGTTGGCATCTCTACCTTGTTGAACTATTTGATTCAAGTCTTCTAGATGATTTTACAAAGGCTTTGATTCAAACAAAAGAAATGACAGCAATAAAGTAAACAAGGTTCTTCCATGACAACTAACTTTCAAAAGAATTTTTTTCATACATGGTGCTAGATAAGTAGGTATGCAAAGGTATGCAAGTGAGAGACTTTTGACTATCTCATGGAACAGAAAAGAATCCACCGGAAAACAACGCGATCTCGTTCGGTCCGCTCTCTCCCTCCCGGCTCGAAGAGAAGACTGAGTAACGAAAAGTGTAACAACTTAAAGAAGAGGTGCGTTTGTTTGACAGGCGACGATGGCACACCTATAACGGAGTTCCCCAAGGTTTGGAACGAGCTGCGATTGAGTAAACAGTTATGTGATGGAACCATCAAATCCAGTGAAGGCACAGAAATACCTGTTCACCGTGCCATAGTGTCTGCAGTAAGCCCGTACTTTAAGCTCTTATTCACGAGGCATTCGAAAGCAGAGACTAACGCGTCATCGCACGTCATAAAGGTAGACCTACCGGCATGCATCGTCGAACAGATGCTCAATTATGCTTACACCGGTCTTTGCGAAGTAACTACATACAATGTCGAACACTTACTACCTGCAGCAACTCAATTTGAATTTTTAGGAATTATACAACAATGTTGTCAATTTATTCTTAAACAGCTAACACCTCAAAATTGTTTTGGTATTCTAAAATTTGGCAAGCCCTACTTTTGTCGCAAGATGGAAGATCAAGTCTGGAAATACATCCGCAACAACTTTAAAGATATTCATCTATGCAGTTCTGAAATCCAGGATATTTCGGCTTTTGACTTGATAAATCTCTTGAGCCACGACGAGCTAAACGTCCGTCACGAAGAAGTCGTATTCGAATGCATTATAAAATGGATAGACCACGACCCAGATAGCCGGGAACAACACTTACTTTCTTTAAGCAACTGTATTCGCTACGGCCAGATGAGTGACCAATTCTTCCAGAGCAACGTAATGACAAATCCGTATGTTGTCAAGAATAAGGTACGCCTACACTCTTTGAACTATTCACCTAGGCCTACTGTTTGATATTTTAGCTATCTACAGTGTGAACCTTTAGTCCAACTGCTAACAAATCTGATTATATCATTGAAATGTAGGCCTTACATTCTCTGTGTTCAGGCTGTGCTAGACATATTAAGACCGCTGTCAAGCTACCTCTCTGCTGCAGCAATGAAACCGCATAACAAAGGGCCAGACTTGAATCTTACCATTACCAGGCCGCGCATCCCGTACCAGGTTTTGTTTGCTATTGGCGGCTGGAGTGCTGGCAGTCCTACGAGCTTCGTAGAGACGTACGACACAAGGTGAGCTTATGTAAATAGTGTAAGTCAAACTTATTCATTTTATTTAACGTAGCCTAGGTAGTGTAGGCCTACTGCCTATATCACAAATAAATAAATAAATTTGTATCTAGAGTCTACCCTTTAAAGCAGCTGCCAAACGATCAACATAATTGACCAACTTTGTTGCCCAGCAATGTTGCTGTGAGTTGGTGTGCATTTGATAACATGTGTTGGTCACTTTGATTTACTGTCCCCCACTGAAAATCAGTTATATAACTGAGTGGGTAGACTCTAAATACTATTTATTTATTGATTTATTTACAGCGCCTATTGCCGACTATCCGCCAAACGGTCAAGTCAAGTTGCTCAACACCCGGCAACACCCCAAAAATGTCAACATTCTGAACTAGGCCTACTTGGCAGCTTCAAAAATATTAGAAACCATAATATACACACGAATGGTCTCATTTTTTGACGAGTTTAATACCATAACAGAGAGGCAAAATGGATTTAGACAAGGCAAATCAACAAGCGACACAATCAGTAGATTTCTTAAAACTGTTGTCGGAGCAGTAGACCTAAATTTACCCACATTGGGTATATTCTGCGACCTCACAAAAGCGTTTGATTGTGTTGACCATACAATACTACTAGCCAAACTAGAGTACTATGGCATACGTGGGAATGGTCTAAAGCTTATAACTTCTTACCTGACTGACCGACTGCAATGCGTCGAAATAACTGAACTAAAAGACAACAAACTTACAAAGACTAGATCTGACTATGAAAAAGTAATTTGTGGCGTTCCACAAGGATCAATTCTTGGCCCACTATTTTTTATCATCTTTGTTAATGATCTACCTGATAACATCGAGGATGCAGAGCTTTTTGCAGATGACTTCACTACAAGTATTACCGCTAATGAGACAATACAACTTCAAGAGAAGGCAGATAAAAGAATTACCGAATCCACCGAATGGTTTACGGTGAACAAACAACTGCTAAACTCATCAAAAACCAAATTTATTCAATTCCATTCATTCCAAAAAAACAAATCACTCAACCAAATACCTTGCATTACAAATTCACATGATAAATCCACAGTAGAATCATCTACACAAGCAAAATTATTGGGAATAACAATAGATAACAACTTAACCTGGCATGCCCACATCAACACCCTAATACCAAAACTCAGCTCAGCTTGTTTTGCAATTAAGAGCATCAAACAAATAAGCAACATATCAACTGCTAAAATATGTTACTTTTCTCTATTTGAATCGCACTTGAGATATGGAATCGAATTTTGGGGAATATCGACTCATATCGACAAGGTATTCATCACGCAAAAACGAGCAATCAGGGCATTATGTACCCTTAAGCCGACGGAGCATTGCAAACCCTACTTTATTACACTAAACATTCTTACAGTTACATGCCTTTACATTCTCAAGTCAATTTTAGTCATAAGAAAAAACATCCACACTCTCACAGTCAACAGTGGCATACACACCCACAACACAAGGAACAAAAATAACCTCCATCTTAACCAATATCGTACAAACCTAGGTCAAAAAAACTCTGATTATTTGAATAAAACTCTATTCAATAAACTCCCCCAATCAATAAAAAACATAACAGAACACATCAAATTCAAAAATGAACTAACTAAATTCCTAATACAAAAGGCATACTACAGCATAAAAGACTTTATGACAGACAGAACTACCTAAAAATTGCTATATTTTATTATTAGTAGGAGGTACCATATAATAGGCTATAGGCCTATACTATTTTGTAAAATACCTATATTATATTATATTAATACTTATGTAACAACTAGTCTATGTTTTAGCAAAAATGGACTACACGGTGAAAACTGTTATAAACTTTAACTGTACTTTGTATTGTTATTTGTTGTCCAAATAAATAAATAAATAAATAAATAAAAAAAAAAAAGTTGGCAACTTCCAGTCAGATATCTTCAAAGTATAACGTGATTGTTCATAACCAACCACAACAGTAAGTGTCACAGATGTTTCTTTATTTTGTTGCTTGTGTGGCAGGGCTAGCAGCAAAGTTGGGCAACTGTGTTGATCGTTTGGCAGACGCTTAAGTCATATACAGGCCTAGGCCTAACTGATTTTCAGTGGGGGACAGTAAACCAAAGCGACCAAGCCAACCCTGTAGGCCCCGACGCAATCGACGAGTGAGTGATACCCAACCAAAGATCGATATTTTGATTTTTTAATAGGACATATAGGACATATAGGACATAATATTTTACAAAATTTATGTAAAGCTATGCTTTAAAGAAATCCTAAATAAATAAATAAATAAAATTGGACCAGAGCATGGCTCTGCTAATCGTAAAAGGCGATTTAAGAGAAAAAGTCCACCTCGCAAACATCAGCTAGAATCAAGGGTAGTATTTTATTCCCCGAAAAAAGAGGCGAGCTCTGGCAAACGTCGTCGGGGACCTTGCCCCCTTCCCTTGACGACCCCTCGACCACGATGACGACAATGACACCACGAACGATGACGAAGACAATGTCGACCGTGATGTGAGAACCCCCTTTCCTCCCCTTCCCGTGGCTGGTTCTGATCAGCATGGGCTAGCATGTGTGATCACAAAATGACTAAATGTAGACTAATAATAATGAATAAATGTGAAATGAATTATTAATTTATCATCATTCAGGCCCACACAATACAATAGAGCTGTCGGTTAATGCTGATACGTATTGATTTTTTTCTTCCAGAAAACGTGCAATTCACTTTATTTACATTAGGCCCTATCATTATTAATTATCGAAATGTTATTGAATCTCGATTATTGTGAACATCCTTCTTCTTTTTTTGAGGTTATACAAATCAAAGAATTGTTTCACAAAACCTAGATCAATGACAATGATCCTGCTTATCCACAGGGCCGACAAGTGGTATCTATCAATGAACACAGACGCAATAGCTCGCGCATACCACGGAATCTGTGCCCTGAACAATCTCATCTACATGATCGGAGGGTTCGACGGCAACGAGCATTTCAACACGATGAGATGTTACGATCCAGTGACGAAGCTTTGGCTGGAGAAGGCGTGCATGTACCAAGCTCGATGCTACGTTAGCGTCGTGGCTCTAGGTCAGTACGATAGACTGAGGCTGTGTCAGTGCAGACTGCCACCCATTTAAAAAATAAACTGCACAAAAGGTCAAGTTCACACAAAAATACTGCCACCTTTAATAAGAAATATATAATTTTACAATGTTTTATCAAAACATTAGGCATAGCAAGCTACATGTTTACCAGAATATTAAAAAAATGTTCATAACTTTTCCAACTTTGACATGTTCAAACGGTTATGGACCTCCAAACAATTATTCAAGTAGGCCTACATATCATCAATACAATACATTGTTGCCACATTAAACATAAACTACTTAACTGTCACCATTGTTGCTACATAATATCTAGATCCCAAGATTACAATAGGAGGGTACAAGGTACAGTAATTCATCTTTAATTCTAATTCCAAGCAAACCCCAAAATCCCAGTTTGAATTTGAAATAGGATTATTTAAAATTAAATGACAAGAAAACAAACATAAACCCTATAGGCCGGCTACCCAAAGCTTTTGTTGGCATGCACTTTATCACCAGTTTGAATTAAACAGAAGAATGAATTAACCGAGTTTTTAATCGTGCTTAACGAGGGATTTTAGCCTAGGTACATCCTTAATTAATGAACACATATTACTTGTTTGTTGGTACAGATGGTCTTATTTATGCGATGGGCGGTTTCAACGGCCGCTCTCGGTTAGACTCTGTGGAACGGTACGCCCCTCAACCCAACCAGTGGACAATGATGGCCCCCATGAACAAGCTTCGTTCGGACGCCAGTGCTGCCACCCTGTTCAAGAAGGTGAGGGCGGCTCTGAAAAACAAAACATGTTTTACTTTTAACTAAATATTAGCTATGCACAAAGATCAAATAAAAATTATTGATATTGTCTGGTAAAACGAAGCCACTTTTACAGTCTGCCAGGCATGACCAAGATTATAATAGAAGCCTCATTGGTCGCAAAGTGTCAAATTATTTATCATCCACACAAGCCACGAATTGAATAACGGTGGTAGGCCTATGATAGAAAATAAAATATGACATTTTTGTAGCCTACTTTTTATTCAAAACATACGCCTATGTAATTAGGGCCTACCTACTATAAAATATTTTCATTATCGATTATTATAGATGCACATGATACTCGATATTATCGATCGATAATCAATAATGGATATTATTTCCAAAATTCATTATCGATATGGTCAATAGTGCACGAACCAAACTATTATCTCACGTTGTGCCATGCACTGGCTGGGCTGATGGTGTCACACTGGAGATTTATGTTTGGAAATGAGCTATCAGTTGATGACGAAACCAAACACATGACATTGAAGACAGCGAGGCAGCGAACGGAACGCAATTGTATTGTTTTGACTTACACTTGCCACACTTGAGGTTCCACTTATATATCGGAACAGGATTTGTTGGTGATATCGATATTATCAATAATATTGATTCGAATTTTTTTGATAATGGAAAATGAAAAAAGTATGGATGTGCATCCCTATCGATAAATGATCAAATTGTGTTGTATTCAATTCTTTTTATTCACAAATGCATTTGTAAGCAGTACGGCAAAAGAATCAATGAAATAAAAGTGTACTAAATCTAACTTTGTTCTTCTATCCCATAAGATCTACATCGCGGGAGGCTTCAACGGAACTGAGGTGCTACGGTCGGCCGAAATTTACGACCCGACGGTTAACCAGTGGACGTTCATCCAGTCCATGCACACGGCGCGGTCCGGTGTCAGCCTCATCACGTACCACGACAAGATCTACGCGCTCGGGGGGTTCAACGGCATCACGCGACTACAGACGGGTACGAGCTGCATTTAGTTTATTCTTATTTGGTCCATAGTGCAATAGAACATAATAATATCCCATAAGTGGTTGGTGGCACATGGTAGTCCTAGTTTGAAGATTCAACTAGAGGCAAGTTGAGGAGTTAAGCATCAAGTCTAGACTTTTATAAAAAAAAAGGAAAAATCAAGAGACAGAAAAATATTAATTTAATCAACCATTCAGTTAAAAGAACTATTGATATTTGTTACGTGCCTTGTTACTGGAAAGAAAGACTCTAAAATCAAAAAATGCAACGTATGCCAGCACTGATTGGTTGGCTGGTTGGCTTGGTCGCTTTGATTTACTGTCCCCCACTGAAAATCAGTTATATAACTGAGTGGGTAGACTCTAAATACAATTTAATTAAGACGATTTTGTTTCCCTTATATTATTATATTATAATATATCTCAGTTGAAACCAGAATAGAGCTGTGCACCTTGTTGATAGGTAGTAGAAACAAAACCCGCAGTCCAACGAGCTACGAAAGAAGGATTTGTCTCACGTCGTGTTTGGATGTTTCAGGCGAAGTGTTGGACCCGCGCAACTCAACCAGTTGGAGGGAGATCAACGAAATGTTCAGTCCCCGGAGCAACTTCGCGTCCGTTATTCTGGACGAGATGATTTTCGTAATTGGTGGATTTAATGGTGAGTATCAGATCTAAAAAACAAGACTTCAGTCCCCTCTGGTACCAATTAAGATAGAAACTGTTGTTGTATTCCTGTGCTCGCATATAGTAGCTACTACATTTATTTATGTTATCAACTGATCATGCGTCTAGCCGCCCAGTAGTCTCTTTCTTTACTGTCGATGCCCTCGTCTATCAAAATAACAAATAAATACCTATTACCCATTGTTGTATTGCTAAACTTTATTTATAAATCATTCCAACCTTGTAATTTCTAAATTTTTCTTCCATAAGTTGCCATGCTAAAACATATAAGACTATACTACTGAGTAATAAATAGAATTGAAATGGCCTAATAACTTTTTAATATTAATTTTGTCAAGTTACAGTTAAATGTTTTCACCACATGGCAACAAACAATCAAAACCACTGAAATTCTCCTCATTGACAATTTGTCGACAAGTAACTTTCTAACTAGCGTCACGTCTGTATCTCAGGGTCAACGACCATCCCCTACGTGGAATGTTACGACGACGCGAGCCACGAGTGGTTCGTCGCGCAGGGCTTGAACCTCAACCGGAGCGCGCTCGGCGCTTGCGTGCTGTCGGGCCTCCCCAACGTCAAGGACTACAGCTACCTGTCCAAGGTGCAAGAGGTCAGCAAGGGGGTGCCCTCCTCCAACCCTCAGTGCTCGGGGGATGGAGCCGGTCAATGACGGTCGAGGTGAGTCTTCGCAACCCCAAGTAGCATATAAGGTAGTAGCCGATATCTAGAGATACATTTTTTAACATTTAAATTTAGAATGTGTACACCCTGCGTCAGAAGTAAATCAAGGGGTCTCGTATCTACAATACCCAGCCCTTGATTTACTTCTGACGCCGGGTGTACTAGCATCTATTTTTTTTTTTTTCCTTTCCACCAAACCATAGATATAGCCTTAAGCATATGGTATTTCTTGCACTTACAGGCCTACCGTATTTACTCGATTATAGGCCGCCCTCGAGTAATGGCCGCACCCTTATTTTGACCACTCGGGTTTTAAAGAGTTGGCTATAAATACTATTGACAAATGGCTTCACATAATGGCCGCACCCCACTTTTTGAACTTGACAATTTCAAATATAACTGAGGCCTATACTCGCATAAATACAGTATGATACCTGTGATAAATGATGAATCATAGAAACATTTCATTTCAATTCAATATAGGCCCTAGGGTACACATAAAACATTATAAAAAATACATTGCTAAACCTACATGGAAAAATATAACTTTTACTTTTTAGTAAAATTAGGATTTTATTTTGTATCGTTTTACAACATAATGTTCACCGATTTACCATCAAAAATCAAAAATAAAAGAGTAAAAAAACTATCTCTACCGTTATCAGTTCCATTAAAACGGTCCGTTTTAAAAAATCCCTTGATTGTCAAATCCATCAAATTCCACATAGGCTACATTCTGCAACATCAACACAAATCAACATCAAATTTCCACCCAAAAAATTTTAATTGGGGAGGTTGTTAAAATGTGACTACATTCCCGGGTCTAATTTGAGTTCTTGTTTGTTTACAGGTCGGGGCAAGTGGGTTAGTTTCAAATTTACCATAATTATTCCTTGTAAATACAGATAATTTTATTAGAAACCGTGTAATATTAGTCGTGAACAAATTTAACCTGATGTAACTTTCAAAACCACATACATGCAGATAAAAAGTATTTGAAAACTTTTATTGTAAACAGTATCCGTATCAAACTTCACAATGAATATTTAAAAGTAATTACGTATGAGTAAACCTCACATTTATCTGATGCATTTTCATTTGAATTGTAATTAATTTAAGTATTCAACAGTGGGCCGTTGATATCACATACTGTGTATTTATAAACATAGCCTAACATATAGTAAAATAAAATTGTACTGGTCTAGTAAATAAATAATTATTAATTATCCAGAGAACCTAGTAGCACATGGTCGATTTATATTAACAAAAGAGTTGTTCAACAATATCAATTATTCAATACGATATCGAGGGAAAATCATTCAACCTATGGTTGGCATTAATTAATTTTATTTATTAATTTATTAGGTATAATTATTTTATTTTATTATACAGTCAAGCCCACTTAAATAACAAACTTGAAAAAAACTGACTTTTACTTTGTAAAAAGGGAACTTTGTTAAAACAGTCACTTTACATGTATTTTTAATTAGGATATGTAACAAGCTTTAAAATTACTTTGTTAAATCCAGAATTTCGCTAAAAGAGAGTTCTTTATAATTAATAATTATAAGTGGGCTCGACTGTATGATATATATATACTGTATATTATATATTAATTAATTAATATCGACATCAGCCTTGAAAGCCAATCACAAAAGCAATGTAAAATGGGTGTGTGGAGAGGGAACCCAACAGCTTACCTGGTCGGTGACTGCAGGGATAAGAAAGAGACAAATAAATACACAACACACGAAAACGTCGAAACTGTTTCCGCCAAACAGGGTCTTGCTCACTTGACGACAGTATGACGACCAGGTAAGCTGTTGGATTCCCTCTCCACACCCCCATTTTACATTAACTGGCCGTTTGGCATCTCCTATCTATCACCAATTATAAAAGAAAGTGATTTTTGGTTATTTTCCTAAAAGAATAAGATGAGTTCCATTCCGGATGCAATCTAGGTGCCCATTACCCTAATACACCAAGCCAAACAGCCAAGCCGTGGCGCGCTACACACTCGGGCACCTTCGAGATGTTACCCAGACGTCATGAAACGTGATGTGAACTTGAAAACTATCAAAATCAAGGGGATTTAGGTACCTGACAACACATGCTAAATTTGGTTGGGGTACGAGCATTCCTTCTTGGTGAAAAAATGTCTTGAAACATGCCCAAAATCACTTTAAGGATGTCAGTTACTTGGTCAATTTCAATTGCCCAGCAATTCTGACCAAACGGGTTGGGCTACAACGTTCATATTTTACATGGACATTAAGGAAATAGTGATGTAGTGCCTTTAGAAAGAAAAAGTTATAAAAGTGTTTTGTAAGGCTTCCAAATAAAGGTTTTAATATAAGCCTTTTTACTACAGGCATAAATATAATCAACAAGTAACTAGGTATAGTTACTTGACAATGATCACCTGCATTGTGTACAAAAAGCAAGTCTTTGGGCCACTTGATATTTTACATCCTATTGTTAATTGGTAATACTAATACCATAGCAATTAACCAATTGCCATACGAGTTGTTTTTTTTGTTGTTTTGGCAGGGGAAACCCAATTAATTTGGGTGTTTTTTATTTACCGTATAGTACCGAATATAGGCCGACCCCCCTAACTTTGGTCATCAAAATTTTAAAAAAGGAATTTTTAATGAAATATTTTTATTTTACGCGCCGTTATTCCTGCGGTCTGTTTCCGCGGAGCCAGTGCCAAGGTCGTTTTTCCCGCGCGGCCTATTGACCCGGAGCCCGTGATGACGTAGCGCTATGACGCAATCTCCAAGCAGACCGGTTCATATCGCCTAGTTATCTGTTCCTCGTCATTCTTCACTCATCAGTAGGCCTGCAGGAGGCCTACAGAAAGCGTCGCGTCCTCTGTGCCTGCCGTATTGTTGGCGCAGCGCCAGACAGAAGCAGTGATCTATACGTATTTCCTTGTCACACGGCGCTGTAACTTGGTGATTGAAATAAGCCCATCAAAATGCCGATGCTCGCATATATAATCCTGTCAAATAAGATCGTATATTGACGCTTGGAGGAAAAAATTGCGATGTCGCTGAATTTTTGCAGAGACCTTCCTTATATAATACTAAACAACATACTAAAACTCCCCTACAATCAGACTGGAGCTTCGGCCGCCATATTGGAAAATGGCGTCCAAAAGACGTGTTTGTTATCGAATATCTCCAAATTGGTTTGCGATAGACGAACTATCTCAATGGTACAAATACTCCCCATTAACTTCCCTACACAACAGATGTCTTCTATCGTTTTGGTCGGGGCAACGGTTTCGTCACAAATTCGTGGTTTAAATGTTGCTCATTGGAGTACCAGCTTATTTACAAATTTTCACGCCCAGCATCAAACAATGCCCAGTAAATCCGTAAGAAATCGATTTAAATACAAAAGGACTTTTGTACGGGGTTCATGAAAGCTTCCATTAGTATTTTAAAAAATCAGGTCTGCGAAATAGAATTTTGCATTTACCCGGAATTTGGGTTTTTCCATTGTTGGAATTTCCTAAAAAATGCCCTTTTTGACTGTCCATTATTAAGCACTAAATAGCATTGGAGGAAAAATTCTTTCTACGCACATTGAAATGACTCAAATAATGATCCGATTACAACCAAAGTTTAAATCCAATATGGCTGCTAATTCCTAATATCCACAACATCAAAGTGAATTATGTAACAAAACGAGTGTAAAAACAGCACGAAAACAGTATTCATATTGTGAATATTAGGAATTAGCAGCCATATTGGATTTAAACTTTGGTTGTAATCGGATCATTATTTAAGTCATTTCAATGTGCGTAGAAAGAATTTTTCCTCCAATGCTATTTAGTGCTTAATAATGGACAGTAAAATATGGCATTTTTTAGGAAATGCCAACAATGGAAAAACCCAAATTCCGGGTAAATGCAAAATCCGATTTCGCAGAACTGATTTTTTAAAATACTAATGGAAGCTTTTATGAACCCCGTACAAAAGTCCTTTTGTATTTAAATCGATTTCTTACGGATTTACCGGGCATTATTTGATGCTGGGCGTGACAATTTGGAAATAAGCTGGTACTCCAATAAGCAACATATAAACCACGATTTTGTGACGTAACCGTTGCCCCTACCAAAATTATAGAAGACCCCTGTTTTGTAGGGAAATAAATGGGAAATATTTCTGCCATTGAGATATTTTGTCTATCTCAAACAAATTTGGAGATATTCGATAACAAACACTTTTTGGCCAGCTCCAGTCCGAATGTAGGGGAGTTTTAGTATGTTGATAATTATCATTTAAGGAAGGTCTCTGCAAAAATTCAGCGACATCGCAATTTTTTCCTCCAATAATTCTTATTTGACAGGATTAATAGGCCGAGGAGGGATTTTGAGACCTAAAATAATGAAAAAAAGGTCGACCTATATTCGGTACTATACGGTATTTTTAATAATTAATGTTTAACAGGTTTTAAGTAACATATGGCTTGAAACAATAAAGGAAATGATAAATATCTTTTTTTAATTTTTTTTTAGGTCATACTCATATGTGTCTCTAAAACAATGCCTTGTCCATTATTTCTAGGCCTAAGAGCTGTCATCACTATCACTAGAATTGTCAACGAGTATATTATCTATCCCTATCACAACTTACATAGGAAAAAACATTATGAATACTCCCGCTCTCTCCCCGTCTGGCCCCGGGGTAGAATTGGCCCAGAGCATGGCTCTGCTAATCGTAAAAGGCGATTCAAGAGAAAAAGTCCACCTCGCAAACATCAGCTAGTAACGGGGAGTATATTACTCCCCGAACCTAGAGGCGAGCTCTGGCAATCGTCGTCGGGGACCTTGCCCCCTTCCCTTGACGACCTCCCCGACGACGATGACAATGACACAACGAACTATGACAAAGACGATGACGACCGCGACGTGAGAAACCCCCCTTCCTCCCCTTACCCGTGGCTGGTTCTGACCAGCATGGGCCCCTCCTCCCCCCCCCCCTTAGGCTAGAGTGGTGCATTATGACCTAACGGTTGACGCGTCCTTAATCCAAATAAACCAAAAAAATCTGAAAGCTCATTATCACTATTATTCAATAAATAGTACAAAAGATCGTCTTCAATTTGTGTCATTGTCATTGATGCACAGTAATAAGTACGTGTAGGTTGGTCCACCTCAGTTGCGCATTTCTTTCATTGTGATTGTACCGTTCATAGTGGCCGAATATTAAACTTCTTCATATCGTTTTGTTCAGAATTTTACGCTGATGATCACAGTGCTGCTACCTCTGCGCTAGCTCGAAAACTAACAGCGCGGGAGATTCAAACAGGTCCGCGGTTTGCCGTATTTACGGCAGTACGAGCTGGACTCGTATGTCTGCGGCAGTGGGTGAAATCGACATTGATAAAATTATTATATTTTAGCTAATTTAACAAATAATTTTGCAATGGAACTTGAAAAAGTAATGAGATCCCACACATAACAAAAAACTTGTAAAAATACATCCAAACCTTACACAATCAAAAGCAATTAATTAGATCTTAAAGTAGGGGTGTGCGGGCAGCACTTTTTATTTCGGGTCGGGCTCGGGTTCGGGTATTGAAATACCCGCGGATATCGGATAATTTTCGGGTTCGGATACTTATTCAAATGTATTGATTTTGGCCTTGGGCTAGCCTAAGCCCTAGGCCCAAGTGCCAAAAACCATCAAAACCATGTAGGCGTAGGCCTAGCCTTAGCCTTAGCCTAGGGCCTAGCCTTAGCCTAGGGCCTAGGCCTAGTCCTAGAGTTCGTTTAGCTTCGCCTGTTTGCCTTTGGGTTTGGAACCCGCGGTCGTAGGCCTAGGCCTAGCCCCTAGGCCTAGTTGCTTGTCTTTGGAGCTCCATATCATTTTTCCTTTTCTCGTCCTCTAGGCCTACTTTGAATTTATTGAACTGGGACGGATGCTTCTTTAAATGACGCTGGAGGCACGTCGTATTACCGTAAAGGTTTTTTGAAATTGCATTGCAATAATTACACGGGGAATTTGCCAATTTGACGAAGTGGAGCCATATCGCCGACTCGATAGTAGGGCTAGGAGTACCGGTACGTAAATCGTCACTTTCAACATCTCCATCCACGTCACTCTCGCCATCTTCTACATCCATTCTAGCACGAAGAATATCAATTTAACAATTTAAACAAAGTACAATAACCCTACGCAAATGTACCGTATTGTTCCGAATATAGCGCGATGTTTTTTTCCGAAAATACAATCTCAAAAACAGCACTCGCGTTATTTCCGCGCGCTTGCATTTGAAATAGCGCCTGAACATAGGCCACGCCTCTATACAACTCCCGCGCACCGTCTGCTGCGCTTCGCCCCGCCCACCCACTCGATGCCACTGAACTCGGCCGAACCTTGGGCGAAACTGTCTGCTAGTCGTCAGAATCCTTGGCCGTGATCACATCGTGACCTAGCTTGACCAACATAGATTTTGTTCGTCGGGGTTGTCTATCTACGTTGCTAAGAGTCTACGTAACGTAATAATGAGTGATGAAGGAGAAGATGAAATGGCTCAAGATGAACAAATGAAGACTGCTGATTGCGTGGAAAAGAAAGGTTCCTCTGCCTTACAAATCAGCAAGGGATTGCGAAGGAGCTAGGCCTAGGCCTACGACATAAACATTGAAGACCAGGAATCAGACTGGTGAACTGTGGTTGACATGTGAGCTTGTGCTTGGCCCTACCCTGTTAAAAACCATAGGCCTAGGCCCTAACATTGTTCAAAATGTTTTGTTGTAAGTGTTTCATGTACATTTTAATTTTCTTTGATTTTTTTCTTTTTTCTTGAAATGATTCTGAAAAATTGGGGGTCGTGTTATATTCGAGGTCGTGCTATATTCGGAACAATACGGTAGTAGTGCTCAGCGTGCTTGTAAAACATTTCCAAAACGTGAATCGTGGGCTTAAACGTGCCTAAACCACGCACAACAAATGACATGAATCGATTCCCGATTCCGTGCGTTCATTGGCTAGAAACTTCGACCTTCGACTTGATGCTTCGACTTGTTGCCAGTGCTGCGATCTAACGGAGTTTTACCAAAAACTCTCCACCACTTCCAGGGTTTCTTCTCCAATCTTGATTTCTGCATGATAATGATAGTCCCTTACGTCTCCTTATTATTAAGATTGCAAAAATTCAGGAGGGTACATAAGTTGGCATTTCTTTAAGATCTCATTGCTTTTGATTGTGTAAGGTTAGGCTGTATTTTAACAAGTTTTTTGTTATGTGTGGGATGGGGTTTACTTCAAATAAACCATTTAGTTTCTGTCCGAGCTACCCGTCCCCAACTAGGATCGACAAGCTAATACGGTACCTCTTAGGGCAGCTGGTTCCCCCAGGGACTCGAGAGCCAGCTCCGAGGGTTGGCGATAGATATCTGATCAATGGTTTCTTGTGGCACACCCTTGACGGCCAGCTTGGGCAGAACGTTGTTGAGAATGTGGGAGAACCCGTGACCGCCAAACTCCACCTAGAGAAGGAACAAACTTTTCAATCTATATCTATTTGATATCTTTCCCTATTTACAAACAAATCAAGTTGAGGTTGCGAAGAGCATTAACTCCAAAGACCAGATAGTTTTGCTTTCTTATCTGCCGGTTAGCCAGACCTGACGCAACTTCTTCAGCCTCTCTTTGTCCAATATGCCCTAACTCTTCTTTACCTATTCTGCTGCTTGTTACCAGTCCCTCCATTTCTTACCCTTTTCCCACCATCTTCCCAATTCTTCCTTCATACAAGATACTTATATCTCTATTTTCTTTAACTTACCGTAGTTTAATTTGTTAATCCACCTATCTCCTGCTTCCTCCTTTTCTCTTATTCCTGCTACCAATCCAAAATTTCTTCTCGGTATTCTTTCTGCTTCAAATGCTTCAAAAGAATTGTGTTAATATTAATAAATAATAATCATTATTAAATTCTCTAAATAACAGTAAGCCTACTTAAGTACTAAGTGCAAAGGACATATTAGGGTAAATAAGTTCACTCTCTTCAGATTGACGAATTCAATGGCTGTGGGTGTAACGTTAACGTAAAATAAAAAATAATTATATAAAATAAATAAAAAATGCACAGTTCAGGTTAAAGACACAACATGACCTGCTAGGGAAGCATCTGCACCAAATAGGTGTGTTTGAAACCAGTACTTGTAGATTGTGCGAAGATGGTGAACATGACAGATGACATCTGTACACTTGTGCCAGTCTGGCAAATGAGTGTGACGCAATGCCTGACGGCATAAAGAGGGAGGAAAGGGAGGCTTGTCTCTACTGGTTGACTAGATCAAGCATGATGGCATCAAAGGCCAAATGTGGGCATTTGAAAAGAAGAAGAAGAAGATGAAGAAGAAGAAGAAGAAGAAGAAGAAGAAGAAGAAGAAGAAGACTTACCAGCCTGTGTTTGGTGTGAATGTCGTGCGCTAGGAGTACTTTGTCCCCCTTCCCCTCGGCAACGAGAAGAACGACCTTGTCTAGTCGCTGGTTGTCTGAAGGCATGTCCAGGCTCGGGCTCAGCTGGTACAGTAGGCACTCGGTCCCAAACAGGTCAAACTGACAGTAGCAGCCCAAGTCAGAGAAGTTCATGAGCTCGTCGTCTTTCAGCAGCGTTCCTTATCCCAAGAGGTAATTAGAGTTGATATTAGATATACAAATTTCAATATTATTTATGTTAAATCTACCATTGTATCAATTATCTACTAGGCTACTATAACAAATTATATCAAATGCAGTTTTTATCAGCTTCAATTTAGAACACAAATTACAAAAATGCTCTAGGCATATGTACAGTACAATATATACAATGTTTTCAATGTGGGCCACAAAACTTAACTTGTTATTTGGGGAAAAAATTAAAGATAAAATAAATATGAGGCCTATACTTGCTCCAACGAAAGAATGCAGATGCTTGGTAGTGGTGGGGGTAGAATGAATGCGCAGTAAATGAAATGTTGCCTTTGTGCATGAAAGAGAAATATCTTTTACCAATGCAAGCAAAATTTATCTGTGCTAGATCACAGAGTTCCTCCGTGTGCAAGATCCACGCTGAGCTAGCGTGAATAGAGTTGACAAAGTTGGTAGGTTGGGAAAACAATTTCGAGCCATCTGCATTCTTTCGTTGGGGCCACTATTATATTGTTTGCCTGAAAATGTAATAAACCAAGAGCTGATCATACCACAATGCACAACCTGTATTAAGCTAAAAAACAATTGATTGTAAATCTATGTCTGAAAGGCAACCTTTAAAAACCTTCAAGAAAAAGACAAGAGTTCATTGTTTTTTAAAAGGATTACAATATTACTACATTATATTACTTCTACATGACAGCAATGGCAATAGAACAGGCTTACATTAATCTAGTAGACCTTGGAAATGTATGTTAAAAGTGCTGCACCTTCAAACAGCTATGTGAACTAGGCCTAGTATCTAAAACAAAGGTGCTTGATTATGATTCTGGGGACATCGCTAAGTTTGCAACTTATTAGTATCAAACTCCTTGAAAGGGTTTTGCTGTAGACACGTTTAAAAGTAGGCCCACAATGACACGCGCGCTTACTATCGAGATGCGACATCACGGCCTTCTGAACATCTCCGCCCGCCTCCAAATATAGCCGGATAATCTCGAACGGAGCGTCCGGATGTCGGCCCGGATGGAAAGTCACCGGACACCCGAGCTTCGCTTGGACCTCGGCCGTCGCAGCGATCGCTCTCTTTTCAAACTCTGAGGACACACAGTAAAATTATTAAAGAAAGCTGTGAATACCGTATTTACTCGATTGTAGGTCGCACAAAGAATTGAAAATTGAAAGGTCTAAAAGTGGGGTGCGACTTACAATCGCATGCAAACTTTTTGAAAAAAAAAATCGGCGGTTTTCAATAGATAATGATGTTCCCAAACGAAAACTTCATGTACACCAAGACGTGCGGGGTCAGCTAATCACAGAACAATTACCACTCGACGCAAATACTCTCGTAACTGTAGACGTAGGAATTCGGAAAATGTGTTTTGAACGGTCTGTAGTACGAGCGAAAACAACTTACCGGCCGGCTGCAGCGTCCGACAAAGGAGATGCGCGGGCACCACGTGACTGGGTGGGCCGGCCAGCCGGCCGGCAAGTTGTTTTCGCTCGTACTACAGACCGTTCAAAACACATTTTCCGAATTCAAACGTCGGGCGGAAAAGTTTGCGGAAAAGTTCTTCGAAGTAACCACACTATTTCACACGTAAATTGACTGTAAAGGCCTAGATATTCTTTCGAATTACGAAATAAAGATAATTTAGAATAAACAGAATCTAATAGGCCTACACTGTTAAACCCTATACTGATCGTCGGGACCGATGTTTTTGTTCGAAATACAACATTTTTCGAAGTATCTGAGTTTGAATTAGCAAAGGTTTTACTGTAGTCCTACCACTGAACAAGGCTTACCAACTGCATAATATTTTGGCAGCATCCTAGAACTTCTTTGGACCCAAGGCTGATGGGATGTTGATGTTGAGGGGTTACTTACCTTGTCCTTTTTTATTTTACAATGTAAAGAATTACAGGGCATGTCTACCTGCATATTATAATAGTGCGACCTACATTCGCATGCAAACCAGCTTTTTGATTTTAGACATCTCAAAACTGGGGTGCGACTTACATTCGCGTGCGACTTACATTCGAGTAAATACGGTAGTTTGGTTACGTATATAGGCCCTACTAGCTTTAATGAAAGAATGCAGAAATGGATACAAAATACCGCGGAAAAAAATTGCAGGAAAGACAATTTTGTAAAAAATATCTTTTTTCTCTCAGTCAGCCTCTAAGAAAACCAGTTGAAAATTAATGTCACAACTACCTACGTTGAACGGTGTGCTTGGGCAAATTGAAGTTTGAAATTGTTTTGGAAAGGCGATATTTGCCATGTACCCAATCAGATTTTTTTTTTAAATAGTTTTGATTTTCTAATAGAGCCAGGTTTCAAAGCCAATTCACTTTATTTTGACTTGATAGCATATTTGGGAAAATAGAACCACACGGTGGAATAACCTTAATAGGCTATATTTTTTAAAAGGTAAGTGGGTTGACGCATCCAAAATAAACCACTGTTGAGCAAAAGCTGGTAATATGCCATGTTACCCCTACCACCATTTACATTCATAGAATGTCATAATATATTACAAGACAGCTAAGTTTTAAGAAATACTAGGATTAAACCACATTATTCAGAGATCAATCAAACAAACTCGTTTTTAATACAATCCAGAAATCAAAAAACTATCCCAACCGGGGTTTGAACCTGGGTCTTCCAACGAGCTGTTAAAGTAAGTTGTTAAAAAGATACATTAAACATAGTTAATTGCACTGACCGTGTAGCGGCCAGTTGCTGCCAACCTCCCCAATGACGCCGCACTTGATGTCCGGCTGTTCAGGGCAGCCAACCGTCATTTCCGTCAGCATCACCTCATACATCTGTTCGGTGGTGAGTTTTAGCACGCTTGCAGGCTGGACCGACGATACGTAGTACCCTGGGATAGACCGTAAGATTATGGTTCATGGTTAGATTAGGCATTTAGATTAATTGACTAAAAATGGATATAATTATGTTTGTTATGAAAAGGGGCCTAGAGCCTTCTAAAGAAAAAAAATCAGAAACAAATTTGTATGTACCCTACATTTTGTTTACTTTTAAGATACGTAGAAAATACGCACACTCCAACTAGGGATGCACATCAATACTTTTTCATTATAGATTATCAAAATGGTTAAGTCATTATCAAATCGATATTATCAATAATATCGATCGATATAACCAACAAAGCCTGTTCCGACATTTAGTGGAACCTCAAGTGTGACAAGTGTAAGTCAAGACAATACAATCGCGTTCGGTTTGCTGCCTCGCTGTCTTCAATGTCATGTGTTTGGCTTCCGTTTGCGACTGATACCGGTAGTTCATTTCCAAACATAAATCTCGAGTGTGACACCATCAGCCCAGCCAGTGAATGGCACGAGAGATAATCTCTGTCTTTAGAGTTTGGTTTGTGCCACTATTGATCAATTATGTGATATTTTGATAATTGATAACAAATTTTGGTTATCGATTATCAAAATTATATCCGTTATTGATTATCGATCGATAATATCGATTATCATGTACATCCCTTACTCCAACTATCTTCTAGGTCCTACATCTTTCATAAAGGCTACGTTGAATATAAATGACAATGTACTAGACAAGGCACACAAGACATTGTTTTCAAATGAAGTTTTATTTTAGACATGGGAGCAAAGCCTATCTTACATGTCTATCTTAAGTTCATAGGTTTCAGAAGAGGTTTCGAGTAGAGAGCGAAAAAAAGAGCAAAATTGTAATCAAAATCAAAAACCATAAAATACGACTTTCATAAGAAATATGTCTTTGATTAGGTAGGCCTACCTAATGAATAAACCAAAAAACGTAATAGCTCTAATTTAAGAGATTTCAAATGTCCAAGCCAAGGTCCTTGTAACTCGACTAGGCTTCAGTTTAGCCTATAAATTTTGTCTCAAGTAGCAATCTAACATTAAACCAATATTTAACAGATGTATTTATAATTTTTGTTAGGTGGCGTAGGCCTACTTAGTACTTACCATCTCATAGTAGGGCTAAGTATTAAGTAGCTAATGCACTAAGGCTATAAAAAAATAAATTTGTATTTTGAGTCTACCCACTCAGTCATATATACCGGTAACTACCCTGTAGGCCCCGACGCAATCGACGAGTGAGCAATAACCAACAAAAGATGACAGGATATTAGGAAATATAGCTATCAGTGGTATGGACAGTGCGAACACCCGCGGAACAACGCCAGAATCAACAAGGCCGATTCAGATCAACTTTGAAATATTGTGCCTCATTGCTAGGACGGCTCCAAAGTCAGTCAGAAGTTTAAAAACTTCTGCCAATAGCGGGAATCAAACCCTAGACTTTCTGCATTGAAAGCAGAGACGTTAACAACAAGACCAACAAGCCACTTTTTTTTATTTGAGTCGATGAGTGGTGATAGATGACTATGAAGGATGAGTACAAAAGAGCCATGCCTTATGCGAGATTCGAACCCACATCCTCTTAGAGGCACTCTTTTTTCAGACCAATGCCTTAATCAAATGCTACCACAGATGGCTAAGATTTATTGATAATTTGAGTTCTAACTTAGTTGGTTAGAACCTTAGTTGGTACCCCGTCTGGGCCCGGGGTAGAATTGGCCCAGAGCATGGCTCTTCTAACCATAAAAGGCGATTCAAGAGAAAAAGTCCACCTCACAAACATCAGCTAGTATGAAGGGTAGTACTTTACTCCCGGAAAATAGAGGCCAGCTCTGGCAATCGTCGTCGGGGACCTTGCCCCCTTCCCTTGACGACCTCCCCGACGACGATGACAAAGACAATGACGACCGCGACGTGAGAAACCCCCCTTCCTCCTCCTTACCCGTGGCTGGTTCTGACCAGCATGGGCCCCTCCTCCCCCCCCCACCCCCCCTAGGTTAGAGTGGTGCATTATGACCTAACGGTTGACGCGTCCTTAATCCAAATAAACCAAAAATAACTTAGTTGGTAACTTAGGCCTATGTTGGCTATCTCAAATCTTCCTCAAAATTGTTTTGTCAAATTGTCAAAATTGTGTGGCTCGTTGGTCTTGTGGTTAGCCTACCTGCTTAGTGCTTACAATGCAGAAGATCCAGGGTTCGATTCCCGCTAAAGTCAGAAGTTTTTTTACTTCTGATTTGGGCTTAACCCTTTTCGGTCATATGTCGGGGCAGCCCCGACATGGGTGTTTCTGCACACTTTACTACGCCTCCCACAAAAACACAAAAAAATTGAAAAAAAGATTTTTTTTTTTTTTTAAAACTTTAAACAGGTATGATGCCCTCCCAAACAGGTCTTTTGATGCACTTACTATAGTTAACAGTTCTACTGCCTTCTAAATAATAATAAAAAAAAATGACCGAAAAGGGTTAAGTCCATCAGTTCTTGTCTTAGGAATTTGTAAACGGTGACTTTGGAGCTGTCCTAGCAACGAGGCACACAATAAATTTAAAGTTGTTCTGAATCCGCCTTGTTGATTTTGGCGTTGATCCGCGGGTGCTCGCACTGTCCATACCACTGATTGCTATATTTCCTATTAAAAATATTGATCTTTGGTTGGTTATCATTCACTCGTCGAATGTGTCGGGGCCTAAAGGGTTTTCTTGGTCGCTTTGGTTTACTGTACCCCACTGAAAATCAGTTATGTGACCGAGTGGGTAGACTCTAAATAGTAATACGGATTTATTTCTTATTTAAATGCACAAAGAGGTTGTAAACTCTGCTCCACCGAACTTGACTTGGAAATCCACTGTAAGGCCTGAATTAAACGGTTCAAATGTGGAGGAGGTATTGTTGTATTTTATATCTTTGCACTTTTTGATGTGGTATGTCCTAGAATTCAAGGAAGATAGGTAGTCCTGCCCACCTGTGCCAGCGATAACGTGCACCCCTGTCACTTCACTGACTTCCATCATGAGGTTCACGTTGCGCTGCAGGCCATGCGTTGTATTCTCCACAATCGCTCCCCCACCAAACTGTTTGTACAGCGACATCTCCTTGAATACGGCAGCGTGAGTTTCAGAATCATTGAAGGCGATGTTGTACTTGCTGCCGTAACTATAACACCAAAAACTTAATAAAAAAACAGATTTATTACAACTCTAATCATAATTGCATGCTTTTATCAACCCATAGCCCTCATGAGACAAAATGCTTAGTTGCATGAACTCACAGTGAACGCTCAATTGATACTTGATAATCGGTAAGTGAGCCGGAGATTTTGGGTTTGATCCTCAGTTGGGGCAAATTTTTATAACAAATGCTAATCCTAATACCCGACAGGCATATTAGGTAGCCTACCGTACCATACAACGTAAAATAGTTTTTTATTGAGTAGGGCCCTAGTTGAATTATAGGCCTACTATTAAAATGTAAATTAAACTTGATAAATGTGTAGGTATGTAGTACGTAATGGGTAGCAGGAATAAGCTTACGGATATTGCTTGAGAATCCCAACATTATTTAGCAAAATTTTATTTTCAAAGAAACTTTTCAAGTTCTTTGGCGGTTCTGTATAAAACTTGCTGAAATCAAGGGAGAAATGCTCGTGGGTCAAGGTGCGTCCAAGTTCTTCAGGTTTGATTAAACCCAGCACTGAAATCAAGAAGACAAACTTATAACCTGGGCATACCAGTAGCATTATTTATTAGAGGTTTCAATGGCTAGACTGTAGGCTTATAGTTCCACTCAAGATCAACTCATCAAGTTATCAATATTTCAACTTGAACTCAAATGTGTAAGTAATTTATCCATCTTGTAAATAGACAATTTCACTCCCATCTGGGACTGGAGTAGAATTAAGCTCTGCTCTGGCATTTGCCGCCGGGGACCCTTCCTCTCCCTATGAGAACCTCTAGGTATAGGAGCCTACCATTTAGCCCTAAAATTTTCTTGAATTTTTCCTTTCCAACACCTGTTACTTTAGATTTTCCCCTAAACGGGCCCCCCCCCCCCCTATACTTTTTTAAATTTTTTATTTTAAAAAAGGGGGAAAAATGTTTTGCCAACTTTTTTTTGGGGGTTCCCCCAAAGCCCCCTAGGACTAAAGGGCCCAGGGGCGTACCCAAAGGGGGGGGTTAGGGGTTAACCCCCCACCCCCACCCCCCATGCTAAAAAAAAAAAAAAAAAACAGTGTGATAGATTGAAGAGACATATAAGGAGGGAGCTACCAACTATGAAAATATACTTTCACATTTATTTTGTCAGTTGCCAAAGGAACTTCCTGGTAAAAAAATTTCATATTGTGCAAAGTCAGTATTTGCAAATATAAAATTTTGTTTGATTAAAATGATAATTGTAGACTCTAAAAAAATTTTTTTTCAGGCTTTCAAAACGTCAAAAAATGGTGAAAAAGGGAAAAAAAAAACCCCCTTTGGCAAAAAGGGCCCTTACAGGACTGGGTTTTCCCCCGGGCCCCCGCCCCCTTTTTTGGCATATTTTGGGATGGGGGTAGCGGCAAAAGCGAAAAATTTCCTTTTTCCCTCCCACGGAAAAAAAAAACCGGAATTTTTTTTTTTTTTTTTTTTTTTTCTTTTTTCTGTATTTTTGGCTGTTTTTTAAACACGTTTCCCGGCAAAACCCCAATACTCCAATTGCGATAAAATTTTTTAGGGGGGCCCTTTAAAAATCTCTAAACTTAAACTCCCTTTTTTTTGGAGCGCAATCAAAAAAATTATTTCAAAAAAAAATCGAAAATTTATGTTTTTTTTTTTTCGTTTTTTTAAAAATTTTCTTCAAATTATAACACTACATGTTTAAACCCGATTTTAATGTTTTTTTTACAAAACCCTTTAAATTTTTAATGAATTAAATTTTTCTTTGGTAAATTTTTGAAACAATCGAAAAATTATTTCTTTTAAAATCAAAAATTTTTAGGGGTTTTTTTTTTTTTTTTTTAACAATTCTTTCATTTATAACACCCCATGTTTTAAATCAAATTGAAATGTTTTTTTTTTAAGAACCTTAATTTTATGAATTTTTTATTTTCGTGTAAAATTTGATCGTAATCGAATAATATTTGTTAGGGAAAATGGGAAATTTTTACGATTTTTTTTTTTTTTAAAATTACGATTAAGAAAAAATAAAAAAAATAAATTTAAAATTTTTTTTTTTTAAATTTTAATTTTTAATTTTAAAAAAAATCGACTTAGTAAAAAAATTTTTTTCAAAAAACCCACAAAAAAATTGCAAACACTGGAAAGGTCAATGCCCCAAATTTTCGTTCATCCAACAACGCGGCGGGATTTTTTTAAGCTTTTTCCTATTTAAGGGCCTACTTTTTTGGGGGATGAGCTTTAGGGGAGGGGAGCGAAGTTTTCCCTTTTTCACTACACTGGAAAAAAAAAAATTGGGAAAATGTTTTTTTTTTTTTCTTTCTGAAATTTTTGGGGCTGTTTTTTAAACACGATTCCAGCAAAACCGATACCCCGATTCCCGGTGAAATTTTATGGAGGTTTTCAAAAATCTCTGAACTTAAACTGTCACTTTTTTGGCAAACGGGAAAATAATTTCTCTTTAAAAAATCCCCAATTTTACGTTTTTTTTTTTCGTTTTTTTAAAAATTTCTTCGAACTTAAAACACCTACATGTTTTATCCGTTTTTTGATGATTTTTTCACAGAAAAAAATTTTTATAAATTTAAAAAAATATTTTTTTTTAAAAATTTTGAGCGCAAGGGGAAAAATTTTTTCTTAAAAAAATCAAAATTTTACGTGTTTTTATTTTTTTTTTAAAAAACAATTCTTTGATTTTTTTACCCCAATATTTTTATCCGATTGTAATGTTTTTTTAAACAAAACCCTTAATCTTAGGGAATTAATATTTCTTTTTGAAATTTGAGCAAACGATAAGTTTCTCATGAAAATCAAAATCTTACGTTTTTTTTTTTCTTTTAAAATTCGTAAAATTTAAAAAAAAATTAAAAGGTAAAATTTTAAATTTTTTTTTAATTTATTTTTAATTTTTTTTTAAAAAAAACCTTAAACGAGAATTGTTTTTTCACAGAACAACAAAAAAATCCATATAACACATGGATCTCAATTGCCCAAATTTACGCTCATCCAAAAAAACCGGGGGGCCGGGACTTAAGTTTTTTCCCCTATTTTTTTATCTTTCATATTCCAACAGATTTACAAATACTCCACAAGTGTAAATCATAGCATCCCCAGCGGGGGATGTAAGTCCCTTTCTAGAAATTTTAGAAAACACGCTGTCTAAAATTTCTAAAAAAAAAGGGGAAAAGACATAATTCTAGGTTTGTTTTTAATTTGGGGATTTTTTAAAAAAAAAAAACCATGGACAAACGGGGTTTAAATTTTAATTAATCATTTTTATCTTTAAATTTTAAATTTTTCCCAATAAAAAACCCAAAAATTTGTGCCCCCTTTTTTTTAACAATTATCAAATTTAGACAACATATTTACAAAGGAAAAAATCATCACTTTCCCCTTCAAAAGTAACAACCCATTGAAATCTGGACCACATGCTCAACAAATACCCCAAGATAGCCCCGGGGGCCCGTCTTAAAAAAAAAAAACAATGCCTAAAAGAAATTTTCAGTGTCGAGAATATCTCCAAACTTAACTCTCTGCTTGAGGCAACAAACGGACTAAATTTTGAAATGAACATGCCCCTGATAGTAAAAAAACAAGTTCGGGGAAAATTTTTTTTAATTTAAATTTTAATACGTGTTTCCCCAAAAAAAATTAAACCAAAAAAAATTTCTCCCTTTAAAAAAAAAACCATGGCTAACTTTTGGAATAAAAAAATCTAAAAATACATGAAGTGCCTTTTTTGGTTTAACCCAAACACTTCAAATACTTTTTAGAAAAAACTTCTTTTTCGAATTAAAAAAGTTTTAAAATAAAACAATAAAAGCAGCAAACCCCAAAGGGAATACTTGCTAAATTAAAAAGGACAGCAGAAATAAAGCCAAAACAAAAAAAGATCTGGCAAAAAAATTTAAACAGCCCTACAAAAAAACCCAAACAAGTAAAAAAAAAAAACATAACACTAAAAATTAACATTTACTACACTGACAATCTCAAATAGTCAACCTATTTAAAAAGGGAATTTGCCACTAGAAATAAACTTATGGGCCCTTCAAACAAACAATCAAAAAACTGATGACAATCTTACAGTCAGTACCCCCCAAAGCTTAAACATAGATACCTTTTAAAAAATCTACATGCACCCTACTGACCAGGTAGAAATCACCAAATCATTACAAAGCTAAAAAATAAAATTTTTTCATGGGTTAGAAAAAATTTTCCTACATCAAAAATTTAAAAAAAATGGGGAAAAAAAACAAAATAGTTTGCTCCACTTGCCACATTTTTTAAATGATTGTCTAAAAAAGGAGTCTTTCCAAACAAACTCAAAATGGGCAAAGGTTTCCCCTTACAAAAAAAAGGGAAAAAAAGGGATGACATGGGTAATTATCGTCCTATCTCTCTCTTACCAGCATTCCCAAATTTTAGAAACTTTAATTCACAATAGATTGTATCTTTCATAGAAAAGCAAAACCTTTTAACAAAAAAGACAAAACGGGTTTAGAAAGAAACATCAACCCTTAAAACTTTTTAAAAAATTTTTTTGTAAAAAATAAAAATAGGAGGTAAAATAAAAAATGAAATTGCCCGGGGGAAATTTTTTTGTGACCTGTAAAAAAGGGGTTTGACTGCATTGACCACAAAATTAATAAAAAAAACTCAAATTTTTGGTATAAGGGGAAATAGTTTCTGGAAATGTTTGAAATCATACTATCAAAATAGGGAGCAGCAAGGGGGAGTTTCAGCCAGGGATTTAACTACAATTTTAAAACAATATTTATCATCACCTCCCAAAAATCACATGCGGGTGCCTCAAGGACCATCCTGGGGCCTCTTTTTTTTCCATTATATTTAAAAAACGTTTTTTGCCTACCTAATCATGAACCTCTATTGTTTGCGGATGACACAAGCATCACGTCAAGCAATATTTAAAAACAAAAATAACGCAAGGGGAACAACAACTTATGGTACTAACCAGGGTTTTTAAACGCTAAAAAATTTTGGTTTTAAAACTAAAAAAAAAATTTAAAATTTAAAATCTTCAGTAAAAAAGGAAATTTAAAGAGGGAAAAAACCCTAAAACTCCTAAACATCAAAGCTTTTCCAAAAATAAGGAAATAAAAAAAAGGGTAAATACAGCGGGTTTTTTGGGCCTAGAAATTGATGAAATTTTTAAACGGCAAAAAACAAGGTGAAAAAGGGAAAAAAAAATTTAAAACTCGACTATCTATCCCCTTAAAAATTTTCCAAAAAAAATTTTCCCAAACCCCAAAAAAAAAGCTAAAATTGCTTATTAAAGTAACTTCGAATCACCTTAGATATGGATTTTGAATTTGGGGTGGCCCCCATACCCAAAAAAAATATTCATACTAAAAAAAAAAGCTCTCAGAATCTTTTTGGGACTAAAACCCAAAGGGAAAGGGCTCGAAACCTAAACCTCTTGTAAGAACATTTCTTTTAAACCCCAAAAAATAATTGACTCTCTACAGTTTGGTAAATCCTCCCAAACTATTTTATAAAACCCCAAAAAACACCGCAGTGAACTGACATTTAAACTGAAACATCCACTCTCACAACACTCGCCAGCACAAACTTAACACCCCCAAAATACCAAAAACAAAATCACTACGGGACTAAACTCACCCTACGTGAATTTAAAATTTATAAAAACAAGCTCCCAAAGGGGAAAAAAAAACAAAGCAATAAAAAACTCATTTAAACAAAAACCCTAAAAAAAAATACTTCAAAAAAAAGGCTTACTAAAAACAGTACAAGGGGTTTCGGGAAAAGACAAACACTACTAAGCTGAGTTTGATAGCTTCTTCCCCGGGGGTCAATTTTTAAATTTTTAAAATTTTAAATTTTTATATTATTGTACTTTTATTTAATATTTAACAAACAGCCTAGGCTTTTACACTTGGGCTTTATTACTCTTTCCATCTTTAGTGATTACCCTGGGCCCAAACTCTCTAAAAGCTAGTTACTCTAAAAGGGTAGCACACCTAGGCCTAAGTGGGTCTAATGATTATTTCTTTCTATACAAACTTGTTTTTCCCTTATAAAAACTATAAGAAACCCCTACTATTTTATTCTAAATTTATTTTGTCTTAAATTTAAAAAAATTTTAAGTGGGTAATTTTGGGTTAGGGGGTTTTACAAATGTTTTTTTTTTTATTTGGGGGATTATATCTTTATTTTAACCTTTATATAAAAAATTTATGTATTATTATATTTAAATTTTTTTTTCCAAAATACAAACCTTTTATGGAAATCTTCCCGGAAGATTTAGGGGTCAAATCAAATGCAATGTCAAATGTACCTATGTAACATGATTGTATTGATTGAAATTTGGGAAATAAAACCTAAAAATACTACTACTTTACTACTACTACTATACTATCGATAGAAAAAAATAAACTTAAAGACATTAAAATATACAATATACAAAAAAATAATACATGTAAATCTGAAACATTTTTGGAAATACTAAATTTAAATTTAAAACAAATAAAAAATTATTAACATTAAAAATTAAAAAAAGGGATATTTTTTAAAAGAAAAAAAATAAAAAATGCTATGAAAGAAAAGCTAATGGAAATAAGCTGGGGAGAAAATTTATAATGTTAATATCCTAAAGTTTGAGTGATCACGTTTTAAAAATTTTAAAAATATTTTTTGGAGTAGAGATCAATGTGGGCCCTTTTGTTCCTTCAAGGGTTTTAACATATTAAAGGGAATGCTTGAAATTTCTGTTGATGCTTTAATTTTTATGAGGTCGAGATGATTTTAGAGCGGGTTTAAAAAGTTTTATGATGGCGTTTGTTTGGGAGGTAGTATATGAAAATTTAATTTGCAAAAAAATTGAACTATTTTTTGTTAAATTATTTAAAATTTTTGAAAAGGAAAACCCTTTGTCAGAATATTTTCCCTTGGGTTTTTTTAACCCGTCTTTTGGGTTTAAACATCTTTAAAAGTTGTGCAAAAATTACTCTAGTCCCGGGAATTTTTTAATTTTATGCATTGATGTTTTAGAAAAAAGGGTTTTATACCCCTTTCAACATTCTAAATTTTTTGGTGATTTGGATATGGGTTCCAAATAGAGCTAGCATAATCTAAATGGGCCTCCCAAAGAGAGGTACAACTTCCCATTTTTGGTTTTGGAGAATTCTTTAGGCATTTTTCGTTTTTAAAAAACCCCAAGAAAACCAAAATGTTTTTTGGGAATAAGTTAGAAAGGGATTCTGAAATGATAAAATCTGGGGATATGAGGCAAAAAAACCCTTGGGAATTTAGTGACTTTTTCCCAAAAATCTGATCATTGAGAGTGAAAGTTTATGAAATTTAACATTTTTTTTTTTTTGTAGAAAAACGTAATGACTGCACATTTAGAAAAACTTTAAAATTAACTTCCATGTTCTGCACCATTTCCACAAGCGGGGTCCAAAATCTAAACTGCAGGAAAGGCACGGTCAGCATTTTTTTTCGTATTGGACGATATAGGTATTTTAAGATCTCGGGCAAACATTAAACAGCTCGATGACAAAAAAAACAAGACGGAAAGTCATTCACAACGGGGTTTAAAGATATCGATTTTATCGACCCCCCCCTCCCCCCCCCCCCCCCATTGTATTTTTTACGGTTTACCCACTGCCCGGAGATTCAAGGATTTTGGGGGGGCCGGAATACCTAGGTCAAAAATCTAGAAAAAAGATAAAATATGCCCAAAATTTTTAAAATCGTTTGGGTGAAAAAATTGAACGGGGGCAAAGACGAGGGGAAAGGGGGGGGAAAACCTTCCCACCATTCTGGGTCAGGGCGGTGCTGGACCCATGCTACTCGTCTCGGTGCTCTTAATCGAGTGTCTTGAAAGGCCGGACCTTTTAAATTTGAAAAAATTAGTGTTTTTAAAGCTGCCTAAAATTTTTTGTGCATGGAATAGTAATGGAATGGGATCCCCGGTTTCTATTTTGTTATTTTTTCTGAACCAGAGAAACGAGATTTAGACTAAAAGGGGGGCATTTGTATTCTTACTTTAAAAAGTAAATTCTTGGATCGTAGTAAGACGGAAAAAAAAGCGAAAGCATTTTTCCAAGAATCCCTTTCTTTCTTTCGGGCCCATTACATAATTGGAAAAAAAACTAGGCCTACGTCAAAAATAGGAAAATTGAACCCAAACCAAAAAACCTAGGCCCTAGTTTTGGTTTTGGGGGGGGGGGGGGGGGGCAAATAAAATCAACCTTTTTTAAATAAAAAAAAATCAAAAAAACGTGAAAAAGAACCAAAAAAAAAAACTACAAAACCTTTACGTTTCTATTTTAAGTACCTCCTTTAGAACTTTTTTTGTTTTAAATAGCAAGTAAAAAAAAGAAAAGGTTTTTTTGGGTGGGGGAAATTTTTTTTTAAAATGGCCTATAAAAACGCAAAAAAAGAATGTTTTATTTTGGTTGGGCCCCCCCAACCCGAAAAATCTTTCCAAAGGGCCTTATTGGGTAGCCCAAAAGAATTTTGCTTTTTTTTTAAAAAATAAATAAATTTTAAATTTTTTAGAGTCTTTCCCAATCAAGTAGCCCATACCGGTACCTAAATGATTTTTAGTGGGGGCAGTAAAAAAAAAGCGACCAAGCCAACCCTGAAGGGCCCCCACTCAACCAGAACGAGTTTTGGGGCGTAACCAACCAAAGATCGTTATTTTTAATAGGAAATTTTAGCAACAGTGGTATGGAAAAGTGCGAACACCCCTGAAACAACGCCAAATCAAAAAGGGCCCATTCAGAAAAACTTGAAATTTATTATGTGCTTCGTTGCTAGACGGCTCAAAGTCACCGGTTTTTTCCAAAAACCCTTAAAAACAAGAACTGATGGGCCTTTTAAATCCAAAAACAGAAGTTTAAAAAAATTCTGACTTTTTGGGGGGAATTGAAACCCTGGACCTCTGCATTTTGGGAAACAGATACTTGGGCATCAAAACCAACGAGCCACAACCACCCGGAAGCGTAGCCCAAAGTCCCCAAAATTTTTCCCAACCATGAGCCTAAGTGTATTTTTGCCTAATAAAAGTTTTTTTTTTTTTTTTACTTTAGAAGTAGGGCCTAGGGTACCGTTAAAAAGGGGGGGGCCCCCCCCCGGCCTAGGCCAGACTTAGGGAGGCTCCTAAACCCGTTTTGGGTTTTGTCACCATCGTCTGGAGCTGGGCCCCGATTGAGGGCGTGAGATCTTCATTATCGATGAAAGTAATTGGCCCATAAAAATTTTAAATGTCACGTGCATTCTGTCCGCTAAAGATAAGGGCCAGAAAGGGGGGGAAATTTATACAACAAAAATTTTTTACACTCCACAACCCCATTCCCTATAAAACATTATAAAAATTTTTTTGGGTTATTGGGCCGAAAATCCTATCCCAAAAAACCCACCCTAATCAAAAAGTCCCGCTGGAAAAAGTTTTCGTTTGGGCCTTTCCACTAACCCTTTTTTTGGTTATGTTTATAACAACAGTGGCCCATATCGATTTTCCCCAAAAAAAAAAGAATCGAAGAAGGCCCCCCCGATTTTTAGTGTGTAGCCAAAGGGTAGCCAACGCCACAATAACAAAAAGTGGGTAACTAAATAAAAGTAGGGGCCCCAAAATGGAAAAAAAAACCCATAAACCGATTTTTGGGGTAAAAGGGATTTTCCCCGTAATCAGTATAAAAAAAGGATAAGCATTGGGCTCAACTTGAAAATAGAGAAAAATTAACAAATAAAATTTCAAAAATTTTAAAGAAATAAAATATAGACCGTTTGGCCTGAAGCGATGATTAAAAGAAAATTTTTTTTCAAATTTCGAAAAAGCTTTTTTGTCCGATTTTTCCCCTTTGTGTCAAAACCCAAAAATGACATCTGATTGAGTTTTGGGTTTTTTGTTGGGATTTGGGGGGCCGTCAAAAAGGATTTTTCAGAGCGTTTTCAGCACGGGTTTTCGTTTTCCCTTAGATAAAGGCTAGACTAGCCCCCAAGAAAAATTTTAAAACTAAAGTACCGGCCCTCCACCATCAATGAATTCAAAAAAACCGCAAATAGATAAAAATTTCTTAATAGCAAGCTTTTTCTTAAAAAACCCAGCAAACCCCCACCAAAAAAAAGCAAAAGCATGGGAATTTTTTTTTTAATTTTTTGCGATTTTCTGTTTTATTTGGGTTCACCTTTCTTTTGGGTAATTTCATACCCCTTCTTGTTTTATCACATGACAATTTACTTGTTTTAAATTTTTAGAAAAAGGGTTTTTAATATAAAACCAAAAGCATCAATTTAAAAATTATGATTTTTTTATAAATTTTTTATTTTTATTTTGTATACATTTAACACATTAATGTTTAAAAACTTTTAAATGTACATTTAAGGCAATTTTCCCCCAAATAATGTATCTGAGGGGGATCTCAGGAAGAGACTTTTTAAATGATATTTCTATCAATTAAGCTCCACAATGATAATTACTAAAGATTTCTTTTTATAGAAAATATAAGCCAAAAAAAAGTAAAACAATGCAATGTTATTTAATAATTTGCTTGAAAGTCTTGGTTTTCCCTGGACAGTAGCCCGGGAAAAGAAAATTAGGGAAAAGATTAGATTTATATTGGGAGCTTTTTTAAACCCCATTCAAAAACATCTTTTTGTACTTGATGCCTAGGGAAAGGGAACCGTACTTTACAAGCAAAATTTTTTAAATAAAAACCGGAAAAGGAAAAATTTAAAATTGTAAAGTGCGAGTTTAGGCCTACATTTTTTATGTGGGTTGTCAAATCTTTGGAGTTGTTTCAAAGTTTTATACAAGATAATAAAATCCGGATTTTAAGTAAAAATTTAAAAAATAAATTTAAAAAAAAATTTAAAAAAATTTGTAATTCCTTTGCACAAAAACTAATTTTTAGTGGGGGACTTTAATTTTAAAACTGATTGACAACCCTTTTCGTCGCCAACGCCACAAAGTGGCGATTTACTAACCAAAATGTTTAAATTTCAAGCAGTAAAAAACTGACCAAACTTTTGTTTTTAGACCAAACACCAACAAGCAAAAAACAAATCAACAATGCTAATTTTCGGAAAAAGTTCAGAATTTTTTTTTTTTTTATGTGGGTTTGTTTCTAGGGGCGGGTCCGAAAAACAAACCCTTTACACTTACAAAGCCAAATAATTATTTTTTAAGTCCATATTTTAATTTTTTAAGTTTAAAAAATCTTCCCGGGAAAAGGGAAATTTAAAAAACCCGACCTTCTCCCTTGGAGGTAGGGGGCTCTAAACCTTGCCAACCGGAGTGACAGATAAGAGGCGAGGTTTTTTTGCTCCAAGTGGCAGTGAAGAAAAGTAAAACCCAAACCAAACGAGACAAACGCCCCCATTTCAGTCACTGGCGGTTTTCCCAAAAATATGCATCTCATTGTATTGATCAGTGTCGGAAAGTACATCATTTCATTTTTTTCAACCCAAAAACATCGGGGAAAAACTGCCGTAAAACCCTTTCAAAATATTTACCAAAAAATCTTTACTCTTTTAAACTCAAAACTACCCCCTGGGCTAAAATTAGACCGTCGGGGCCCAAAAAAATTAAACCCTTCCCGTATGTTTTAGAAATCCCAAAAACCCCCCCTAAATTTCACAATGGCACATCCTTTTCACTAAAACACAACACCCGCAAAGTAAACCATGTATAAAATTCAAAATAAATGTTCAAAACAAAACTTTTTAAAATAACATATGTTTTTTTGGTTTTAGCATAGTAAAAAAAAACCACACCCAAACTGCACGAGAGAAAAAAAAATTTAACCTATTTTGCGGGAAAAAAAATTCAAAATAAAAGGGTTAAAAATCCATAATAAACCATTACAAAAATGTTGATACAAAATTGGGTACAATAGGGGAAAAACCCCGTATAAACATAAAAGTAATTTTAAAGCAAATTTAAAACTTGGGCACAAATATTCCCAATCTGAGAAATTTTCGCAGTAATAAAAAATTTTTATTATAATACCAAGATGTCCTAAAGGGAAACCCTTCCCCAAAAACCCAGGGTAACCCTAAAAGTTTTTTTCCCAAACGACACCCCTTATAAAATTTCCAAAAAAAGGGGAAAAAGCAAAGCGCTTGAAATACACATGTCCTTTCAAAACAACACAATTTGTAAACCCTTTTTACCTGGTAACCATGAGGTCCTCCAGGATGGCCCTTTAAGGAGTCTTCCCTTACTTGGGTTTTAAATTAAAATTTTGTGCATTGTCTTTAATTTCGTTCTACGTAACATATTTTAAAAGGAGTCAAGAAAAGAAAATTTTATTTTGCATACATAATTGAAAGGGGGGTTTTTTTTTAAAATTTTTAATTTTGACATCAACTATTAAAAATTTAAGAAAACATGGGTCCCCCTTTTATTTTACAATTTTTTAGTAACATACTAGATAATTTCAGCTTAAAAAAATAGGTACTTAGGGAACTTAGCTGACAGTTCTTGCTATTTTTTTAATACAATACAAAGAAAAAGTTTTTAAAAAAACAATAAAAAAAAAAATAAATTTTATATAATATATAAATTAAATATTACCCTCGTAAAATTAAAATTTTTTACTAACTTTTTTTAAAGGTAATGATATTTGAAGGCCCTACAAAATTTGGGTACATAGTTTTTTTAAAAAAATTTTACATCAAAACAATAAGAAAACAATGAAATTAAAATACTTTAAATTTGGTTTTTATATAAAGCTCATTCCCCAAATATTTTTTAAGGGCCCTTTTGGCCCTAAGAAAAGCAGGCGTTTTCAACAAAAAGGGATTTTATTGCCCTGCATCTTGCGCCGCCCTTTTTACAAAACCCGTTAGGAAAGAAAAAGCAGGAGGGTGAGTTTCCTTTTTTCGTGATTGGGGGTCGTCGTAAGAAAACCCGTCGTAAAATTGGATTTGGGGGAATTTGTCACGACTTGCGAAATTAAGCCCTTAGACTAAGGAAGTTGTGAATGATGCTTAACAACGGGGTTTTTTACTGGTAGGGCTGGGCCATTTAATTTTTAATTATGATGTTCATGACAATTTTGTTTGCAATTTAATTTCCAATTAGCTCAAAAACCTACTGAAAAAAATGGGGAAAACAAATTTTGGTTTTTTCATTTTTAAATAAATATGGATTTAAAAAATTTTAGACAAAAAAGGGTTTTCCCTGTACCTCACAAGTTTTTTAAATCGTGTATGACCCGGGATCTCCACAATAAATTTTGCATTCTGAACCAAAAAATTTTTTTTTTAAAAGTTTTTGTTTGTGTTTAGCTTAGATACATAAAAATTTTTTAACAATATTTTTGTTTCAACAAAGGTAATTAATTATTCCCTTTCATATCGAAAGAAAAAATTAATTTAGAAAATATCATATTTTCCCAAATTTTTACCCAGCCCGAACCCGGAAAACCCAAAAAAAAAATCTTTAGAATCTGGAACCCAAAAGCAGGAAAAAATTATTTTTGGTTTTGTAAAACTCTAGATCACCACTTGAATTAAAAATAATTTAAAACCGGGGGTTTCAAACAAAAATATTTAGTAACCCAAAAAAAATAATAACTGGGAGTATTAGTTTTTCAGTACCAGTAAGTTTTGTTGGGATACTTGGGGGTGATGTCCTGGTCCGATGGTATTTAGTAAAGTAATTTCATGTTTATTTTAAATTTGTGTGAAATTTGGCCAAAAAAACTTTGTTAGTTAGAAATTTTTAGAAGAGTTTTAAAGGGGGAAAAATAGAGAACATAAAGCACAGCCTAAGGGGTGGAACCCCCCTTTCACCTGTCAGCTCTTCTCCAATCAAAAAATTTAAAATCATTTGAACTATTTTTACCTAACAAATTGTTTTAAAGAACAATGAAAAAAGTAAAACACAAAAGATAAAAAAGGGAAAGTGGGATGTTGGGGCCCGAAAGGGTCCCGGTGCTACTTTTCCCATAAATAAAAAAATATTGTCCATTAATAAGATTTTATAAAAATTTTTAAACTTACACATCCGAATCTCTGAAGATTTTAACGTATGGAATTATGATAGTTAATAAAATTTTAACCATGTAAGTGGTAATGGACTGAATTTCATTTTAAGCCCCAAATGGGTTGGGGGAATTTTAAAAAATTTTAGTTTTTAATTTCAATCAAAAATTTCTAGGAAAAACTTAAAAATATGCTTTTAAAACTATTTTGGTAGCAATAGCAAAATCTGATATGGCTTTTTTGGGGAAAGCATTGGTCCAATTATAATTTAGTGTAAAACAAAATGTCACTTTCACGTTGGGCAAAAAGCAACCGGATAAGACTAGGTACAGTATTTTTTATTTTTTCCACCCCGCTGCTGTTACATAAAAACAGGGTATACCCAAAACAACAATAAAAATAACGGTGGGAAAAAAGTTTTATATTAGCAACAAAAAAGTTAAAAAAATGCAAGTTCAGTTGAAATTTTCGGTTTTCCCAAAACCCATAAATATAACAAATCAACACAAAGATTTTTTCATAAACAGCAAAAAATAGGTAAATAGAACATTTTTTTAGAGCCAATTTAAAAAAAGGGAATATTTCCCCTTTTCCCTCAAATACTGTACAAACTAAAAGATTTTTTAGAAGAAGTATTTCGTTCCGATTACAAATAGGGACTTTGTTTTTTCCCCTGAAAAAAATAAAACCCCTGATTTATTTGCCGTTTTTTAAAAAAGCTTTTTTAAAAAAATTCTAAAGGGGGCAAAAAAATTTGGGTTTTGACGTCAGAACGTGTTGAACCAACGCCCTCCCGGGTACAAAATACATACATACATCGAAAACGGCGGTGGGGTTTAAAAAAAAGCAGCGCCTAGCTTCCACAGTTAAAGTAAACAGAGGGGGGACATTTTACATTTAACGCCTAGCCAGAAAACCCGGGAAAAATTACATTTCAATCAAAAAACAAACTGAAAAAAGTCCCAGGTTTTGGGTAGGGGTAGAAAATTATTTATAATACAACATTTTAGGCCCAATCGTTCCCCGTAGGATTTTAGGGCCCTTTCCCCCTTGGGATGTGAAAAACTTTAAAAATTTCTCACTTGAAAAAGCCCCCTTTGGGTTGCTTTCCAACCCTAACCTGCACTTCCCTGTTTTGACACAATCCCGCAACAAAAAAAATTTCTTTGAACCTTTTTAAACCTTTTTTTTGATAAAGAATAGCATGATAGTCATAGGCTTTTGCAAAAATTCAAGATAAAAATTTCTTTGTAATTTTTTTATCACAATGATTCGCAAAATCTCCTGTCGCATACGAAAAAAAAAAAAAGAAAAAATTTGGGGAAAAGTACATGTTTTAAATGGGTTTGGAGTTGTGTTTGTTTTTGACAGATGGGCGAAACACCCCCGGCTGTATGTAATAGGGAAAATATACGTACATTTAGTTTTTTAAAGGGCCTTTTTCTCAAAAAGTTTTGACGTAGTAAACCCTCCAAAGATGGGGGCACGCTCGTTTTTTTGGGGGCGCAAAATGGGGGGCCCAAATTTTCTTCTTGTTTAAATTTACAAATAAAATATTTTTTTAAATAAAAAAAGGTTTGCAAAAAAAAAAATTTTTTAATAAAACCCCAAGAAAATATTAAGAAGGTTAAAATAAAACTTAAAAAAATTAAAATTAAAAAAATTTGGAATAAAAAATTCCCTATTGCAAAAAATTAACTACCAAAAAAAAAAAATTTTTAAAACCAAGTATTTTGGAAATTTAAAAAAATTAAAAAATTTTTCCCTCCCCCACCCCCCCCCCCATTGTATGTTACTGGATACCCACTGACTGGAGATTCAGAGGACTTTCGCGGGCACGGTATACCTAGGTCTAAATCTAGAATAAAGATAGATATGTCCAACTATTGATCGATTGTGAGAAAATATGAACGAGGGCAGAAGACGAGCGAGAGGGTGACAAACCTTACCACCAGTCTCGGTCGGGGCGGTGCTGGACCCATGCTACTCGTCTCGGTGCTCTTAATCGAGTGTCTTGACAGGCCGGACCATTTACTTTGAAGAAATTAGAGTGCTTAAAGCAGGTCAATTGCTGCCTGAATATTGTGTGCATGGAATAGTATGGAATAAGATCTCGGTTCTATTTTGTTAGTTTTCTGAACCAGAGATAACGATTGATTTAGACTGACAAGGGCATTTGTATTCAGATTCTACATTAAAAGTGAAATTCTTGGATCGTAGTAAGACGGATAAAAGCGAAAGCACTTACCAAGAATGCTTTCATGCTTTCAGGCCCATTACATAATTGGAAATAAAACTAGGCCTACGTCAAACTATGGAACTTGAACCCAACCAAAAAGCCTAGGCCCTAGTTCGGTTGGGGGGGGGGGGGGCGGCAAAATAAAATCAACCTTTTTCACTAAAATAAACCAAAATACGTGAAAACGAACACAAACAAAAAACTACAAAACCTTTAACGTTGCTATTTTAAGTACCTATTAACGACTTTCGTTTTAAATAGCAACGTAAAAGGAAAGAAAGGTTTTTTGGAAGGGAATTTTTCGTTACTAGGCCTATAAAACAGCAAAAAAAGAATGATTTTATTTTGGTTGGACCCCCCCAACTGAACAAGTCTGCAAAGGCCTTCATTGGGTAGCTAGGCCTATAAGATTTAGCTTTTAGGGTATAAATAATAAATAAATAAATTGTATTTAGAGTCTACCCACTCAGATGTAGCCTATACCGGTAACTGATTTTCAGTGGGGGACAGTAAATCAAAGCGACCAAGCCAACCCTGAAGGCCCCGACTCAACCGACGAGTGAGCGATAACCAACCAAAGATCGTTATTTTTAATAGGAAATATAGCAATCAGTGGTATGGACAGTGCGAACACCCGTGAATCAACGCCAGAATCAACAAGGCCGATTCAGAACAACTCTGAATTTATTATGTGCTTCGTTGCTAGGACGGCTCCAAAGTCACCGTTTACAAACTCCTAAGACAAGAACTGATGGACTTAAGTCCAAACCAGAAGTTAAAAAACTTCTGACTTTGGCAGGAATTGAACCCTGGACCTTCTGCATTGGAAGCAGATACGCTGACAACAAGACCAACGAGCCACAACCACCAGGAAGCGTAGACTAATGTCCACAAATTGTTACCAGCCATGAGCCTAAGTGTATTTCGCCTAATAACATGTTTTTTTTGTTTTTTTTTACTTTAGAAGTAGGGCCTAGCCTACCGTAGGCCATAACACTCACACTACCGTAGGCCATCTCACACAGCCTACGACCTAGGTAGGCCCCTACCTGTTTGAATTGTGTCACCCATCGTCTGTGAGCTGGCCCAGATTGAGACAGTGAGATCTTCATTATCGATGACGTAATTGGGCTATAAATTTAAGTGTCACGTGCATTCTGTCTAGCTAAAGATAAGGGCCAGAAGGTGGGAAATTTATACCAACAAAATTGTTTTACACTCCACAACCACATTCATATACACATTATAACAGTTTTCTGGGTTATTGACCTGAATATCCAAGTATCAAAACACCTACCGTAATCAAAAAGTCTGCTGGCAGAAGTTGCGTAGGGCCTGCCACTACCATTTTTAGGTTATGTTTATAACAACAGTGCCTATATCGATTATCGAAGCCGAATCGAAGAATGGCCGCCGTAGCCAAGAGGGTAGCCAACGCCACAATAACAAATAGTGCTAACTAAATAAAAGTAGGGGCCTAAATGTGAAAAATACGATAAACCGATTTTTGGGATGAAGGCATTCCTCGTAATCAGTATAAAATAAGGATAAGCATTGGGCAACAACTTGAAAATAGAGAAAACTTAACAAATAAATTTAACAAATTTAACAAAATAGAAATATAGACCGGTAGGCCTGAAGCGATGATTAACAGAAAATTTGTTTCATTGCGAAACAGCTTTTCTGTACGATTGTCCATGTGTGTCAAAACCAAACATGACATCTGATTGAGTTGCGATTTTTTGTTGGCATTGCCCGTCAACAAGGATGTTGCAGAGCGTTTTCAGCACGGGTTTTCGTGTCCCTCTAGATAAAGGCTAGACTAGCCCGCAAGAAAGTTTGAAAACTCATGTACCTGGCCCCTCCACCATCAATGAATGCAAAAACCCGCAAGTAGATAACATTTCTTAATAGCAAGCTTTGTCTTAATAACCCAGTACCTCCACCAAAAACTGCAACGCATGGCGAATTTTTTTATTTTTTATTCTTCTGCAATGATCTGTTGATTTTGCTTCACTCTTTCTTTGGATAATTTCATACCCATTCTTGTTTCATTCACATGACAATTTACTTGTTAATTACTAGGAAACGCTCAGTTGGACGCGTTGATAAGCGAGCACGTGCTATAGCTAGACCCACAATGCACATTTTTTTAAATTTTAAAATTTGCGACGTTCGCTGTCCACAGGGCCATGTTTCCGATATTATTTATTATTGCCAAAGTATTTGGGTAAACCCGTATGTAAATCTTTACTTTGTGGATAAAATCCACCGCCATCTAGAGGACCTTGACTCATTGGGAAAAATATTTAAACTCTTTGGTGACAAATAATAGACTGCTTCCTCGAAAGTCTTTTGATTACTTCTAGGTGGCAGGTGCATTAGAAACTTCGCGCGTCTTTTCGTTGCCATGGCAACGTTACTTTTGTTATAATGTAATTTCCATCTACACTAATTATCGGATCAAACTAAAATTAACATATTCGTGACCGGAGGACATTCTAAATGATTTGGCTATCATTTCGGATTGATTC